>MNCI01034636.1:1017985-1116162 GCA_015680685.1 Gnetum montanum
GATGACATGGAGGAAATGCCTCCATGTAACAGGTGTGCCATTGAAACATTGAAACAAAGATGCTTGTATGTAGCAACCACACAACCAGTAGTAGAGACCCCGTGGTTGACAGCTACTAGAAGGAGCAGAAAAATATGCATGGAACGAACTGAGGAGACCAGCCATGCCAACAACGAAAGTGTAGACACATTGGAATATGAGCGTCGCCAACTTCTATCCCTTAATCTAAGATTATCAATTGGGAGAAGTCAGGCACTTAGAAATTCAAACAGGCACTCATTATTTCAGATCTCTCCCTTTCCACTCAATCATGGGGGAGATGTTCACCTATGCTAACCATATGGGGTCCTCAGTTCTTTTAAGTTTTTGTTTTACAATGTTTTTGTTTTACACATTTTTTTACAAGTTTTTGTTTTACACATTTTTGTTTTACAAATTTATTTAACTTTTCTTGTTTTTGTTTTACAACATCATTATACTTTTCCATTTTGTGTGTGTGTGTGTGTGTGTATGTATCCACCCTGCAAGTTTGTCACCCAATAAGTGTTCGGAATGATGGTATGAACTATTTTCATATTGATTGCTAATGTTTGGTTTTTACCTTTAAGTCATAATGTTGATACTAAGGTATGTTCTTTTGATATGGCAGGCAATGAGTTCACTTCATCCATCTATCCACAACACTTGATGGTCTCTCTTTGCTTGGAAATATACAGTCCCCTTCTTAATAAGAACTTAAACAAATCGGTGATTGGTTATTTCTCAAACTAAGGAAGGACTCAAGGATTGAACAGGGTGTGACTTCAAGGGAACTTGATGCTTTTGTGTTGGCCGTTCTCTTGGGTGCTTGGATGTTTTCTTTTTGAGTTTTCTTGCTGTTCCGATGTTACCCAATTATCGAAAGCTGAGACAATAAAAATAATCAAGTCTTTGCATGGTGTGGTTCTCACGCATAAACACACAAAACATAGAACACCAAAAAAAAAAACTAAGTGAGAATTCAAAGCACACCCCTTAGATGAAATACACTTGGGCTACAAGCACTAGTTATGGAACCAAAGTGTTCCCTCTAACTAAGGCCCTCCTCGTTTCCCATTCTCTCCTTTGTTTCATCGGAATGGTGATGGCTCTTGGGGAAGCATTCTTGTTATCCAAGTGGATGGTTCAGCTGAATGCATTGATGCGAAGTCATTGGATGTGGTTGGTTTGAGGCTGGACTTGGAATGGGATTGGCTAAGTCACATTAATCATAAAACACACAAGGGGCTGTACACCACCTTGTTCTTGGGATTCCATTCCATCGTCTTCTCTCCACCCTTCTCTCCATTGTTCATCTCATTGCTGGTTGTATCATTAGTGTATATATTGGTAGATGCATTGTTTTCTTTTTGGTAAATTCCTATGGTTAAGACTTTAACTCTTGTTCCAAATCACATTCCTGGAGCCTATGGACTCTTTGAATGAGGGTTTGTTAGGGCGTTAAGGGCATGAGCCTGCTTTGGGGAGGACCCACTGACATTCCTATTTGGAGCATTAGTTAAATTCTTTTCCTTAACATTTTGCAATTAATTTTATTTTGTTCATTTCCATCTTGACATCCATTTCATCGATGCCATAGTTGTCCCTTTTTATCTATCTTTCTTACTCCTTTTCCTTCTCCATTCTAACGCTACCAGAGGTTCGTGATTAGTCATGGGGATACAGGGCCCGATTTTTTCAATTTTCTCCTAGCCCCAAATTTTTTGATTTCCTTCCTACCCCCTACCCCTTCGGTAGTCATCATTACTATATCTCCCGATCCATATCAGCCATACCACAACTTAGCCAATGAACTTACACTGAAGCAAGGTATCAATTACATGATGATTCATTTACCCTTGCTAATATAAGATTATGTTGTGTGTGTAGATGACGATAATGCAATAATGGACTGGATCTGGAGGGAACACATGGAATGGAGCGGCGCTAGAAGCAGCTATGCAAGGAGGAAGATCAATGGTGCGCTTATCGATGGACAACAGAAGGTGCAATCTTGGCGTTGGTAGCAGCAACACTTCTTTCTCTCTCTCTCTTTCTTTCTCAGTTGCCAACTAAGGCCTGATGTCATTGTAATAAGGTGTTCACCCTTGTTGTCATGAACACCAGTTTTGTCAAGTCTTGTAATGATGATCCATTCACATGTCATCCCATTAGTTCCATTCCCCTCAATAATTCCATACCTTCCCGATATTATTATAAGGAACTCGAGGATGAGTTTTCATTCAATCATGGGGGTATGATGAGATGCGATTCGCATGAGCCACGATATTGCAACCGCCGCGATATTGCGTTGTCCCTTGCAATGTCGCGTACGCGATATCACGATCCGCTGCCATATCTATAAATAAGAGGTAGCACTCCCCTTATTTCCCATCCTGGTCTAGAAGTAGGGAAAATCTGGTAGTTTTATCACTCTAGAGATAGAATATTTTCCATGTGCCTACAGTAGGAGTTCTAAAGTGAACGGATCTTTATTCGAGCAACATTTTACCTGAACACAAGTTGTGTACGACAATAAAGAGAATCTTTTGGGATAAACCTTGTAGTGCATGGAATAGGATTTTATTTATTGTTTTCTCTCTCACTCTTAAACTCCTAGAATGCAGAATGAGTATGACTTGATTACGAGCATCTAAGGTGACTGCTTGGTAACCCAGTGGCGTATCCAGGATCTACGCTTGGTAATCCCAGTGGTAGTCCCAGATGTGTACGGATAGTCAAAGAATCGGCTGCTCATCGCACTTAGGCTAGATAGATTCTCTCAACCCTTTCCTCCTAGTTAGGTGCCTCAGTACGACCACTTCGAGCACATGCATTACGCACGGTGATCCCAGCAATGATTAGCGTTTGGTAGCCGTGGTTGCATCGGTTCAGGGTGTGTACGGTAAGTGGGAACGGATGCTAACGCTAGTTAATTTAGACTTAGTCATTAGTTAGAGTTAGTTAGTTTCTCAACCCTTCACCTCGATAGCATAGGAGAAAAACATAAAAATATATAAAATCATATACCTAAGACTTACTTAACCATACACTGTGACAACCACAAGTAAGTCTGGGAAGACAATGAATGATTAACCCCAAGTGTTCCATGGGGCGTGTAGGCACTTAGTCTACGAAGGTCGACCGGATCGCACGTGCTACGCTCGTTTCGTATGGTTGAGTGTAGGGGTACTTCGCCACTCATCACACGCCTTGGTGCTATTGTTAAGAACTTCACTTCGATACCAACTCTCGTCTAGACCCCTCTCAACATGTTTACTCACTTGCTCTTTTTGCTAATCTTAGCACTGGCAGTCACACAGATGCACATAACATAATGAAAAATGTATGCCGTAACAATGATAACATAGAGAGATATTTGAAACATAGTTTCACTGCTCATATTATTCACATTGCATTCACAGGAACATAGAGATACAAACAACAAAGCAACTAAGGGATGCTTGAAATCAAATAACTATTAGATGAGCTCCTTCGACTTTAATGCCTTTCAATAAACATAAGGCCTCCTTTTATAGGAGAAATGAAGCTCTACTAGTGCATGCCAACTTACAATACACTAGCTATAGGGATAACACTAACAAAGTGCATGCCAAGTCAAGGCACACTAGCTATAGGGACAACACTATCAAAGTGCATGCCGACTTAGGATGCGCTAGCTACATAATAAGAAAAGATTATCTACTTTTCCTATAGATAAGTACAATTATCAGCATCATAGGCTAGGTACTATATATTACGGTTGACACACTAATTACTTATTCTTTGGAGTTTGAGCTATGATCAAATGAAGTTGCATTGTAACAAGAATTAGGATCTCCTAGAAGATATAGGGTTTGGCTGTTTCCACCTTGAGTAGAGAGAAAGTAGATTTTAGAGTCCATTTGATGGAGGTGACGTGTTCTTGGGCATGAACCAGCTTTCCAACAGTTCTTCTTTATATCATGAATATTACTTGTATAGATGTCTTGGAAAAAAGCAGATTCCCAAGCTAGTTCTAGTTTCTCTTTTTTTGGATAATAGATGTCAACAGATAGTAGGGAGTATATCCTTAAGTGATGAAATGCCATGAAGGATTGTAATATAGATAATCTCCATGTTGAGCATTTGTTTGATCATATACATGCTAGGAATAAGACCTTGAATATACTTGGGGAGAATGTCCAAATTTTGCCCACCAATCCTAGAAGCTATTATCAGGAGACAAATTTCCCCATGGGTTTATTTCAATTTTACAAACATGATACCTACTTGGTTGATAATAGGGCCAATGAAAAACTTGTGATTGCACTTGGTTTTGGCAATTCAATTGGCATAATTCTACAAAGGTGTTTGTTAAAATTTGGGGAAAAGTAGGTAGATGGAGAGAATATAAGTTTTTAACCTTTACCACTAAATATGGAGCTTGATGAGTTAGGACATGAAGGAATTCATAGAAAATACTCTTGTGAGAATGTCGAATCCTTTCCTGTTCTAGTGATGACATATAGGACTCCATGTTATGATAAGGACAAAGAAATCTAGAAGATCTTAAGGACCATCCTTTAGCTTCTAATATATCTACAAAATTAAAAACTAGAATTAGTAGTATTAATTAATAACTTTTAATTAAAATGAAATTCTTTGTTTAAAAAGTCAACTAAGCTATCATTCTTTCTATTTATATATTTAGTAGAAAAATCAAAATTAGCTAGATAAAGTGCCTATCTAATTAGTTTAGTATGAGCTACCTTATTAAGGGATTTCATACTTAAATATTTATCAAATGTTTTAGATCACTTCTAACTATGAAGTTAGTGTTTTGTAAAAATAATCTAAATTTTTCTATCCCTTTAACTATGGCAAGAAGTTCTTTATGAGTGCTGTGATAATTCTGTTGAGTGTCATTGAACTTGCCAGATGCATACCTATAGACCTTTACAACTTTGTCCTTTTCCTCTTTTAATGCTGCATTCAAAAACTCATAAGATGCATCAGTTTGAACTATGAGGGTTCCATCTGTGGGTAGTTGAAGTTTTGGAAGTTGGTTGCATTATTCTTCAAGTGTATGACAATGTTTATTTGTTCTTGTGTCTAGGGGGGAGGATTTTGGCCAAGTTGGTCATTGAGCAGCTTTCTATCTTTAGCCAAATGCTTATAAAAACTAGACACATAATTAATATAGTGTAAAAATCTTTGCAATTGTGTTTTGTCTCCCATCTCATTAGGTAATTTATTGATGGATTCAAGGATATGATCCTACAGTGACATGGTTCCTTGAGATATGTCGAGCCCTAAGAATTTGATAGAATCTTTGGTGATTTGCATTTTTCTTAGAGACAAAACCAATCCATTTTTATCTATTAATTCAAAGAAAATACTTAGGTGCTCTAGATGTTATTATGGCATTTTGCTCAAAACTAATATATCATCAATATATACCATTATAAAAGGATATGCTCTGAAGATTGCATCCATGGCTTTTTAGAAGGTAGAAAGAGCTATTTTAATCCCAAAAGGTAAAATAGTCCATTGATATAGACCTCTAGGTACTATGAAGGTCATTTTCCATCGGTCTTGTTCTTTCACCTGGATTTGCCAAAATCTTAATTTTAAATCAAACTTGGAGTACACATTGGTATGCAATAATCTTTAGAATAAGTCATCCTTGCTAGGTATTGGGTGTTGTACCGACTTAATAAGTTCATTCAAAGGCTTATAATTTACAAAAAGCCTCTTCTTTCTATGCACTTGCCTTGCACGTTTGTTTACATGAAAGGTAGCACATGCAAACATACTATTACTAGATTGGATTAATCCTTTACCTAGTAACATTTTTATTTCTATGTTGCATTCCTTTTTGAGCAAAGGAGGCATTCCAATATGGTGTGATTTAGCCTTTATCTTTATGTTTTCTTTTAGTTCAATTTGACACCAATGATGATTCTTATTTCTAAAAAAAATCAGATAATCATGGGCTAGTGTTAGCAGTCATTTTTGGATTTCTTCAAATTGATCTTTTAATTTTTCCACACTATTAATTACCCATGGTTTCTTTTCTAATTTTTTTGTTTAGGTTTTTGAAATCTTTGTCTATAGTAATTTATCCTTAGGAATCTATTGTTTGTTAATAAGATATAAGACCTAGCTATAGCATATGGTTCTAATGTTTCTAAATTATATGTACCTAATAGTAGATCATATGATCTCATATAATAATGGTATACTTCTATATGGATTATTTTCTTATCATTGGTCTTAACTGGTATGAGGGCATGATATTCTAAGGGTTTTTTCTACATATTAAATGTGACAAATGTCTTTTCTTTCTTTTCCTAGAAATGTGATGGAATAACATGCCATCTTGCTAATGATTTTTTAGCTTTGCTATCTATTAAGGCATCTACAAGATAAGACTTATAATTTTGGAACTTAATAGTAAATGTACATAAAGGTAAAGTTGATATTTTTATATTTTTATTTACTACACTTATAGGCATAGCATTAGTCTCTTCTTGATATTTTTGCCTTTGATAACTCTCTTCAATTTGTTCAAGTTCTCCTAATTTGTTTGTTGCCCATTGGATGTACTTTTGTAATGGGGCTATTCTTTGCATTCTTAATAATGGTTCATTACGAGGAGGTATAGTCATCTCTTGTTTTCCTCTTTTTTCAAAACCATTCATGTCCTTTGCATCTGATCTTGGATCTATGCTTTGTCTGGATCTTGTTCCTCTTCTGGTTGGGATTCCAAATATTTAAATAGTCATTCTTCTATCAAATAATGTTCCTCATCCAATTCTAGCATTTTTTCTTTGATCTTTCATCTTAAAGACATAATCTTGTTGATATCATCTATGGAGGTTCTTTCTAATTGTGATTCTAATTGGCTTAATTTGGTTTTGATGATTTGATATGTTGGGTCATACTCTACAGGGTTAATGTTGCTTATATCAAAAGGTCTTTCCAATAATTATTTAGAGATAGTGGTTTCTGTAGGAGATCTTGGAGATCTAGCCAATGATTGAGTGGATTGTGATGTGGCTATTCTATGATTCAGGTTGCAGTATAGGCTATCATGAAGAAAATTAATCATAAGATAGGAAAATCACTTTGTAGAGAAATCTGCCAAGAAAATAGATGGAAAAACTATTCTAACCACTTTTTTTGCTCTATCTAGAAACTAATTTCTAACATATATTTCAAATTTGCATAATCAACAACAACCCTCAAATTGCATAATTACTCATTTCTTTGAATTCGTAAGAACAATCACGGTATTTTAATTACAGAATGGATTTTAATAGTTACCATATGGAAATTGAAGGAAGAATGGGGTGTTATAATTACCTATTAAATCTAAATGAAACTAAATGAATGATAATTATCAAGAAAGGTAATCCACATAAGTATTTGGCTCCTTATAGAGAGAGAAAACCCATTTAAGCATCATCATCATTCTAGCCTTGTCCCAAGAAAATAGGATCAACTAAAAGAAGATCCATGTAAGCATCATCATCGTTCTAGCCTTGTCCCAAGAAAATGGGGTCAAATAAAAGAAGACCCATGTAACCTTCATAGAGAAATATGACACTTATCAACAGAGATGACCTGCATAAGTATTTAACTCCTTACTAAGAAAGGTGACTCACATAAGCACCACAAAGATTATTAGAACATCCATTAAGAAGAAAACTCGTGTAGGCATTACTAATCCAAATTCAAAGCCAAATAATGCAAATACCAAACTGTAATATATAATATAACAATTTTGCATAGGTAGTGTGGAGATGCATTCAAATCACTAAACAAAGCCAAACAGAGATTTAAAGCTTTAAGTAAATCAGCCAAATTAAGCTAAAGAGAGATGCATTCAATTTTCTTTAATGCTTTAAGTAAATCAGCCAAATGAAGGTAAATTAAGCTAGATTAAATAGAAATTAATTAAGTACATAAGTATGACCACTTCAAGCATACACTTGGTGCTTGGTAATCCTAGTAACACTTAACGTTTGGTAACCTAGTAGCCTTAAATGTGTTAAGGATGTGTATGACAAGTGGGAACAAATGCTTATGTTAGGATTAGTTAAGTGTAACTAGTTAGATTAAATTAGTAATTTAATTAGTTTATTTGATTTATTATTCTTTACTCTTAGGTAACTTATAACACAAAACAAAAAAAATGATAAAAATCATATGCCTCAGTTGCACTTAACCATACCTTTGCATTTCACAAGTGTAATTGGGAAGACAATGATTGCAACAGTTAGTTTCACTTCCTAGAGACTAGGGTGTTTAGAAGACTATAAGCCCATAAAATTTTATTGGATCATGTGTGAACACTTAGTGATTCATATGGTTGGACATAGGGTCTACTCATTGCTCATCATTGATGCTATTGCTGGGGACTTTTAGTTTGATAGGTGCATTGTTGAGGACTTGGTGAATATTATTTAAGATTGTTGGAATGAATCCTAAGGTCATAATCATTTAAAAAATTAATAATTATAATTATAATTTAAGCACACTAAATTTTTCTCTAATCCAAAATATCTTCTTTTTACAAGCATGATGATTCAAAACCTCCAATGTCCTAAGAATTCAAAGTGATGTACACTCATCCAGATGAGTTTGTACCTAATTTCACCTTCATCTTACATCAAGATGAGTAGTTGTGGTGGAGAGATATGGAGGGCAATGTTGTGTTGCCTCTTGACCAATCTATTCATGGGATGCTTCTTCAAACTCTTAAGAGGTTGGGCATCTAGGACCTCCATGATGAACAAGTTATGCAAGACCATGACTATCGGGACTACTATCCCACAGAAACATAACAAAAGTGAGATCAGCGTTAGGAGAAGTGCCATGAAGCTATGAAGGGAAAATGGTTCACAAACTCCTTGTTCCTGTTGAACCAAAATAACAATGAGGATCCTCTCTTTGGGGGTTTTCAACATGAAGATTCTCCACCCCTTGACATTGGTGATGGGGGCTTGAACCTAAATCTATAGTTCACTACCAACAATCTAGATTTAGACAAAAGTTGAAGTCAAGGTAGGGGCTTAGGCAAGCATCATGATGGTAGAAAACCTAATGATTATGGCCATGACAAGTAGAGAGAAGGTGGTAGAGACCATGGTGGTGGTAGTCCTCCTCCCTCTTCGTCCTCTTTATCTACATCTTCTTTTTCCACCTTTGAATCTGATCAAAATCATAAGGGAAAAAATCATGATGGAGGTGAATGGAAGAACCATGATCATAGGCCCTACCATGATTGAAAGTGTAGCAGGGGACATCATAGGCATCATCGAACTCATGATGATGATGAACCCTTATTGGCAACTCGAAGCATGCTAAACATTGCAAAGGTAGTAAGGATCCCAAATAGGCATATGAGAGATAGCAGAATCAAGTGGTTGGATATGAATAATATCCCTAGATTTGAGGGGAAATATAACTTAGATCTACAGATCCATATTCAAGCCTTTCATGATGCTTGTGCCTTGTAGAACATAAAAAATGATTGGCAGAAACTTAAGCTATTTCCTAGAACACTCATAAAAGAAGCAAAAAGTTGTTATCACTCATTGGAGCTAGAATCAATTTGTAGATGGAGTACGATGCTTGAGCTATTCAATGATAAATATTAGACATACTCTAGAGTGTCCAGTTTGAGAAAGAAAATGCAAGGCTAGGACAAGGAATACATAAACCCTTGGAGCCAACCATGGGTAGGTATTATTTCCTTTTGCACAAATGTCCTAGTCATGGTTGTTCTCAATAAAAGTAGCTTTGCCATATCATAGATGGGCTTTGATCTAAAATGAGGAGAGCTCTTGGGGTCTAAGCCTAAGGGAGACTGTTAGAACTAAGAGCCCATTAGATTTAAAGGATAATTGAGTAGGTTGCAAAAGAAAAAGTTGAGTTGAGAAAAGGGAAGGTGCTAAGGAGTATAATTAGGACCCTTCCATCAGAAAAAGGGATGTCCAATTCTATGACAATGAAGGGGAAGCACCACTTGATGAAGTGGTGTAGCGAAAAATCTTGCCAATTCAAAAATATATCAATAAAAGTTTAGCTAAGGTTGATAAAATGTGGGAATCTTTGGATGAAAAATTTTAGACTACCCTAATAATTGTAAAATAATCCAAAGAACAAGGTAGTGATCATGATCATAGGAGAAAGAAAGAAGCTAAATTTGCCTACCAAAGGGGAAAGGGCAAGGCTGCGACAATAAAAGAGGTTGTGGAGTCAGAATCAAATGATGATGGTGGGTGTGACATTTGCCAATATGAACATTCCAAGAGATGTTACCCTATTGTGTCACACTTATAGGAATCTAGGGTGTATTATCTGAATCAGAAATTAGCATGAAGGCAAGCACCCAAAAGGTTACCTTATCTTAAAGGCAACGCAAGGTAGTTCCACCAACAACAATATGCTTATTATCTAAGTGGAGCTCCACCCCAAACATATGAGTAGTATCAGCAGTGGGAACATCCACAGTCATGGGGGATGCCACCACCAAGGCAGTAGTACCCTTACAAGAACCTACATTTATATGGATACTATGTTTAGCAACCAATGTCTCAACATGACTCTTCTAGTCATGCTTCTTTTTAGCATCACTACTACCCTCCAGAGAATCACAGAACTTATTCTCCATCTATTAGAGGGAAAACCCCATATCTTTATCACCCTTCCCATCCTTCAGCACATGATTTTTCATCCTTAAGCCAATTATCACATGCTCCATCCATGCAGGGTGAAATTCCCCCATAGCTGTAGTAGCGTAATGCTACTAGGGTCATTAACTTATAGTTGGCTCCTCAGTTAAGAGGTTTGGAACCCAGATCCTATAAAAGACCATTCTTCCAAATCAATAGCCCTACTAACTACTAAGCCCTTACCTACTTATGTGGTTGGTCACCTTGTATCTCCTTCATCCTCTACATCCATTTCTTTTGAGAGCCCTTTAAACCAAATGCTTCCCAAGGTCTTCATAGTTATGTTAACCCATGTTTTTCTAATTTGATCAAGACTAATAACCTTCCTAGGAAAAGAGTTGATCCTGGAAATCCTCTCATATATTTGTAGATTGCTGAGAATGAGCCATGCAAGGCTCTTCTTGACTTAGGTTCTAGAGTTAATTTGATTTCTGATGAAATGTACAATGCTTGGAACCTACCTCCTCTCAAGAAGAGCAACATCCATTTAGAATTAGCAAATCAATCCATCAATATTCCTTTGGAACTAGTTGAGGACATTGTAACCAGTATCTTTGGGTGGTCGTATCCTGCTGATTTCTTAGTAATCAAAGTTTACAATTACAAGGGGAAGTTTCCAATCATTATGAGTAGGGGTTGTTGAGCATTGTTGATGCACAAATGGGCATTAGAGATCTCTTTTTGGAAATTTTTAAGTAAAATGCATTCAAAAAGATTAAGAAGAAGTGAGTTCCATGGATTGTGTACAGTGATACAAGGTGAAAATATGTGCAAAAACTCTAGTCTATTAAAAGCATATCAATCAAAGCATGTAGATAGTATGTAGATGAATCAAAAATCCAAAAGTGCCTATACACAGTAGCCACAAAACCTAAGGGTACCTAGTGGCTGATAGTTGATTCTAAGAGTAGCACACTTTGCATGGAACCTACTCAAAGCTTAAATTATGCCTATGTTGAAGGCATGGATGAATTGGAGCAAGTTCATCTCCAACTCTCTGATGATGAACTTGATGATACCAATTGGGGAGAGTTTAAGATCCCTAACAATTTCAAATAGGAATCCTTAGAGTTGAAAACTCTACCTATTGGCATGAAATATGCATTTTTGAAAAATGGCAAGCTAGTGATAATAAATGCTAACCTTGCTCTTAAGTAGAAAATGATGCTATTAAAGGTGGCCAAAAAATGGCCAAAAGCCTTTGCTTGGTCATATCCTAAACTCATAAGGATGGATCATATTACATGCTAGCATTACATCTATACTGATCCAAGAATGAAGCCAAGGAGGCAGCCGTAGCGGCAGTTGAACCTCAAACTAAAACAGATCTTCAAAGAGGAAATTGAATAATTCCTCATGGTGGGGCTCATCTATCTAATTGCAGATAGAGAGTGGGTTAGCCCACTTGTAATTATGATAAAGAAAGATGGCAAGTGGTAGGTCTGTATCGATTTTAGGTTGTTAAACATGGTGACATTCAAAGATCATTTTTCATTGCCATTTATGAACTAGGTGTTGTATACTATTTCTGGGCATTGTTATTATAGCTTCCTAGATGGTTATAGTGGCTATAACCAAATTCAGATCACACTCAAGGATCAGGCCAAGATAACATTCACAAGTCATTGGGGAACTTTTGCATTAGTCTGTGTAATGGCCCTACAACTTTCCAATGCCTTGTCCTAAGTATTTTTTATTAGCAAATTGGTAGCTAGGTGGAAATCTTTATGGATGACTTCTCCACTTATGGTGCTACATTCAAAAAAGCCCTAGACCGCCTTGAGCAAGTGCTTAAAAGGTGTGTGAAGACTAATCTTTGGCTCAATTGACAAAAAAGCCATCTCATGGTCTAGGAGGACATTGTGTTGGAGCACAAAATTCTTAAGCAAGGATTGAGATGAACCCTGAAAAGATTCAGATCATCTAAGGAATAACTCACCAACCGAAAATCATTAAATATTTTCAGTTATTCCTTGGACACACTATCTACTACCGACGATTCATAGAGAATTTCTCTAAGATCGTGAAACTATTGGTCAAGCTCATAAAGAAAGATGCTCCATTCATAGGGACTAAGAAATGCAGAAAGGAATTCTAGCAACTTAAAGAGAAGCTTGTAGAGACTTCAATTCTATGAGCACCTAACTAGTCTTGTTCATTTCACATCATGAAGGATGCATGAAACTATGCCTTAGAAGTTATGCTTATACAAATGGATGATTAAAAACATTCATATTACATCCATTGCACAATTCAAAGCATTGTGGATGCACAACTCAATTACACCACAATGGAGAAAGAGCTAATGACCATGGTATATGCTTTGTTGAAGTTCAAGTACTATGTGCTTGGATATAAGATGTTTGTGTGCACTGACCATAGTGCCATTTGCTTCATAATGAAGAAACCAATAGTAAGCCTCTATGTCATACGATGATTGGTGATTTTGTAAGGGTTTAATCTCATAATGGTAGACTGAAAAAGAAATAAGAATGTGGTTGTTGGTCACTTGTCTTAGTTAAGATGGGACAATAAAGAGGATGAGAGCCCACTCTTTGATCAATTTTCTAATGAATTCCTCCTTGCTAGTGCAATAAATGAATAAGTACATGTTGAACCAAAATGGTATGATGGCATCCTCACTTATATTCTCACTTAAGAGATGCCACAAGAGTTAGAAAACTAGAAGAAATAATAGTTTTTTCGTCATCCCAAATGCTTCATGGAGATTAATGGATACATTTACAAGGTGTGCATTAATGGCCTAGTTCATTGGTGTGTTCTTAATGCTGACCAACTATGCATTCTTCAAAATGCTCATGAGGGTTCTTGTGGGGGCCACTATGTAGGGAGACACATAGCCATTAAAATCCTAATGGTAGGGTACTATTGGCCAAAAATTTTTAGGGATGCCCACCAATTCGTCCACTCTTGTGAATGCTATCAACAAGATGGTGGAAAGATCACTCAAATGGAGGGATCTCAGCATGAGATCCAACCACTGGAACCCTTTGACATCTGAGGCATAGACTTCATGGGTCCCATGACACCCATGTTACCAACTGTACATTGTCCACTATTACACGATTTGTACAACAAAATGTTGTAAATAGGTTTGGAGTGCCATGTGCATTGATTTTTGATAATGATATTCATTTTATAGGTGCTACCTTTCACAAGCTCATGCAATGCTTGGGGGTTGAGAATAAATTAACAACACTGTACCACCTTCAAGCCAATAGTTAAGTAGAGGTTACCAATAGGGATATCACAAAAATCTTAATGAGAACAATCAACAAATATAGGAGAGACTAAAGCAAAAAAGTTAATGATGCCCTTTGGGCATATCTCTTGACATGGAAATTCCCTAGAAGCTACTCTCCCTTTTAGCTAGTGTAGGGAAAATTACCAACTTTGCCAATTTAATTTGAGCTTCATGCACTTTCAACAACTTGTGAACTTGAACTAGACCTAAGCCTAGCACAAAAAAAGAGATTGATAAACCTTCATATGCTAGATGAGAATTGATTGGTGGTCCTGTCCTTGAATGAAGTGCATAAAGCTTTTAGGAAACAATGCCATGATCTTAGGCTAAGAAGAATGAAATTTCAACTATGAGACAAGGTTCTCTATTAGAACCCTACACATGTACCTCAACGAACTAAGTTCTAGACATTGTGGGAAGGGCCTTACATCATTGGTGAAAATTTTCCTTCTAGGGTCATGTTAATTCACAAACTTGAGAGCTTGAACAAAAAGTGGTTGGTCAACACACAATAAGTGAAACCTTTCTATGAATCCATGCAAGCTAGTGCAATTAATGCATCATTGGATAGAAAAGGATAATCAATCTTTTGGATCTCCTCCTTTCAACTTAGTTGTGGGGGAGATGGCCAACCACACTAATCTATTGAGTGGCTCCACTTTTTTTATTTTACAATTTCTTTGTTTTTATATCATTTTTATTTTACACTTTGTTATTTTTCCAAATTTTTGTTTGACAACATCATTCATATGTTTTACTTTTCTTGAATATTTTATAATTTATTTTATATTTTTCCTTATTTTGGTGTGAATTTTTTTCTGGTCTTTTAATAAAAGTGCTTTATTTCCAACAAGACTTAGTGATGATGTGTATGGTTACTAATGGTGATTTGTATCTAATATTTTTGATTGCTAATGTCTAGTTTCTATTTTTGAATTTTGATGATCGATAAGTAAGATAGGTTTCCTTTTCATGGAATAGGTAGTGAGTCCACGTCATCCACTTATCCACCAAATTTATAATGTTTTCAGTTGTGTAAATAGGAGTTCCCTTTTTCATCAATAAAACTTTTACAAACTTGTGACCTTGGTAGTTTTAAATCTTGGTAAAGATTCAAAGTTTTGAAAACGATGTGAATTCAAGGCAAATTCAATACTCTTTTTGCCTCTCTACTTACTTGAGTGCATATGTGTTTTCATGGATTTCTTACAATTCCATGTCAACCAATAACAGGAAGTTGAATAAGTCTTTGCATGGTGTGGTTCCCATCTAGAAATAAAAAAAATAATAAAACATAATGGGAATTCAAAGCACACCCCTTAGACAAAATAAATGGGCTACAAGAACTAGTTATGGGACTAGAAAAACATGTTATCCATTCCTGAAGGTCCCCACTAACTAACGCCCTTTCTCACTTCCTACTTCTCTTTTCTTCTCAAATAAGGAATGGTGGTTGTCCATGGGAGCATTCTTGTGTCTCGAGGGGATGGAATGATCCTAAAGTGGTGATGTGAACTCACTAAAAGTGGCTGGTTTTGGTTTGGACTAAGGTTGGACTTTATCGGGTCATTTAATCATGAAATTCACAAGGGACTTTATGTGACCATGATTGGGACATCCATTCCATTCTCTATCTCATCCATCAATGCTCTCCATAAATCACCTTACTACAAATTTTCATGTTTTTGTTTAATGCCTTAGTTTGATGTGTTGAAATTCTTAGGTAGATTCTTTGGGTTTTGGTCCTTAACTTTGAGTAACCATTAATCAACTATGGGAGCAAGAGAATCCTTAGTTGAGGTTATGAAAGGGAAAAAAGGGCATAAGCCTACTATGGGGAGGACCCACCTACATAGCTCTTCATTAGGCTAGTTAAGTTCCTTATTGATGAGTGGTGAGGTACCCCTACACTCAACCATATGAATATCAGTGTTCATGCACGATCTGGTCGAACTCTGCAGATGAGCTAGTTGTGATATCTAGATAGTTACTCATTGATAGCAGTTCACTGTCTTCCCACTTGGACTAGTATTTATGTTTTCACGTATGGTTTAGTCCAGAGTGAGGTGTATGATGTGGTTCTAAACTAGTGCTACTCTTAGAGGCAATGGAAAATAACTTTAATTAGACTAAGGAGGAGAGAGAGAGAGAATCTAACTACAAGGAAATGGAGGAGAGAATCTAAGCTAGCCTAAGTGTGATGAGTATCCATTCCTTAATCATCCATACACATCTTGGACCTCATGTACCACTACCACTGGGATTACCAAGCGCATGTCCTAGGTACACTATTGGGTTACCAAGTAGTCACACTTACATGCTCATGGTTAAGTCGTACTCATTCTGTGATTAATAATAGGGATAGGAAATGAGGGTAAGAGATATTACTTACGAAAGCAATAAATAATAATTAAACAACTAAAACTAAGTGAATGTTGTAATGATGAAGTAATCTCGATCTTTATTGTTGGTCATGTGCGTGCCCAAGTACGTCACACTCGAATAAAGGTGCCATACAATTACAATCATCACATTGTGGGCATGCACTAGGAGAAAGGGACTAAAAAATGACTAAAAAACTAACAAACTAAGAACTAATTCCTAATTGACTTCCCTGTGCGCCCACATGTGTATTTATAGGCTCACACAGGAGTCACGATATCATGTGTTTGATATCATTATTTAGGTCATGATATCGTGTACCCAATATCATGGATTCGATATCAGAGCCTAACAAATCATGGTTCATCATACCCCCACGACTGAATGAAAACTCATCCTTGAGTTAAAAAAATGAGAACAAGCCCAATTAATTACACAGTGGATAGGTATGGGATTATTGACTGACTAGAAATTTATTGATGCTGTAGTGGGGAATTAAATACAATAAAATTGGGACATAAACACAAAATTTCAATTACAAAATCTTATTGGAACACATTTGGTTCCAAGTGGCGGTGGCTCCTTCATGGGTCACTTCCCCTTGTCTTGTGCTCCAGGTTTTGGGATTTGGTGGCTCTGAAGGAGTGCTTGGAGCTTTTTCTCTTCAGTTTAGGGGTCCTATGCCATCCACGTTGATGCTCCAATGTTTGATGGAGTTGGCACTTTCCATGGACATAGCAGTTGTGGGAACATCTAATTTGCCTTGATGTACCAGGCTACAAACAACCATCGTTCCTCCTCGTAGGCTCTAGCTTTATCCTTATAGTCTTGGTAATATGTAAGTCATCGAGCCAAGTNATCCTTATAGTCTTGGTAATATGTAAGTCATCGAGCCAAGTCTGCTATGACATCTTTTTATCCTTGGTACCTGGCCTTAACCACCTCTAACTCTGCATTTGCAACTTCTAGCCTTTACAATGTTTTCTTGTGCTCCACAAATTTGGTTTCATATTTGGCATAGGTGGTAGCTACCTGCTTCTCTAGCTCTATTCTTAGGTGTCTTGTTGTTAACATGGCTAAATTGGCATATTGCAGGTTTGCCAATTCCATGCACTTTGTAAGATCCTGTACCTATAGGTCCTAGCTTTTTAGCTCTGCTTGGTGGAAAAATGCATATATGTGCAATATGGCTTGCCAATCAATGTGTTGAGCACTGAAGGTGTTAATGTGGGCCTTGGCCATATGGATTTCTTTTTTGATGACTTGCTTATACATCCCCACCTAGTCTCTGAAGTGTTCTTTTAACTTTTCATGTTGCTTGGCCTCATTTTTCCACATGCTTATTTCAATGGCCATCTTTTGACGGATTGCCCATACCTCCTCCATTGAGAGGGTTCAATTCTCCCTAGCCAAGCGATTCATGTCCTAGTTTACCCTGACTAACTATTCTTGTAGCTGCTGAAAATTTTCTTTGAGAACATTCTTTTGTTTCTCCATAGTGGTCAACTGAAGATTGTCCGTGACAAGCTGTTTATTCTCTTCTTGTAAGATCTTGAGTGCTTTGGCGTGTGTGTATGTTTGTGCTTGTGCATTGGAAGCATCCCAATCAACCTTCTCTTTCTCCTCTACCACCTTTTCATTATTCATCAATAATTTACTGAGTTGCTCGATTCTAAAAGATTCTAGTTGGTCTATGAGAATGAATTGAGATGGGTTTCACTGTGTAGCTTGTAGGGCAATGAGCTTCTCTTGGAGTCTTTCTAACTCCACCTTCGCATGCTTGACCCTAATCTCTACCATGACTAACTTCCCCTTAGTGGAGATGAGGTTTGATTGAGTTGCTGTGACATCTTGTAGGATGTAAAAATAGGACGTCATTACTTGTCTTGTTTGCAGCAACCAATCAAGGACGTGATTATTCTCCACAGGAGTCATTGAGGGACCAGCCAGAGTTTGAGCATCGTGTGCTCCTATGAAATCTACCTATGGCACAACATGGACATTGAAGGACTATTTGATGTAGTCTGTGACCACTTCTGTAGCTCCCACTACATCTTGGTGCTACATGACCACTACTGTGGCCCCTTCATCGATTTCTAATTACACTTGAAAAGATGCAACATTCCTTGAAATCTGTTGTGACCAATGTGTCTCCCCTCCTCTTGTTTGAATGGACACCTCGCCCCATGCATGATATATAGAAACTATGGGCCATATGACATTGTCAATGACCTAGAAGAGATTAGCATCATCACAACTTCCCCAATTGACTGTCTTAGCGATGGCTCATTGATGGTTGATAATCCTACGGTGGTGGCGGTGGTTGGTCTTGTTGGCTCGTGCTAGCCCCTGCTTCTTGTTGTTGACTGGGCCTTGTGCTTGGGAGTTGGCTAGGCCTTGTAGTTTGAGTTGAAGTGGGCCCCATCATCTATTCTTGTTCTGGCTTTAGTGTCTCACCAACACTTTTCCTTGGGGCTGGTGGCTTTAGCAATTTAGTGAATGAAGCATTTTGGGCCTTTCTAGGAACATCATTAGTGTACCCTAGAATTCCAACACGTTTGCATAACTTCCTCTCCCTGTCTTGTGTTCCTCAAACTACCTCAGAATCTCCATAAGGTATAAGTGGGGTAGGTTAGCATTAATCTTGACCTTCAATATAGCACTTCCTCTAGCCGCATACGTTGAGATTCTATTCAATCCTTTCATGGGAAAGATGTGATAAGTACCAATATTGAAATGTATTCTTTCTTCCAGCGTTAATTCTCCATATGTCTTATCTTCCTTGCCATATGCCCTTGTCAACCAAATTTTTTGTGCATCGACATTGGAGCAAGTGGGCAAGTGAGCAATTTTTGGCCTTGTATTCAGAAGATTCAACACTTCTGAAATGGCCTTGGTAGAAAACTCTACAAACACACCACCAATGTCAACTGTGGTGCCTTCTTCTTTATTGTGACAAAATTGTTATGTCTCTCCTAAGTACTAGGCACCACTTTCAGAGAGGATAGGGCATAATGGGGACCCTTTAAGTTGGTCCCTAACAACTTTAGGAGAAAACTCCATGAAAGGTCCAAAGTTTAGTTCTACAATCACAGCTACTGACGTGGACCTTTTGTGGATTGCCTACATGCATTCCAAGGACAACGTGAGATGTTGTCCCTATTCAGGTGCTTTAGTTGCTCCTCCTTCCACTTGTCTCTATTGCATAGTAGAAGGAGGCTCTTGATGAATGTTGAATGATTGTGCCTTCTACTTTGCATGTTCCATGGGAGATGCTTAGTCTTTGCCTCTCCTTGGTCATTTGGACACACCTTGGGAGGGTCCTCCTTGTTGTCCATGTTTATGGGCCATCTGCAATAACATGAGGTCGATTACTAGTAAGGTTTCTTACAAAATTTGATTTATACCTTACTTTGCCTTTAATGGGTTCGTTTCTTGTTTTGTGTGATTTAGAGTTAGGAAATTTTACGAAAATGTTCCCTAAAAGTTTGATCTTGGGCCCAATTTGATTAGGTGGCTTCAAAATTTAACTCTCCTCGTATGGGTGAAGAGATCAAATTGATTTTAGCAACATGTTTAACATTTTGATGGTCAATTACCCTTTATAGTATCCTTTGGGTGATGATGAATTTTGAAAAAATTATGCACAACTTTGAATGTACCCTTCCCCCATGACTAAGCTGAACACTCCAAGGTGAGATAGGTTTGATCAGAATAAAAATTGGAGCACTAGCGATTAAGTTAGGGTTGTTGGATGAGAGGTGCGCAAGTTAGCAAGTTTGTGAAGAAAATTTGAAAAACTCCCCTTGCATGAATAGTTGAAAATGATGTTGACGTGATATCACGTACCCAATAGCGCGACCGCGATATCATGTCAGATCCGATATCGTGGCCTATTTAAAATAGGGTACTTAGTAAAATTGATGAAAATTTGAAATTATAAGGCCAAAAATGAAGGATTTGAGGTTAATTTGAGAGGTTTAGGGTAACATGGAATAGACTGGAAGGTATAAAAGGTATAATGGGGTAGAATCTGGCAATAAAATTCATGAATAGGATGAGGAGAAAGGACGTGTATTGGTACATAGGAGCGTTTGAATTAAAGGGATGATAAGGGAAAGAATAACGTTGGCCATAAAGTACTCAGAGGGTATAAAATAATGTGGTGGTGTGCAACAAGTACAAATTACAAAAGTTACATAAGTGGGTCCTCCCCAAAGCAGGTTCCAACCTATAATGCCCTTGTGTAACCACCCTGAAAATGTTCATAGGCACTAAAACGGTTAAATAAAATCTACACTGATGTAACAAAACACACACATGTTGATACCACCATGACGAGATATGAATTCAAGGCTATACAAGACACAAGACACAATTACATGAACAACAAGATGAGATGAATTGTAGAAGGGATTGTAGAGATTGGGACATGAGGTAACTGACCTAGGGCACAATGAATCTTGAGTGTAGGGCATGATTAATGTGTCATTAGCCCATTGTTCCAAAATCAAGACCAAGTCCATTCCTCCGATCAGTGACATCACATTATTTTATCTCATGGTGAACAACCAGAAGAGTACCATGACAACAAGGCATATGATCACTTGGCATTTCGTTCAAGGGAGGAGTGATTCAAAATTGCTTTGTAATACTTTTCTCTTGATCTTTCTTTTTTTTCTTTGAATGCTTAATCCAGAGAAGCCACCTACCTTTAGGCATGGGTGCATGTCTTTCCAGTGGAACCCCCTAGAAGAGCATTGTTTTTTTTATTTTTGTTTTTGATGAGTACCTTTATTACTCTTACTCCCATTCTTCGTTAGATCTTCAAGGATCTTAGTACAACCAAGCTACATGATAGCACCTACAGATGTCACCAAAGAGAACCCACAAGTCCCCTTGATGTCATAGCCTAGCCATTCTTGCTTAGTCCATCAGTTTTTGCTCTGGGCATAATGAGCACAATATTACTTTTAAGTTTTTGTGATGATAAGAATATCATCGTACCCAAAGTAGATCCTCTTATTAATAGAATGGGTGGGTGGATGTGATGGGCTCATTGTCCAAATAATTAGTTTCTCAAGACTTGATAGCATAGAATAACACCTCAACCAACAGGTCACATGAGTATTCTATTTACCAATGAGATTACGCTCAAAAAGATAAAACAACAAATTGAAAGATGAAAAATTGAAAAATAAAAAATTGTAAAATCAAAGAAAAAGAAAATTATTTATTAATTCTACTTGTTAGAATGGAGGTTATCCCCCATAACTAAATGGTTGAGCATGGCCAACATTAATAAATGGAAGATTAGGATCCATGCATGTTGGAAATATTGGGACCTAGCCATATCCAACCCATTGGGTGTCTTTTGATGTGGTGGTTGGAATGTGACCAAATTGGGGTTCACACACTTGATTAATGTTGACATAGTGGGGCAAGTTATAAGATGTGGTTAATTGATAAGGAGTTAACCCACTATGGCACCTGTGACCGTAAGATGGTATGTAAGGATTGGTATGTCTCCCAACATGGCTATATTCATTAGGCCCCATAGTTGTTGGAGTTTTGATTGGTGGCCCTGATAAGGTAACACAAGGAATTGGGTTTCAGGAAAAAGATGCACCACAGTGTTGGAATTGTGCTGAGTTGGAAAATGTAGTGGTCTTGGAACTGTGCTGTCCCTTCCTATGGTCGTGTTTAAAGAAGGGATGCCTTCGATGTTGTGGAGAGTTTCCACTATTGTTGATAGTAGAAGCACAAGTAATGTTCATGGGTTGATGCTGTGGTGCAAATCCCTTGAGTATAGTTGGTGGTGATGTAGAAGGAGGTGAAGGATGAGAATGTTGAAATTAAGGAGAAGTATAAGGTATCCAAGGTGGTGGTCCTATTGGTGAGGATATGGGTGGAGAATGATAATAATGTTGTGAGATAGAGGATGTTGACCCGGTTGGGGAAATAGGATGTTGGACTTGATAAGCACATGGGTTCGGATGATAGGAAGGGTACAACCAGTTTGGGGGTGGCTTCCACCACGAATGGGATTTTTGCCACTGTGATTGAACACAGTATTTTTGTATGAACTTTGGATATAACATTCTTCCCTAATGCTCATGTAAATGTGACAAGATTGGGCATTGACCTTTGGGGTGATCGTATAGGCAAATGGTACACTGATACGTATGATTGGCAGTTAAGTTCTTATTCTCTTCTACCCTTCTTTCCGATTGTCTAGTTTGTCCTGTTTCTTGGTTTGTCATGACTCTACCTCCAATAATATTGGCATATTCTCCACATTTTCCATGTATCCACTCCGTCATCTTATTGATCTTTGCCTCAATTTCATCTAGTGATTATAATATTGGCAAAGATGGTTCCACCTCCTTGAGGTGAGTTGATTTTTCCTCTTCCTGATTATGGGCCTTTGTTAGGTTGAGATTTTGGTCCTATTAAGATTTTTCAACATTCTCCCATTTAGCCATTTTTCCTTCTTCTTTTGCTAGATACTTAATAAGCTCTTGGAATTGATGGGTTCATAGTTCATATAGTTGACTTGGGGCATACATCCCTAAGGTTTCCTTTGTTTCATTATGGAGCCCATCTGTGATATGGTACATTAGGCTCTCCTTGGAGAACCCATGGCCTGGGCAGTTATTTAACAGTGCATAATATCTTTCTAAGGCCATTTCCAAAGGTTCATGTTGTGCTTGTTTCCATTCTTGGATTTGTCTCCTCAAGGCTGACACTCTTTTATAGGTTTGATATCTTTCATTGAAGAGTTCTACCATTGTTGGCCAATGTTGAATTGATTTCAGTTTTAAAGACCTATACCATACTTTTGCTTGGCCAATGAGTGTCATGGGAAAGACCTTAAGTTTTTGCCATCCATTATCAATATTGTTCCATATATAGGCATCATGGAAGGCTTGTAAATGATGTTGCGGATCTAAATCATAGCCTCTTGAAAACTTGGGAAAGTTGTTTAAATCAAGCTTGGGTAGACAGCTTTCCTTACGATGCCTGCAAGATATTTGAATAGCCTATTTTATATGCATTAGGCTCTTAGTAGTCAACAAGGGTTCATCGTCACTAAGTAGGTTATACGTTTGTGAGTTGGGACAATGTTGTCTTTGTTCATGTTGGTGTTCCTGACTTTGCCCATGGGTTCGATTTTTATTTCTACATCGTCCCCTTGAGGAATAGTCATCCATTCTTGGGGATGTCCCATATTCACTAGAGGTGTCTGAGTTGGATGAAAAAAGTCCTTGAGTATCATTGGGATGTTTATGAACATATGAAACTCCTGCATAAGATCAAGCACTCCAAACTCCTTCGTTGGTTCTCCAATGAATTACCTCGCTAGATGTTGCGTTATTGCTATCTTGTGAAAGAGACATTGTTGTGAATTGTGTGTGACTTAACTGAATTTAATTCTTTACCTGAAAGATGTATTGTTAATACCTTGTTATAGCGATCTTGTATGATATAACTAATCTAGATAACTAGCACTTTCCCTGGCAATGGCACCAATGATGAGTGGCGAGGTACCCCTACACTGAACCATATGAATACGAGCGTTCATGCATGATCTGGTCGAACTTCGCAGATGGGCTAGTTGTGGTATCTAGATAGTTACTCATTGATCATAGTTCACTGTCTTCCCACTTGGACTAGTATTTATGTTTTCATGTATGGTTTAGTCTAGAGTGAGGTGTATGATGTGGTTCTAAACTAGTGCTACTCCTAGAGGCAATGGAAAATAACTTTAATTGGACTAAGGAGGAGAGAGAGGGAGAATCTAACTACAAGGAAATGGAAGGAGAGAATCTAAGCTAGCCTAAGTGCGATGAATATCCATTCCTTAATCATCCGTACACATCTTGGACCTTGTGTACCACTACCACTGGGATTACTAAGTGCATGCTCTAGGTACACTACTAGGTTACCAAGTAGTCACACTTAAACACTTGTGGTTAAGTCATACTCATTTTACAATTAATAATAGGGATAGGAAATGAGGGTGAGAGATATTAATTACAAAAGTAATAAATAATAATTAAACAACTAAAACTAAGTGAATGCTACAATGATGAAGTAATCTCAATCTTTATTGTCAGTTATGTTCGTGTCCAAGTACATCACACTCGAATAAAGGTGCCATACAATTACAATCATCACACTGTGGGCATGCATTGGGAGAAAGGGTTGAGAAGAACTAACAAATGATTGAAAAACTAACTAACTAAGAACTAATTCCTAACTAACTTTCCCATGCATCCACATGTGTATTTATAGGCCCACATAGGAGTCATGATATTGTGGATTCAATATCATTATTTAGGTCATGATATCGCATACTCGAGATCGTGGATCTAATATCGCGGGTCCGATATCAGAGCTTGACAAATCATGGTTCATCACTTATCCATAGACATTTTTGTAATCAAATACTTTGCATTCCCCATTGATTGCATCCAACTATGTGCTCCTTAAGACATTTCTCTAATCATTCTCCATCTTTTTTGAACTCTCAAATCCTCTTCATGTATTTTGTTGTATTCTTGGCTTTTTGGGCTTCCATTGGACTCCAATTTTGTTCAAAAACTCATATTTTTTGAATTTTGACTTGGTTAATGATGGTCAATAGCTGCGTTGACAAGACCCAATTGATGTAGCTGGCCATGTCAACTAGGCCCTGTTGATGAGGCCTAGTTGATGCAAGGGAAAAATTCTATAAATAGTACTCATCACTTAGGAATTTTTTGCCATTTGGTTCAAACATAAGTGAAGTTTTTGTAGTTTTTTAGAGCCCAAAACCTTTTAGAGCTCATGACTTTCAAACCATTTGTCCAATTCACTTTGTTCTTTAGCCCTATAGCTTCTAGAGGTATGCTTTATGTCGTGGGGGCCATAAACCTTAGGTTTTTAATAGAAAAGTTTTCAAAATTTTTCTAACTCCCTCATGGGTTTAATGAATAAAATAATATTAAATCATCAACCTATGAGAGTTAAACCCTTCCAACACACTTCGGTAAACTATTTAATCAAATAATACTAAAATACTCAAAAAGGTCATGATCAGAAGTTAGCCATGTGTAACTACCCCAAAAGATAAGGTATTCCAAATGTTTCAAAGTTGCACATTAAGTGATAATCCTTGGTCATGTTGTGATTATAGATGGTACCTAGATTGAAATGCCCACAGGAAGGAGGACCAGATCAACCAAGAGACAAACAATCAAGAGCTAGAAGAGAGTAGAAAGCATAAGCCCAAGAGCAAGCAACAGAAACTCATGTAACGAGACCTTTTCAGGAGGAACCCGAAGTGGGATATGTCTAATAGATTCCTGAAGAAGTGGCCATAACAAAACAATCCCATCGAGATGAGGCACTAGGATTGGTACCTACACTTGAGGTCACATTAACTCAAACTTACCTTGATCAGATGAAGCCTCTTGACATCCAACATTCAGTTCGCCAAGAATTAAACTTTGGACCATTCTTGCAACATGCTTCACCAGAAGTTAAGACACAGTTGCAGAACTCTTGCATGTGGCCAATCATCACTTCCAGTGGAAGTGGTCCATGGAATAGAAATATCTCTTTTGGAATAGTAGGTAGGTGAGAACCACTATGAAAATCAAGGACATTCAGGTGTCCTACTTGGTGGAAGCTATTATGTAGGCCTTAGGACTACTTGATATTAGAACAAATCTAGTAGAGATCTCTACACAAGTAGACTTGGAGGTAATGGAGTAAACCCAGTGATGCTATGGAGTGGATTGCAAGGAGTATGATGTACTTACCTTGGCAGAGCATGTATATTGCAAGATAAAGACCTATCACCTCAATTTGATGATGAGGCCTAGTAAGGTTATTACCTTCTCTACCCATGCATGTGCTGCTATGAGTGGAAAATTCCTTGTGAACCTTCCACAATTGATGTATCTAGAGATAGAGAAGTGATTTAATGAAAATGAACATGGAAGGAAGGCCCTTCCCTTTCCTTGACTCATTAGAAAATTATGCAAAAGGGTAGGAATAGCTCACTATGTCAATGATACACTTAAGCATGCTCCTTCTACCTCTTGGGTAGAAATCATGAAGGACAAGATTCCTACCACAACCAAGGAAGAGGAGAAGCAACCACCACCTCCACCAACCATTCACAAAACAACACTAGAGTCCTACACTACCCTAGAATGAATGCGCAAGATCCAAGATTAGCTCTTGTGTGAGTAGAAGCAGTGAGCAGGAACGAGTGGTGGTGATCCATCTATGTATCACCTAGAAATGAGTCAACTTAAAGATGTAGCTCAAACCATCAACTAGATGTAGGGAGGTGGGCCAATCTTTTTAGCTTAAAGAACATAGCTACCCACGAGATCGAATCCTAGTGCCTGAGAGGTAACAGTCTCTCTCTCATTATAGCAGCAATTCCCTAACATCTCTAGAAATGCTGCTACTTTCTTAGTGCATTTGGAGGAGGGTGAGGGGGCAACTGTCTTAGCGATGTAGTACCATAGATAAGAGACATCAGCAGAGGTGGTTGTTAATAGAATTTCCAAGGCATTAAACACACTTGCAACATTTGTACTAGATTTTTTTTGTACTTTGAGATGTGTAAACATGTGCAAGAATAGTTAGCAATAAATTAAGTGTAACCCAACATGAAGAGTTGCTAGATCAACTATTTGGAATTGGGCAATTGACTCTGGATGTCTTTGATCTTTCAAATACAATCATTGCAACCCAATTGGAGCTATTAGAAGTAAGGAAAAAATGCATTATCATGGAGGAAAAACTTAAAATAGCCTAGGCTCAAAACCAATGCATGGTTGCAGAGGTTGTTGAATTAAGAGCTCACCTTGCTAATCCCGTGCTGCTTAGCCTTGTGTTGACCCATGATGAAGCTTTTCAAAAACTGTAGGAAAAGCTCAAGAAGGCTGAGGATGCAAAGGTGATGGTAATTTTTGATCAATCCCTGGTTGATGTCACCATGCACAATATCCAAAAGTCCTTAGATTAGACTCACTAGGAGAATGTCACCCTAACCATAGATAATCACCACATATGGAATGTTGATGTATAAAAGCAACAAATGCAAGATTTCACCCATCAATAGCAAGAGCAGTTAGCCAGAGTAAACATAAAATTGAGGAGATTAGAAGTTGAAAATAGAAATATCTCCATGGAGAAAGTCTAAGCCCTTCACCAGAAATCTAAAATAGATTTAGTCGCTCGGAAAAATGAGGCTTTCAAATTTGAGAGAGTCAAAAATCACTACAGAGATTAAATTGGTCTAAAGAAAGAAATCAATGAAAAACATATTCATATGAATAAGGTAAAAGTGAATGAGGTCCTCTAGTAGCTTAAGGAAGGAGGAGATTTTCGGAAGCCTATCTTTGATGGGCTTAATGACTACAACAAGGTGGAGATTCGCATGAAGGAGCTATAGATCAAAGAGATGATGGAGTACATGGAGCTTGCCAATCTCTGTTATGTAAATTTGACAATGTTGATTGTCAGATAGCCATGGTCTGAATTTGAAAAATAGTTGGCTAGTTCGTACTTACTGTATGAAGCTGAGTGTAAGCACCATAAGAACACCAAGTAGAAGCTTGAGGTGGCTAGTGCAAAACTCAATGTTCTTAGATAGTGCTTCACTGATCAATGGTGTACAGTTGAGAAGCTAGCTAGGATACTAAGTGGCTACCACAAGCTACAAAATGTAGTAAAAGCATTTGATGTTGAACGCAAGCTTTTCTCTACCTAGTTTATTAACATGAAGGAGCTATTCTTAGCAATGCCTTGTCCTTTGGATGTTTCCACATCAGCCCACATTCACGATGCGGCATGGACCACAAGTGACCCCAAGAGTAAGGAGGAGAAGATAAAGGAACTATTGGAAACCTTTCATCTTTCACTAGAGGTTGCAACTACTAAAGGACAATCACAATTGCCTCAACCACCGTGTGTGCCTGAAGTAGGAGAAGGTCCTTCGGAGCCTAAGGAATGTCCACTGCCTGGGAGCATTTGAACATTTTCCTTATCTTCATGCCATCAGAGGAATTTTGTTTGTCATTTTTGTCTAAGTGTTTAATTTTTTTGTCTTGAACATCAAAATTTTGTAATGATTATAGTTTCATATACTTGGGCACTTAGTGTTTGTAATTTCCTTTAATGATTTAAGTAAATAAGCTAAATTAAGGTAAATTAAGATATATTAAATAGTGATTAATTAAGCACATAAGTATTACCACTTTGAGCATACATTGGACACTTGGTAATCCCAGTAATGCTTAACATTTGGTAACCCAGTAGCATTAAATGTGTTTAGGATGTGTACGGATAGTGGGAATGGATGCTTATGTTAGGATTAGTTAGGTATAGCTAATTAGATTAAATTAGTAATTTAATTATTTTATTTTATTCATTATTCTTTACCCTTAGGCGACTTAAAACATGAAACAAAAAAAAAATGATAAAAATCATATGCCTTAGTTGCACTTAGCCATACCTTTGCATTTCACAAGTGTAATTGGGGAGACGATGATTGCAATGGTTAGTTTCACTTCCTAAAGACTAGGGTGCTTAGAAGACTATAAGTCCACGAAATTTGATTGGATCACATATGAATGCTTAGTGATTTGTATGTTTGGATGTAGGGTCTACTCACTACTCATTAATCTTCCTTTCTAGTTATATCTCTAAGATATTTGCAAAGAAATTGGATGATTTCTCATGAAAAGAATGCCATGTATTTATGCTTAGAAGGGTAAGGCATGGTTGGGAAAAACTGTAATATCTTTGAAAACTAAAAATAAAAGGAAAACTATTTTCTAACAATAAATAAAAATAATATACTAACATGCGATAGTGCCTAGTGTTGGCCTAATAGGTACCTCCCCTAAGAGTCATCTAGGACCTATGTTTAAGTCCAAACTAATAACAAAGACTAAGGTTCAAACATAACTAACCAAGGGATGAACAAGAGATCATCTAAAGCATTAGCTAAAAGTTAATTATAAATTAAAAACATAATATATAAAATATTAATTTACAAAAATACAAAGTAGGAATTCTTAAAACTTTTGGGCTTTTCTTTAGGGGTGGTGGAACTTGAAATGATTGAAACATAGATACACCCCAAGATTTATAAAATTTTATATCTTAGTGCTACCTAGTAGAATCAAACCTGCACCTTAGTGTTTCTAGGTTAAGACTTGTAAAACTAGGCTAACACTTCATTGTTAGGGATTTTTCTTTACGGATTGTTGGAACCTGAAATAAGTGAAACATAGCTATACCCCAAGATTTATAGAAGTTTGTAACTCAATGATACCTAGTAGAATCAAACTTATAACCTATAGTTACTAAGCCAAGACTTGTACCACAAGGTTAACACTTTATTTTTAGGCTCTCTTTCTGATGATCTAATACACTCTAAAATTTTTTAATATTATTATTCATTTTTTTGGGTTCAACACCTCTTAAAAGTAGTAGTCCATGTGCCAATAACTTATCTAGTGTTGGATACCTACTAGCTCAAAACTCCAATAAAAGAGCTTAATGTGTATATGCTAAAATTAAAAGAAATACTAAAAGTATTTAAAATATTTTAAAGAAAAATTAAATTAAGTAAATATTAAAATAAAAGACAACTAAAGAGAAGATAATAGAGTAGATTACTTAAACAATACTAGCTTAGTTAATAAAAGAGAAAAGGTAAATAAAGTAGAAGACGTAGTCCAGTAAAGAAGACATCAAGGATTCAAATCATAAACATACCAAGGAGTTAGGATATCTAAGGTACTGATGTTACAAAGTACATACAGTAAAAGTATAGTTTCAAAAACATCATATGTTTTCTCAATCCATGTGATCTTCCCATGGCTTTATGTCCTAAGCAAGGATACATATAATAAAAAAAGAAAGTTTTGATTCTAGGAGGATGTTGAAACCTAAATATTTTTATTTTAATAATATTTACCCTAAATACATATAATGGAATTAAAAATTTATAATTTAGTATTATTTACTAGAACATAATCAAATTCCATAACTTAGAGGTACTAAATCAAAAGTCTGACAATTAGTCTAACATCTCATTGCTTCAATTCTAACATCCTACAAACTTTTTATAACTATTGTATTTCTACTAAGTATCATGTTGGATATATATGCTATTAGAACATATTGGGGGAGGGGTGGAATTTGTCAAATTCTATATATATATATATAAAAAATAGAAATTCAAAGTACAAAAGTAGAGAAGTACTACAAAGAGGAGAAATTTGAAATTAAAAAAAAGTAAAGGCCTAATAATTTTGATTATGCCTTTTTAGATTTTCATTCTTACAACCAATCCTAAAAACATCCCCTTTGAGGTAAGAAATCAGAAATTGTAAAAAAAGAATTTAATGTTAGGTGGGGTAGGAAATCAACATTATCAAAATAAATTATATCTATATTTTAAGTAATAGGTGCAAATGAATTATGAGGTAAAATATTTTGAACATGATATTCATTTTAAATATATGTAATCACCAATTGATATACTTCCTCAATGTTTTTTATTATGAGGTTCCATTTGGAAATTTTGTAAATTAATAAAAAGTTCTTATGGATGTTAAAACCTTGAAAGAATTATAATATAGTTTAATTAGAACTTCATAACTCAAAATTACCCACCAAAATTAAACACTTGATTCGGAGCTTTCAAATCAAGAGGATTACCACTAGGTTAATATCTCATTATCAAAAACATTTTTTTGTAAGATCTTAGCAACAAATATTTATTTCTCCATAGTCATTAAAAAATTATTTAAGATTGATTTGACTTGAACCTTTCTCAAAGGTACATTTTGTTGAATAGTAGTAAAAGAAAAGGGTGGGATAACCATTGAAATGTTAGTAGAAGAAATTATTATAAAATCTACAACATCTATAGAAAAAATCTTAGAAAGATCTACAAAATTTATAGAAGACACCCTATTAGTGTTTGTATTATGTTGATGTTGATGTACTTGCATAGCCTTTTTTCATAGGCTAAAAACACATGAATCAAACATATGATCCTCTTGATGATAAGATTATAATAAATAACCTTTTGCAGATAATTAATTATGTCATCATGTAGAAGAATTTATCACTTAAGTAAATTAAGAAATACCTTAATCATATATCAAATTCTACAAAATCCACTAGTGGTAGCTAAAGTTTAAAAATGCTTGATTGATCTAATTTGAGAGAAAATATCCTTTTTGAATTTTTCAAAAATCAGTAGAAGATTTAACAAAATAAGAAATTATTTGAAATTTAGAAGATGTTGGATTAAAGAAGGAAGTACACTTTTGAATAATTGAAAAAAAATGACAATGGTTAATAACACCAATATCAAGGGCTTTAGAAACCATCGTTGAATCAACAAATCCTACCAACAAAAATGAGTTTGATAGATAACGTGCATAGATGGCATCCAAGCCTTGATATTTTTAAATTAGATTTAAAGGACTTAAAAAAATTGGAGAATGTAGCGATTAAAAACATCAGTAGCTGGAACATCGAGGTTCACGAGTTTTCAGCCTAACCCTGAATTCACATAAGGGCCTATTGGGGATGGAGACGAGGTGCCCTGAACAATCTTGCCGATTGAACAAGGACTTATGTGATGCAATAGGGGATGCAATGTGGTTAGTTGCATTGCTGATGAGAGATGGTGCTAAGGGTGCAAATAGTGTTTGCAGTGTTTATAGTGTTTATGGTGTCAATGGTGTTAGCGGTGTTAATGGAGTCAAGCGCAATCACAGGTGCCTAAGGGGGCAAGCGTAGTTAAGAGTTTTGGCAGAGTTGGTAGTGTCAATGCATAGAAACCATTGCCTAAGCATAGTTCCAATGTAATTATGTGATAAAGTAGCAAAAAAGATGCAAATAAAGTGCAGAAAATGCAAGGAGACAAAGAGAGAAGCAGAACACCAATGCCAACTAGGGTTGAACATAGTTAACACCAAAAGGGATTAGAAGATACATGATGTATAATATGTATAGTGGACAGTGTAGTCATAGTCTTTGAGGTGTCTAGCCAAGAAGACTGGCATTCTACCGAGGTGTTTGCATCTACCAGGTTGGCCACTGTGATGTATCATTGGCTGTGGTATTCTATTGGGTTGTGGGGGTCTATGATGGTCTGCAACATAGCTTGTTCTTGGTTTGCCAAAATGTCTTTGGTTTTCTTCCAAGTGCTCCTTAGATTTGCCAACCTTGAAAACTTTGAGGGCATGGGTATTTATAGGTTTAGGGTTAGCAAAAAATGTGGGATGGCTACCATGTGATAGAGGGGACTGTTAGGACTACACTCAACATAGTCATTATTCATGTGGTATACCAATGGGGATATTGGCTAGTGGTGTTATGCTTTGCTATACTCTATTAGACTTTATGAGACTGTGAGATTGTGGCTATGCTACCAATTGCATGTGTGTGCTAAGAAGACCATAGGGCATTTGAAAAATGAAAGCTCAAAAACTATACTCTGCGAGACTACGCTCTACATGGTTTGCGTGGGGTTGAGCATGGTTACAATTTTGGGCCAGAGGGAAATATAAAAAAGAAGCATCTTGTTGACTATACTAACTAAAGGTGAGTTGAGTACATGTTGGAGCTAAGTCGAGCATCGTTCCTGCATTGTGGAGGCTATTGGAGATTGTTTTGGCTGACTACGCTCTCAAATGTGGTTGAGTGTAGTCTTAACACTTAGAAACATTTTGTTAAACTAACCTTCTTGTTACCTATGCTCTCTAAGAGAGGTTGACAACACTCCCATCTGGGGTTGAGTGTAGTCTTTACACATAGAAAAATTTTGCAAAACTGGCCTTCCTACTGACTACACTTTCCACAAGAGGCTGACTATGCTTTCATTTGGGATTAAGCGTAGTCTCAACACTTAGCTAACTATGAAAAAAATGGCCTTCATGCTGACTATGCTCTCTTTGAGAGGTTGACTATGCTCTCAATTAAGGGTGAGTGTAGTCTCAGCACTTAAAAAAATTTGCAAAAAACTTGCCTTTGCACTAACTATGCTCTTCATGAGAGAATAACTACACTCTCAATTTGGGGAGAGTGTAATGTCAGCACTTAGAAAAATTTTGTAAAATTGGTTTTCATGTTGACTACTCTCTCCATAAGAGGCTAACTATGCTCTAAACTGGGGTTGAGCATCTTGCTAACTATGCTTGCCGAAGGTGAGTTAACTGTATTCTAGAGCTGAGCTGAGCATTATTGTTGCATTGTGGAGGTTGTCGGAGACTGTTCTAGCTGACTATACTCTTCACAAAAGGTTGAATACACTCTCAACTAGGGTTGAGCATAGTCTTGGGCCTTATAAAAAAATTTGCAAAAACTTGCTTCCTGCTGACTATGTTCTCTATGAGAGGTTGACTACACTCTCATCTGGGGTTGAGTGTAGTCTAAACACTTAGCCAAAACTGTGAAAAAATGGCCTTCATGCTAACTACGCTCTCTTCAAGAGGCTGACTAAGCTCTCAACTAGGGAAGAGTGTAGTCTTAACAGTTAGCTAGAATTGTGAAAAAATGACCTTCATGTTGACTACGCTTTTTATGAGAGGTTGACTACACTCTCAATTAGGGGAGAGCGTAGTCTCAACACTTAGAAAAAGTTTGTTAAAACTTGCTTCCTACTGATTACGCTCTCTACCAGAGGCTGACTATGCTCTTAACTAATGGAGAGCATAGTGTCGAAACTTAGAAAAAATCTACAAAACTAGTCTTCATGTTGACTACACTCTCAATGAGAGGCTGGCTACAATCTTCACGAGAGACTAACTATGCTCCCATATGGGAAGAGCGTAGTGTCAACACTTAGAAAAAATTTTCAAAATTGGCCTTCTTATTGACTATGCTCTCTATGAAAGGCTGACTATGCTCTCATCTGGGGGAGAGTGTAGTCTCGACACTTTGAAATAATTTGCAAAATTGGCCCTCTACTGACTATGCTCTCCATGAGAGGTTGACTATGCTCTTCATGAGAGATTGACCACACTCTCCATGAGAGGCTGACTACGCTCCCATCTGAGGGAGAGCATAGTCTCAACACTTAGAAAAAATTTGGAAAACTGGCCCTCTGTTGACTACGCTCTTTACGAGAGGCTAACTATGCTCCCATCTAGGGGAGAGCGTAGTCTAAACACTTGGTCAAAATTTTATAAAACTGAGAAGCCATAGTCTAGATTTGGTGGTGTTTCATTGCTCCTTGTTTGTTGACATTTGGAGGAGTGGCCTAAGAGATGTTGAAAAAGAATAGAAAAATACCACAGCAAACTTGGCACTAACATTGCTCTTCAGTACTTGATCAGATGTTGTTGCACCATGCCCAAGAGTGTTATGGATAGTGGTATGCTAAATAGTAGGTGAGAAGTGGGAGTAAAAGGTGTAGGTAATGTGCTAGGGATAAAAGGAAAGATGGGGTGCAAACGGGATGTTATGACATGAGAACATCATGACTGATGATGACTGTGGAACTAGAGTGGCTTTCCTTTGAAAACATTGACCTCTCGTCAAAGTGCTTGTGAGACAGTTAAGGTGTTAGCTCAAGGCTAGGATGGTTGCTGAATTGCTTTGCTGCTAGATTTCTTGGCGATGTGTGTTTCCACTTTGGGCCCCCCCTTTTTTTTGGGGTGAACCTTCTTTAGGCTCTACACATTACTAAATCTTGATGTCAAGTGCTTTCCATGAAGTGAGTTCAATGTCACTAGATGGGCTTTGCTTTGTTGTTTGTGAAATTTCATCACATCTACATGAAAAGTGTTTCCTCCCTGGGATGACTTATGTTACATTCACTTAGGCTTTGACCAGTTGACAGAGGCTTCCCATGGGATGACTTATGTTACATTTGCCTTGGGTTCTATGATTTGACTTAAAGAGGATGCCATGTGATCATAGCACATACGCGTTAAAAAGGTTTGTAATCTTTGTTTCATGGGAAATGAAAGGGTATCATGATATAGGAGTAGATGTGAGTAGGTTATAATGGGATAATAGGATATGCACTCTTGAGAGGTTTAACTAGACCAATCATGTACATTAGAGCAATGTGATGACTTGCTACTGTGATGAGATACACTTTTGCATGACCACTTGGAGCTTCGTTCTACAAACAAAACTCTAAGAAAAGAAAATTACACAAGAAATAAATGCAAATAGACTACATATGAAAAAATGTGGAAGGCCACATTAGTGACATAGGTTGCATAGATTAGAAGTGCTTTATTCTAGAACTGTAGTGTGCTTGCTTACTTAGTGTAGGAGTAGAGTTGTAGTATGCTTGCTTCCTTATAGAAGGATGGAAAACGTTATTAACAACTAACCATGAATCCATTTTAAGGTCATGGTAGACCATTGCTTTACTAGTTTAAGGTCCTAGTAGATCATTGGGCTTAGTTTAAGGTCTTGGCAGATCATGATGTGCTAGTTTATAGTCCTAGAGGATTGCTCTATGCTAGTTTAATGTCTTAGTGGACATGCTGTGCTACTTTAGAGTCATGGTGGACTACTAGTTTAAAATCATGATGGTCTACTAGTTTAGAGTCTTAGTAAATGCATTGTGCTAGTTTAACTTCGTGACCCAAGGATGAGTTATGCTAGTTTATAGTCATAGTGGACCTCTATGTCAGTTTAACATCGTAGCGGATGAGCTATGCTAGTTTAACATCGTAGCAGATGAATGCTTAACTTACTTCATTAATGTGCAGTGCTACATGCTAGATGTAGTATGACTTCAAATGAGAATGGTTCACTAGATTGGCAAACTCATTTCTATCTTGATCAGCAAGCTTGAATGCTTCATTGTTGTAGACCTTAGTGACTAGGAAGGGCCCTTCCTAGTTAGCTGATAATTTATCTGTGGGTTCGTGAAAGACTTTGAGGACTAGGTCCTCCTTCTTGATTGAGTGCTAATGCTAGTTGTGAAAATGCTTTTTCCATTGCCTTTGTTGATACCACTCAATGCAGTTAAGTGTATGCATGTGCTCCTCCTCTATCAAGTCAAGGTCTACAGTTCTCAACTCGCAGTTCTAACCTTCATCAATGAAGTATGAGAGGATTACCTAGAGCGATGGAACTTGCAATTCAAGTGGAAAAACTACTTCAGATCCATAGATGAGACTATAAGGTTTCATACTTGTTGCTATTTGATGCATCGTGTGGTAGGCCTAAAGTGCATATACTAGTTGCTCATGCCATCATTGTTTACTGTGGCTTAGCATCTTCTTGAGGAGGTTAATGATAACCATGTTGGTGGCCTCCACTTAGTCGTTTGCATGAGGATAGTATGGTGATGAAAAGGAGTGCTTGATGCCAAACTATAGTCTACTATTTGTCACTATGGTCATGGGCAAATTGAAACGGGTCACTATGTTGTCTAACACGAACTTGCAACCCTGCTGTGATGTTGCCTTCCTAAGAGCAATAGCTTTGACCCACTTGGTAAAGTATTCTGTTGCGGTTATTATAAAGCTATGCCATGCAGAAGACTTAGGCATTATGGATTCGATAATGTCTAGGCCCCAACATTGGAACAACCATATAATTTACGTTGTATGCAATTTAGTTGGTGGCACATGCATTAAGTTGCTATGCCCTTGGAAAGTGTCACATGTTTTGACCTTTCAAGCATAGTTGTCTTTCATGTAAGGCCAATAGTAACCTAGTCATATAATTTTTATGGCCATTGCCCTAGGTGCTATGTGACCTTCGCATAGTCCTTTGTGGACTTGCTTAACGATTTTTTTGCTTTGTTTTCACTTATGCAGGTTAGCAATTTGCCATCGTAGGATTTGTGACATAGCGTGTTATCATATATGATGATGTACTACCATGAACGTTTATGTACTATGTCCTTTCCAATAGTAGTTAAGTGTTGCAAGGGCTCAACTTGTAGAAGGTATGCCTTGATACCATCATGCCACTCTATTGCATGGATGGTGCTAATTGTGGCTATGGATGAATCTTCGATGGTTTACATGATAGGTGCCATGTAATCCACCACTGAGGTGGGCAATGCATTGAACATGCTAGGAACTATGCTAAGGGCTAATGTTGCAAGTACGTTGACAATGGCATTTTCACTTCGGGGAACATGTTGGACATCAGCAACTAAAAAGTGTTGGAGTAGGTGTTTTTCCAGCTCACAATAAGGTTGTAAATGTTATGCTTTGTAGGTTTAAACATTTTCTACTTGATTGACCACTAGTTGTGAATTACCTTGGATCACTATGTGTTGGATTCCTAGGTTGTGTGCTACAAGGATGCCTCGAAGGAGACCTTTGTACTCTACCATATTGTTGCTGCAAGGAAATGTAAAATGATATATGAATGATTAGATCTTCTTAGAGGGAAATGTGAGAATAGTAGAGGTGCTATTCCATTGAGAGGTTGAAGCTCTGTCGAAATGCAAGAGTGCCTCATAGTTGTCAAGCAGTTAGCTAATACTATTGACATGCTCGTCTAGGAACTTAGGATCTATGGTAGCTTGAGCATCTATTGGTGAAGTCGTGAGTTGTGCAACTATTACTTGACCTTTCATTAAGGCTTGCATGACATAATGTAGGTCAAACTCTAGTGTTATTGCTTTCCATCATGCAATGTAACTACTTTCATAGATATTTGTTGTTATAGCTCAGAGTACGTTATTCTTGCAAATGATGTAAACCTGGCGGTGGAAGAGGTAATGCCTTCACTTCTTTAGTGAGAAGACTAGGGCAAAGAAATACTTGTCCATGTCATTGTATCTCATTTTGTGGGCTACTAATGCGTGACTTAGGTAGTAGAGCGAGACTTCTATGCTATCATCTCACTTTTGGCAAAGTAGAGAAGCGATGGATGTGTCAGAGGTGTCAAGGTATACGTAAAAAGGCTTATCTCCTTACAGAGGATGAACTACAGGTAGTTGTACTACCTCTTTCTTAATGTTTTTGAATGCTTGTTGGCATTGAGCTATCCACTCAAAGTGGGCTCCCTTATTAAGCAAATGTTGCATTAGTTGTAGCTTGTTGGTTAACCAGGCGATAAACCTACATATGAATTGTATTCTACCTTGCAACACTCATAGCTTCATAAAGTGAGCTAGTGGTGCTAGGTTGGTTATGGCCTTAACCTTATCGACATCTATGTGTATACCTACTTCGAATAGTACAAAGTTGAGCATCCTACCTATTCTAATGTCAAAAATACACTTCTTAGGGTTTAACCTAAGCTCATGTTTTAGACAATGTCTAAGCACTAAGTATAAGTCATTTTCTTGGTTGTGGGACACTTTGGACTTAACTACAATATCATCTACATAGTCACTTAAGTAAACTAAGAATGTAGTTGCTAAAGATGTATGTCATTGCACATTGATATGTTGCTCTTGCATTCTTTAGTCCAAAAGGCATCATTATGTATTAAAATGTACCCCAAGGGGTCATGAAGGTTGTAATGAGTTGGTGCTCAGGGTTGATCCTAATTTGGTTGTAGCCCAAGAACCTATCCATGAAGGACAACAAGGTGTGTTCTATGGTGGTATTGATCAATTAATCGACACTAAGCAATGGTAAGTCATCTTTGATGGTTGCCTTGTTTAGATCTTGAAAGTCTATGCAAATGCATATGCTTCCATTTTTCTTAGGCACAACCATGATGTTGGAGACCCAATCTACATAGTCAATAGCTTGGATGAATCCAACCTTGTAAATCTTGGTGATCTTATCACGAATTACCACTGCCACCTCAATTTGAACCTTGCATACTTTCTTCTTAACTAGTTTGATGCAGGGATCAAGGATGATGTTGTGCTAGACTTGCCAAGGATATAAGCCTAGCATGTCCTCGTATGATCATGTAAATACTTTGATGTTATCATTAAGTACTTTAGTGATGCCTTGAGCATGTTGGGGTTCTAATGAGGAACTTAGTTTCAGCGTTCTCGCCTCACTGTTGTGCAGTGCCACAGGGATCTCAAGAAGGGGATCCTCTATGATATCCCCTACCTCTAGGTTAGGAGCCTTAACTAGATGGTTAGGCTAGTCCAGTGGTGCTTCTATGGATGCTATGTACTCATTGTAGGTTGTAGGCTCAAGGTCTAGGTAGTGAGGGTCAATGCATTGCTTAATGTCACCATGAGGCCCCATGAGGACCAAGGGTGAGAAGATTTGCTTCTACATAGCCATGTTGTCTTCCTATAAAATAAACTAGAAAAACATTAAGTAGAACATGTTTTGACAAAGGTAATATGCATGAATGAGAAAAAAAGAAATCTAATGAAATTTTCATAAGTAGTATGCAAGTTGCTATGGGAGGTAAACATGTTTGTGCTAGTCTTAGGCCTTGGTAGGCTACAGATGTGTCAAACATGTTGTTCTAGGAAGGGTTGGCCATGCTCGAGGAGTAGAAGTAACTTGGGCATTTGCAAGGCAACGAAAAATCATGGTTTTGGGCTAAGTATGGTTAACTATGCTCTCACCCAACTACTTTCTCCACTAGGCATTCAGTGGGGAGCATAGTCCTTGGTTGGTGGATTATTAAATGACCCCAAGTGGGTACATAGGCATGATTTTACCATGGTAACTTGTCATTTTCTTTGCCTTTAATGCAATGTTGAGAGTGTAGTCTTATTGCTACTTCTGCCTTTGTTGCTAGTGGAGAGCGTAGTCCCAGGGAAGATGATGCACTAGAGTACACACCTTCACCTAGGGCTAGTGAATGTTGCTAAGGGGGAGAGAGCACTGAGCTACCTATTGTAGGTGTGTGTGGAGGAAAGGAGGCCATCCACATTAACCAAGTACACTAGCTACTCTCTCCTCCTTACCTTCATTTTCTTTCTCATTTTTTATTTTTTTGGATTGAGGGTTTGGGAGTGTAGTCCTATGCGTTGCCTTGTGTGCCTTTCTCTGGTAGGGGATGCCATGGCTATGTGTGGTTCATGGTGTGACATGGTGGTGGGGATAATTTTGTTTATCTATTTATTTTTCTCCATTTTGGGGCAACATAGGGTTGGACCCTTATGCATCATGCTTCACGACATGGCTATGAGGGACATGGCTACCATCGCACATTGTTTTCATTTTTTTCTTTACTAATTTTTTTCTGTTGTGGTTACACGAGGTCTGGGGTTGCGTGTGGGCAAGGTTTTGGACCCATGAAGGTTTTTGTAGCTATGTAGGGGTCTGAGGCTTTGTGGGGGCTTGGGGGCTATAGGAGTTGAGCATTTTTTTGTTGTTTTTACCTTTTAAGAGGCATAGGGGTTAGGTCCGTGTGCATTGTGCATTGGGGCATGGTTGTGGCTACCATCACACTCCATGTGGCATGGTTGTGATCATTGCTAGGGATTTGGTGTCAGTGGGAGGGGACACTATGATGGGCATGGAAAAGATAGTATTCTTCTACATTTTTTTCAATTTTTTCTTATGTTGGTAGCAACGGGGAGCACGACTTACCACGGTGGACAAGGTGGGGCCCTGGTAGGCATGACATAATAAATGTGGTACTGTGGGGAAACTACACTCTTGATGACCATGGGACTACACTTTCTACGCATTGAGAGTGTAGCCCGCTAAGTTTTTACTAAAATGCCTATTTTTTAAAGGTCGTAGTGTTTACAAAAGTGTGTTTTTTCCAAAATGTTTATTTTTTTTGGGACTACGCTCTTCACTAGGGTAGTCTAGAGTTAGACAAAATTTTCCAACTATGCATGGGGCTAAACTTGTAAAACATTGTGTTAAATTTGCAAAAACATAGTATTAATATTGCAAAATGTGTTATACCCTAGTGAGTGGCAAGCACATCAAATGAATTAATCGACATCCTACACCTGTGAGACCCTAGGGTGTATTGTTGAGATTAGGCATTTTTGTTAATTTATGTTAATAATTTAATATGTGTAGCAAAATCTTGCATCTATGCATGTATACTAATGCTTTTCCTAGTGCTTTATGATTGCAGGATGTTGCTGAAACCCATTTTGGTCATGATTGAGCTCATGGGCATCCTGTGTTGCATGAGCAAATATATCCCTAATACTCTTGCACCTAATTTGTGAGTGAATCATCAGGCAGTGTGGTTCTAGCTAAGAGCCATGAAGCTCCTAGGTCACACTTGGCAGTTAAGGTTGTGAGTGCTATCACCGAGATGCTGCTACCTGGGGCAAATTGGAACATTTTGCTGTTCATCTCAGATGAGACCACTACTAATGTTGATGGGGTAGGAGGCTTAGGTAGAGGTCCTAGGGGTGTTCGATGGTTAGCTAGAGTATGGTGTATGATGGGGCTTGCTTGTTATAACAAGAGCAACACCCTTTTTATCATGCAACGATTGCATACTCTATTCCAGAACCCACTTGGAACTGTCTATTGCGTTAGAGGGTAAGTGCTTCTATGGCTTATGCAATGTTTTTTTTAATACTTGCTCATGCTAAATTGCTAATGGTTCTATTTTTGATTGCTAGGTTTTGGGTTGATGAACATGGCTTACATGATGATCTAGATGCTCTAGCCTTAACTCGCACTGCGTTAGAGGTTTTCTTGTCTAGCACGAATGTTTGGGTAGTTGTGATTAAGTAGATGGGATATGATTTGGAGACCTATATCTCCCATAAACCAAAGGAATATGAGCGATGTAGGATCCATGGCTGGTTAGATGAGAAGTGGGTTGTTGGTGAGATTAACTTTGAGGAGGTGTCTGCAGCACCACCCCCATCTCGTACCTCTTTTTGCCATGTATGTACCTACATTTTTCACTCATGTGCTTGCTTGCGTATGTGTTACATGATGCTAATGTTGTTCTACTATGTGTTGCAGTGGTAGTTGCCTCAGTTGAGGTGATGATGGTCACCATGGGTTGCATAGAGGCCACCCTTATCATGAAATACAGGGATGTGGAGGATGTGCAACATTGGTTATGCCACAAAGTGCTAGATGAACCTATTCTTGGTGCTTAGCTCAAGTATCCAGGTGGTTGAAATGGTCACCATCATCAAATTCTTTAGCAACGGTGTCAGGAAGTTTGTCACCTGGGTGCACAGCGTGATGGTAGTGCTAGACCTTAGTGAGGCCTTCTTCACTAATCTCTTTAGCATTCTTGTTGATGGCTCAATGATTATCGATATGTCCATCAGGGAGGTGGATCACAGAAAGGAGATTAAGGATTGGTTGGATGCCACTCGATCTCACAAAGGCATATTAGTCAAAGATGTGCAAGTGCTTAAGGTATGAGAGCTCTACCCTCTATTTTGCACTCGTTCCTTTCCAAAGATACTTTTCCAAGGAAAGATCCTAGGGGTGGAACATGTACATGTAATAAGGGAGGTGCTGCTAGAATGTATGAGGTTTAATTGGGCCATGTACATAGCCACTAGTCTACATGCAAAGGTTTCTTGGCTATGATTCAACCTCTAGGCAAGGTCCCACATCCACTTTGTGTTCTTTGTAGGGTACCTATGAAGATTTGTAGAGCTTCTAGTCATGCAAGATGATGGATGATGGGCATCTCGAATATGGATCAAATATATGTTTTTGACTACACATGCGCAAGAGCCTCAATAGGAGATCAATGAGTCATTATTAGTAATGACCAAGGTTCTTGTGGCACATTCACATTATTTGTGCTATAGTATGGGTGAGGGTTCTCTAGTTGGTATTAGGGACATGAGTAAGGTGGATTGGTACATAACAGAGATGGTGACATCATCTATGACCATGATCAAGAGGCTGCATCCTCAAGAGGAAGCTACCCTTGAGATCAGGAAGGCAAGCAACAAAAAGATCTACATCAAGCTACAAAGCTTACACACATATGTTGAAGGTTAGTATGTGTAGCTTCTTAGATGCCTTAGTTGCATTTATCTATATATTATTTTCTTTATGTTTTTATTTTGTGCTATACTATTAATTAGCTAATAATGTGCTATAAGTGTATATGTGTTAATTGCAGAAAAAGAAGAGAGGGCTATAAGAGTAGTAGCTGAGGTGGCATCGAAGGAAGCACCACCTCAAGCTAAGGAGGAAGTAGCTCAAGGAAATGATCTTCATGAGCTAGCAAAGGCCCTCCAATAGTTGGAAGAGGAGGGGTTGCTTCACCTTGACAGGGGTGATTTTGACACTTTGTTTGAAACCCTAGTACTCATGCCTTGTTTACTCTAATATCTTGAGCTATGTTAGGTCATGTGCTAATTGCATCATTGTATTGTAGCATTAGTTATTTCCACTAGCGGTCCTACATATACCTACCACATGGAGCCATGGGTAGAGATGCTGGATAAACTTGCCTTCATGGAAGGCATTATTGAGGACATGGTGGATCCCTTGCTACAAGAAAACTGAGAGCTAGGTATGTGTGCAATGATATTTCATTCTATGCTATCCTACTTATTACTTAAATACTTAGGTTTTGGCTAAGATTGATTAGTTGTTGTATGCCTACAGGTCCTAAGAAGTAATGGGATTCAAGCAAGGTGGCAGGGATGGATGCTCTACCTGACCTTCCTTCTGAAGTTGATCAGGTGTCTCATCACATGTATGAGACATCTAACAAGTGTGCACTCTCTTGTGCAAAGTTGTTATGGATCTACAGGCACTCTAATGAGCACTTGTGGAAATGCGTGCATGAACTACAAGAAAGGGTGACTAGCCAAGATGTGAAGATTAAGGATCTTCAATCTAGATATGACTTCATAGCGGCTAGATTGTGGGGAGATGGCACTTGGTTGAGATTAAGTATGCTAGGTATAGGACAGCTCTTAGAAGTAAGAACGAGGTCATGTGGGAGTTGGTAGAGCAATAGTTCTAGATGGATTTTCTTGCTTAGAAGAATCAGGATTGAAAGAATTATAGCACAAAGGTTTATTAATGGGGATAGATGTAGAAGAATCATAAGCATCAGTATAAGTGGGAGCAAGATGTGAACCTATGATGGTACAAGGAAGAGTCTATCGAATGTCATCCCCTCGATATGTTTTTTGAGGCAACTAGCAAGAAGTAGGTGTATGACTTATTCATGTAGCATATGATCATGAGTGACTCTCCCATGAGGTAGATCATCATTCCCTCTAGAGAGGCCTATTTTGCTACATTTTTCATGGAGCCACATGCATGGACTATCGTGGATAAAGGCAAGACCCTTGCAGGTATTGACTTTGGCCAAGAAGACTAGACGCAACTTTCTAAAGCTGAGATCATCTGCTGCTTGGAGGCCAGCCTTGGAAAGTTAGCTCCAAAACTCATTGATGCGGGACCCTCCTAGGTTAGTTTTTGCTATGTTAGTTTTTTATTCTTTTTATGTTTTGAATTAGCTCATGTAATGCATGCTTGTGCATATTTGTTAATGGTTGTGGTAGGTACTAGGTGATGCTGCAGACCCTAGCAACCTAGTAGAGGAAGTAGAACCTCCACCCCCACCTAGTGCTACTAGTTGAGCATGACCAGATGTACCTCCCATTGGGCTTTTTTTTGCTACATTTTTTCCATGTGATGTTATTTATGCTATGTATTACTATTCATATTACATTTGCTATGGATGATCATTTTCCAAGTGTAATGTGCAAACTTTTATCCCTATATGATGATTTTATTACATTTTCTATGAGTATCCGAGTTTGGGCCATTGCGAGCCAAGCGATACTGAGCCTTTGCGAGTCATAGCGAGTCTATTGTTAGTTTAAGCCTTAATGGATCCCATGCTAGTTTAAGGCCATAGTGGGAGGGTCGATGCTAGTTTTTGGCCATTTTAGGCCAAGGTGATAGCTTAAGGCCGTTATGGACCATAGCATTGCTAGTTTAAGGCCATAGTGGGCCTCATATTACTATCTCTCTTTTTGTAATTTTAGCTTTTACAATTTTATGCATTTTTGAGGTTTTTCATGCATTAAAGCAATAATTGTGGAAGTGTAAACTAATAAGTAAATATATAAACAAAGTGGATGAATGCACAAACTAAGCAAATAAATACATAATCTAAGAAATCAAGCTAAATGAAAATAACATGCTACCATGCTAATCTAATGTAACACAAGCAGAGAGTAAGGTATAGGGCATGTATAAGTGAATAGCGGGTAGAGAGCTTGTGCATTTTGGACTAAGAGGGTACCTTAGTTGTGTAGTTGTTTCTTAATCTAGTGTGGGTTAGGGGGTGCATAGGATCTAGATTACATTACCTAGTATTCTCTGTGACCTTCACCTGCTATGTCAAAGGGAAATTCTACCCAAAGGGCATCCTTCAGGAGGTCATTGGCTACTACTACTTTTTCGGGTGGGTTTGCCTCATGTGTTTCATTGTCTGCTATAGGTGCATCATCAGAAAACTTAACCTTTGATCCTTGCTCCATATCTATGTTGTTGATGGCCAAAGGGATGGTGTTATCACCATGGATGATAACTTCACCACCTTCTTATATAAGGTGGATCTCTTAATGAATTGTAGAGAATATGACTCATAATTAGGCTAGCCAAGGCCGATACAATATCAGGTTAAAGCCCAGCATCTCTTCGATGACAATGAATGTGGTAGTGGTGGGGAATTGCTTTCCTACTACAAAAGCTATAGTTATGATGCCCCTAATGATGACATGTGATCCATTGAAGGATTTCAAGCATGTGGTTTTTTGGCTTGATTTGGTCTATGAGGCTTAGCTTATCCACAATAGTTTATGATATTATGTTTATTACTGCTTTATCGTCGACATGCACTTTGTGAATCTTGCATTACCCAACACATATGGTAATGAACATAGGAGCTGTTATGACCTCATCCCACTCAGGATTAACCTTAATTGCTTCATCATGAAATGCTAGGGATTTTAGACTTGATTCTTGTGGTGCAGGGGGTAGCATTAGTGCATGGATGTAGGTTTCATCTGCAGGGATGTCCTTCATAATAGGGATGAAGGCCAACATCCGCACACATGCTTCATGGTGGCTAGATGAGGTTATGATCAGGTCATACAAGCTCAATGTTATGTTTTTTTGAGCACCTATTTAAATTTGGCTAATGAGTCCACAAAATCCTTGCCATTAGCCATGTTTTTTGTTGGCCTTTACTTCTTCCATGCAGCCTGAGAGATGGATCTCTCATGGAGGTGACTTAGGCTTTGTTTACTTGGTTTGTTTAGGGGCCTTGGTGCTCCCTTACAATTTTCTCATTGTAGCCTCTTCAGCTATTTTGACCATAGGGACCACAAATATGGGAACTAGTTTTGGTGGACCTAGCACTCTTTGGTCTTGATGTTTCCTAGTCATCTTGTTTGTGAGATGCTCATTAGGTATGCTATGTTGCCACCTTGGGGGCTTGCCAGTGTTGCCAATAAGGTCATCCCTTGGAAAGGAAGGAGCCAATGCATTGGCCACTACTAGGTTTTGAGCAAGTGAGGGGCTAGCATGCTATGGGACTCAGATGATGAAGGGTGGCTACACTACTATTGTTGATGCAAATTGCAAGAAAACCCTAACTATGAAGGGTGTTGTAGGTGTTTGAGGTGGCACTCTAATGATAAAAGGGGGCCTCAAACCCATGGGAATTGAGGGATCCTTGCACTACCAGAGGGCACCTAGACAACGAATGACACCTACATCGATTCCAGGTCATCATCAATGCTGATAGCATTTATGATGTAGCTGATATCATCTACATTTAGAAGGTCATTGTACACCCTCATTAACTAGTTTTGAGGCTTGATTGGGTTTGCAGTGTTAAGTACTAGCTCACCTCTATTGATCATCCTTTTCAGGTCATCTTGTAAGGCTAGGTAAAAGTCAATGTTATGGCTAGGCAACTAGTGGTAGTGGCAAAACTAGTCTAGCCTAAAATGCCTTGGGATTGGGGGCTTGACACCAACGTGGGATTTCTTAGTAGCTTGCAACACCTATTGTGTTTTCTATGAGCATCCTCAGAAATTTGCTTGTATTGGATGCACCCAGCTTTTAGTAGTTGGTCCAACAGCTCTTAAGGCTTTAGTAGTAGTGGGGTATACTTAGAGTGATCTTTGTGCTCAAAGTTGGGCCTTTGAATAGCTTGCGCTATGACCACTAAGGATGTAGGCTGGTTGCTTACCTTGGCACTATAGTTGGTGGCTTTGTTTTTGGCTAGGGCTCTGGGTTGCATAGCCACCATTGCATTCTACCATCCCCTATCTTTGTATCTCTATACATGCTAGTTTTTGTAGGCCACATAGGCCAAGTCCTTGCTAGCTTCTACTGCATCTTCTATGCTCTTAGTTTGAGCAAAGGCTTGGATTAGAGACTATGGGCCCAGGTAATATAGTTTTATCTTTATGAAGTCATTGACTGCACCCTTAAAAATGGCTAGGAGGTGTGTTTTTGCTATTGACTCTCATATTTCATTTAATGAGGCACTCCAACATTGAATGAATTTCTACATGAGCTGTAGGTGGCCCTACTTGATTTGCATCAGTTGGTCCAAGGTTGTCTCTAGCTTCAAATTGTATTTGAAGCACATTACAAATTAGATCAAGAGGTCCTCCAAAGAGGAGATAGAGCTTCTAGTCAATGCACGGTACAAATCTAATGCTTTGCTAGTTAGTGACATGGTGAACACATATGTGATGACATGTGGCCATGATTGCAACAGGAGGCACTTAGACCTAAACATGACCATCTATGCATTGGGGTCTCCCTCATTTTTGTATTTGGTGAATTAAGGTAGTGGGACCCTAGCTAGAACAGTTAGAGGTGGAACTACAAGAATTATAGGGTTGTCTTGGTAGAAGTCCACCACTTTGACAGTTTTAGAGGAGGAAAATTTGAGTCACTTCACCTCTTTTATCAAGCTTTGGATCATCTAGAATACCTGGTCTAAGTCTTGAGATGCTCCAGCTAGCTGTGTTGGTTGTGCTATGTGCTATTGGACTAGTTGTGTTGCCCATGGCTTGGTTATAGGGTGCAAAACCGCACGATGTGTTTGATGTGTTGGCCAACTATGGGGATGGTGATTGGAGGAAGCAATGCATACATGGGTTGGGCCAATGCTAGGGATACCAATGAAGCAAGTAGGATGTAAGGTGCTTAATTAGTTTGGAGCCTAGAGATGAGCCCTACGTGGATGTGCAGTTGAGTTGCTACAGTCACTATAGGCAGGGATGGCTGAATGGGTTGCGATGATGCTACAAAGGGCAAGTCAAGGAAGCTGTTACATTATAATATGTGTATTGTGTCTAATGTGATGCTACCACAAGTGTTAACCTAGGCCTGATGAAGTGGGAAGGTGATGTTGGTGCTATGATTGTCTCAAGGAAGATAGGTGAATGAGATTGAGGAGAAGCCAGACTAGGGATCACTCATTGGAAGATGGTATGGAAGGAGCCTTCATGCTCAGAGCAAGCTTTGAACTCATCCTCTTCCTTCTATAGGGCTTCCTCATAGTTTTTTCCTACGTCACTCTCACTTTCTTAGATGAGGTAGGCCAAAAGTCGATTCGTAGTGCAGATGAGTATGAATTGGGTTACTTTGTGGGGTCTTGATGAAACTGACTACGGGGTCCAATATGCACTAATAGGTTGATAGAGAACTATGATGTAGCGAGCATGCAAGATAACCACAACAGAGTCTAAAAACATGGTTAGGCCCTCCATCTAGTGCTAGAAACTATAGTGACCAGAAATGTCGATGACTGGAACATTGAGGTCCATGATTTACAGCCTAACCTCAAATTTGCACAAGGGCCTAATAGGGGTGGAGATGGGGTGCCTTGAATGGTTTGGGTGATAAAATAAGGACTGACTAGATGCAATGGGGGATGTAGCATGGTTAGCTGCAATGCTGATGCAAGATGGTGGTAAAGGTGTAAATAGTGTTTGCAGTGTTTATGATGTCAATGGTGTGAACGATGTCAATGGGGTCGAGTGTAGTCATAGGTGCCTAAGGGGGAAAGTGTAGTCAATAGTTTTGATAGAGTTGGTGGTGTCAATCCATGGAAACCACCACCCAAGCATAGTTCCAACATGACTATGCAATAAAGTAGAAAAAAATGCAAATAAAGTGCAAAAATGCTAGGAGAGAGAGAGAGAAGTAGAACACCACCCCCAATTGGGGTTGAGTGCAGTTAACACCAAAAATAGTTAGAAGGTACATAATGTACAATAGGAATAGTGAATAGCATACTCACAATCTCTAAGGTGTCTGGCCATGAAGACCAGCATTCTACCCAGGTGTCTATGTCTGTCAAGTTGGCTGTTGTGATGTACTATTGGCTATAGTGTTTTGTTGGGATGTGGGGGATTTGTAGTGGTCTACAACTTCACCTCTTATTGATTCATTAAAATGCCTTTGGTTTTTTCCAAAGTGATCCTTAGGTTTTCCAACCCTTTGATTTGCCCTGTGAAAACTTTGAGGGCATAGGTATTTATAGGTCTAGGGTTAGCAAAAAATGCAGGATGGCTACCATGTGGCAAAGGGAATGGTTGGGACTACACTTAGCATAGTTACTATTCATGTGGTGTATCAATGATGCTATGGGCTAGTGGTGTTGTGCTTTGCTGTGCTTTGCCAAACTCTATGAGACTGTGAGACTGTGACTATGCTACCAATTGCATGTGTATGCCAAGAAGATTATAGGGTACCTGAAAAATGGAAGCTTAAAGACTATGCTCTATGGGATTACACTCTCCACAATCTACATGGGGTTGAGTGTAGTTACAATTTTTGGGTAAAAGGGGATACAAAAAAGAAGCATCTTTCCAACTACACTCGCCAAAGGTGAGTTTACTACATCTTGGAGCTAAGCAAAGCATGGTTGCTGTGTTGTGGAGGCTGCTAGAGATTGTTCTAGCTGACTATGCTCTCCATGGGAGGCTGACTATGCTCTCAATTGGGGTTAAGCATAGTCTTGACACTTAGAAAAATTTTGCAAAACTGGCCTTTTTACTGAATATGCTCTTTACGAGAGGTTGACTATGCTCTTGTCTAAAGTTGAGCATAGTCTCGACACTTAGAAAATTTTTGCAAAACTAGCCTTCTTGTTGACTACGCTTTCGACGAGAGGTTGACTATGCTCTCATCTATGGTTGAGTGTAGTTTCAAAACTTAGACAAAATTGTGAAAAAAATGGCCTTTGTGCTAACTACACTCTCCACGAGAAGCTGACTATGCTCTTGACTAGGGGTGAGCATAGTCTCAGAACTTAGAAAAAACTTGCAAAAATTGGCCTTCGTGCTGACTACACTCTCCATGAGAGGCTAATGATGCTCTCCATGAGAGACTGACTATGCTCCCATCTAGGGAGAGTGTAGTGTCAACATTTAGAAAAAATTTGCAAAATTGACCTTCCTACTGACTACACTCTCCATGAGAGGTTGACTATGCTCTCTATTTAGGACTAACTATGCTCTTCATGAGAGGTTGACTACGCTCCCATCTGGGAAAGAGTGTAGTCTTAACACTTAGAAAAAATTTGCAAAATTGGCCCTTTGCTGACTATGCTCTCTATGAGAGGCTGACTATGCTCTCCATAAGAGACTAACTACACTCTTCACGAGAGGCTAACTACACTCTCATTTGGAAAAGAGTGTAGTCTCAACACTTAGAAAAAATTTGCAAAATTGTCCCTCTGCTGACTACAATCTTTATGAGAGGTTGACCATGCTCCCATCTAGGGGAGAGTGTAATCTCAACACTTAGACAAATTTTTACAAAACTGGGAAGCCATAGTCTAGATTTGGTGGCGTTTTAGAGAATGAGGTAAATAACTTAAAATCTAATGAAAGCATGCTATCCAAAAATTTCCTGAGTAATAGATTCTTATAAATCATTAGGTAATTCGTAGAATGACAAAGAAGTAATGGATCCGCTTAAAGGATTTCCTATTGAATATAGAATCATTACATATAATTCCAAATAGATTTACTAGAGAAATATCAAATCCACAAAAAAAATTAGATTCATTGAAGGAATATGTCATTTTATAGGATAGTCATTAGGCCTACTATCTTATATGATGTTGAATATTAGGTAGTATACAAGAGGCATGAACAAAAAATCAGTGTTATTGAAATGTAAATGCTTACATGGATGTTGAATATTATAAGAAAAGATGAATTGTATGATATAACTATTTGAAAAGGACTTAGAATTATTTGTATTTAAGATAAGTATAGGAATGACATCTTAGGTGGTTTAGGCATGTGCAAAGAAGATTAAATGATGAGCCTACTAAAAAAGGTTTCTACATCACTATTTCAAAAAAAATATTGAAAGGAAGACTAAAAAGACATGGAAAAAAATAATTAAAGATGATTTTGAGAAAATGTAATTAAATAAAAATATTAAATGTAGTTAAAAATTTTCATTTTTAATAATCCTTTGCTAGATTGCATTTCCTTTTCTTTTTCTCTAAGTAGTTAAATTATAATATTCTTGGATAAAATAAATATAGAAAGATTTAAAATGAAATTCAAAATTTTCCATGATAATAAAAATAAAATTTTATTATATGTAATCCTTTAAATTTTATTATTCCTTCTTTTGCCTTGTTTGTAACTTGAACTCTTGATTTCCAATTCACTTTTCTTAGCTTTGATATTATTTTGATCTTATTCTAACGTTTATCATTCATATCTTATATTACTTTGAATTAGTTACATATGAATTGCATGGTATTAAGATTTGAACCTTGTATATGTGTTTGTGTATGTATTGCTTCTAATGAGGTATTAACTTAGTGGTAAGACTCTTGATTTAAAAGTTCCATGTCATAGATTCAATTCTATTGGGCAATTGTAAGTTATAAATTTCTAATTGGATTATATATCTTGGGCTATACGTATAATACAAGTATTTTTGGGTTTCAAAACCTTTTTAATTTGTTGTTGCAACAATTTATCACTTTTGTAGAATATTTATAAAATCAAAATATTAGGCATGATTTTTCTTTGCATGCTACCATTAAAATGTTATTGGGAATTTTAAGCATACTTAGGCACTGCATATGAGTTGATATTTTTTGCATCCTATTTGTGTGCTGAGAAAGCCCTAGGAAGAAATTGGTTTCAATGTCCTTTTCTACCAAAACATTAAAAAGATTTACTTCATTCCGATAATATTTTATTTTTAAAATGAAAGATTTTAGGGCTAGGGAAGAATTGGTGTTGTAACATTTTGACCATTAATGGAGGAGGAATTAATTTTTATTTCTATACTTATAAATTGTACGAATTTGAGATCAAGCCAAAATTCATCGCACAATGCCTAAAATAGAAAATGAGCCCTAAAAAGAGCAAATTATGAAGGATGATTGAGTGAGATACTGCAAAGCTTGAATTTTTCAAGGTTAATTTTTTAGTTTGATAAAGGGTTTGAGGTTAAACAATCCCATAACATTCAGCTTTATCAAATACATAAGCTTAAGAAATACCAAGGAGTTCAAGGAGCTAGGGTTTCAAATTTAAGTTAGTAATGCATAGAATAGTTGACTTAATCATTAAGGCTAGAGCCTATACTAGTTTAAATTGGCTTAAGTATTCACTCTATTTATTTTCTAAATGAGATTGTTAAAAGTAGAATCACAGAGCCCAAAAATGATTTCTTCTTGATAGATATTAGAATGAATAGTTGAGCTTAGGAAGAAATCCTTATTTTTGGAAAGGGCTTGATCAATATGCTAACCATGTCAGCTCATAGGTCTAAAAAACAACTTCACAAAATGGTTTTACTTGACTTAGTTTTAGGGGATTCAGGTAAAAGGCAAGATTGAAATTAGCTTTATAAAAATCCCATCTTTTATATAACCTATTGTACGAAGTACATTATTAAGAGTAAGAATTGGCTCTATGAGGGAAAGATTAAAGAATAGGTCTACCAAGGTAATCCTACTAAGTTAGAAATGTTTGTAAGGTTCAAAAATGATTTTGCTATGGAGTACATAATTGGCTTTGCCACTTTAGCTTTATCTAATGATAAAGCTTCGAAGAATGAAATAGTAGTTCTATGAAATGGCTCTACAAGGAATGTACTTATTGGCTCTATCATGTTAGCACTAGAATAAAAACATATTTTTTTGTAGAATTAGAATTTGGCTTTGCTAAGTAGTTGCAAAACAAGCTTAACACATCAGCTTTGGGATAAAGGTATAGCTTGTAGAACTATGATTTGATTCTACAAGCAAGAGTAGAAAAGTTTCTACCACGTTAGCTCATAGGACTTGTTAATGAGGTTGAAATTCAATTCTATGAATAAGTGAAAACCTATTTTTGCTATTTTAGCTTCTTTGTAGAGCAATTTTATAGAAGCTAATTTTGATTCTATAAGAAAGTCGCTCTACCATGTCAACCTTGGAGAGAAAGTATTATTTGTAGAGCAAAGATATAGTTCTATGAGCAAGGCTAAAAATAGTTCTACCATGTTAGCTTATTGGGCCAATTTATAAAGTTGTAATTTTGCTCTACAAAGAAGCTTAATGTTGGTTCTACCATATTAGTAGTCATGAAGAATAAGATCATAGAACTAAAAAAGACTCTAGAAAATGATTCTACAAAATGCTAGGAATGCATAAGAAGGTTTTAAGAAACATTTAGCTCTCACTATCATGTTAGCTTGTAGAATTAGTTTTTTTGAAGCTAAAACTTAGCTCTAGGAATGAATCTCAAAGCAATTCTACCATGTCATCTTCCATATGATGATGGTTTGTAGAGCCGAAGGTTAGTTTACAAAGAGAAGCTAGAATGATTCTATGAGCTTCATCAGATCAAAAGAACCTACCACATCAGCCTTAAAGAAGATGTTGCTTGTAAGGTCATAATTAGACTCTACAAACAAGCATATAAAAAAAGTGGGACTTTCCATGTTAGACTTCATGAAATATCATGATAAGGATTAGATGAATGAAGAGTTAGGTGCTAAGGAATGTTATAAGAATGGTAGATCTAAAGATTTATTCTATAAGAAAGCTTGAGAGTTGGTTTTTCACATCAAAATTTAAATAGAGTAGGCATGTAGAGCCCACAATTAGTTCTATGAACAAGCTCCAAGATGATTATACAAGTCATGATAGCTCCAGAAGTTAAAAAAATACTTCAAGATGAAAGAGTCAACTTGAAAATTGAAAAACCTCGCTACATTAGTTCCTTTGTAGAATAAGTTCATAGAACATGAAGTGGTTCTACCAATAAGTTCTAAAATAATTCTATGGATCATGTCACATCTCATCTCAAGATCACAAAAAAATATAATTTATGCACATGCTCATTAAATTTTTAATTTATCTTTGCATATTGGGCAAGAAGTTGAAAAATGTAATAGAGTTACTAGAAGTAAGATTCGATACTATGGGGAGGCTCAAGAAACATATTGCCATGTCAACTTAAGAGAAAAAGATAGTTTGTAGAGCTAAAATTTGACTCTACAACCACATGGATGAATGGCTTTGCTACATTAACATCTTCATAGAATGAATTTATAGCGCTTAAATGAGACTCTACAAACAAGTTTTAAAAAGAACCCTACAAGTTGAGTCAGTGTTGAGATTAAGCTACAACAAGAAGAATAGAAAGTGATGTTGAGTCTAGATCCTTATGTTGTAAATGAAATAGCTCAAAAAAATTAAAGCTTGTGACATATGTTGAAAATTGAACTAAAAATATTATCCAAAGTGAGTAGATTAAAGAAATAGAGCTTTAGATATTAATGAATGGATCTAAGTAATATTTCAAACACATAGTCATTAGTGAATAGAGCTAGAAACTAAAGCAGGGCTAAGAGTCAAAATAGAGCGAAAAGAAGAGATAGTACAATCATTGAAGAACATAGAAAAGCTTTAGAGTCCTTGGTATAGAATAGCTAAGATGTTGCATAAGGAAAAGGAAGAGGCACCCAAAAATTTTTAAGATGTTGATACTTTTTCTTTTTCTAAATGTCTACAATAGTTTAAATTGCACATCTGTTAGCTCCACCAGTCGATTGATTTTGTAAGATAAGAGCTAAATTTCAAAGAAGTAGAAATATTTTATTTCGATGAAGGCCATGATTTAGTGGAAATATAAGGCTCATAGTTTATAGAATCGATGGAGGAATGATGAAAAATCTATGAGAAAATAGGACTCCATAAGCTTCATTTTAGGCCTAGGGAATACCTAATCACGAATGTCCTAAATTGTTTGATAGAACAAATGATTTATGAAAAAGATAAACTATGGTTCAGAGAGAACACTAAGTAATTTATTGACATCAATGTTTAGAAAGCTTATGAGCTCTATAGAATAATCAAGCCAGATATTTCTGAAAAAGATGCTCGTCAATATAACAAAGAAGTGCTTAGAAAATTTTTTTGAAATCATCCTAAAATAGGAAAGAGAATCAAGCTACCACTAGCCAATTTAGCAAAGGCCTAAGAGTATAGGAATGTCACGCCCAAAGCTTCAAAGCTTAGGTTCCCACACCAAATATTTATTTCTACTTTAAATTTCTTCTCTAGTTGTGAGACCAATACTATCACTAATTACCATGTATAGGCTTGGGTAGCTTTAGAAAATAAAAGGTATTTCTTTCCTATATAATATATGAATGAAACCCTATAGTAGAGCTTATCTGAGATTCACAAGCAAGGAATTTAGCTAAGCCTTAGTTTATTTTTATTAGACTATTTGTTAACTAAGGTTTCCAAGCTTGAGAGAACAACTCCAATTTCTATAGGTTATGCTCACGAACAGGAGGTTTTCTAGATGACCCTAGCCATAGCTTCTTTCCAGTCATCTACTAGAGGAGCTACTTTGATGTGCAAGCTTTAGAATTTTTAATGAATTGTATTTACCCTCACCTAACTAAGTTGATTTTAGGAGTTTTTCCATTAAGGATCAACTAGCAGGTTATAAATAAAATAGGGGAGAAATGCCATGGAGCTATCTTCCTTCATGCTTATTACATTTAGATTCTTATCATAGGGTTTTAAGGTAAGGATTTTGAGCTACCAAGGTTTGTGGCTCCTTATATGATGACACTAAAAGTTTTTCTTCAGATGTGAGAGATCCTTGTGAGGCATCATTACAAGCACAAAGAAGTTTTCCCCCTTAAATTCAGCTTTTGGATGTTCATTAATTCAAGTCATTTGGAAGCCATGGATAGGTGATATAGAGAGCAGTGTAGTTTTTATTTAGCTTAGAAATAGATATACTTCACTACCAAAACTAGAAAGGTTTATGAACCTTATGACACTGATATAGTCTACACTAGAGGTAGTTAACTGGGCCAAGGAAGAAGTTCTAACACAATTGAATAAGAACCTATTAATGAAGTTATAAGCTACAACCTGTGATGCTCCTATTATTGAAGTATGTAGATGGATGAAAGATAAAGATTATCCTTTAGTCAAAGATTTCTTAATGGAGAACTTATCCATAATGGAAGAAAATTATTTTTCATGGAAACTACTAGAGCCAAAGAACTCCATGCCTGATGAGCGGTTTCCCCTAGATGAGGCTAAATATGTAGAGGTAAGAGCCATGAGAAAGACTAGAGTTGAACAAGCTAGGGCTAAAAAGGAGTAATAACAACAACAATTACAATAGAAGTTAAAATTTTAATAATAAAGCAATTGTAACAACAGTTATAGGAGTTAAAGATAAGAGGGAAATGATAGTAGGAATTACTAAAACAATAGACATTGATGAAGTTACAATAGCAATAACAAAAGAAGGGAGAAAGCGCATAGTCTACCCTTTTTGTTCTAAATTTTTATTTAGGATATTTGATGAAAGGAGGAGCTTGGTAATTTAAAATTAAGTAGAAAGAAGGTATAATCACACTAAGATAGAAGCTTCCCATGAAGCTTGTAATAGAAGGTAGTGTCATTTTTTAATACAAGAAATATGATCCACAAATAGGAAAGAAAATGCTTGCAATATCACATGAAGAGATGTTAAATACCATCGCTACACTAATTGATGAGTGGCGAGGTACCCCTACACTCAACCATACGAATACGAGCGTGCACACGCGATCCGGTTGAACTCTATAGACTAAATGCCTTAACACCACAAGAACCACTTGGGGTTAATCGTTTGTTGTCTTCCCAGGCTTACTTGTATGTGTCACGGTGTATGGTTAAGCAAGTTTGAGGTATGTGATTTCTTTGGTATTTTTCAGTTTATCTCCTTAGCTATGAGGGAAAGGGTTGAGAGACTAACTATCTCTACCTAATGTCCTAACTCTAAATTAACTAGCGTCAGCATCCGTTCCCACTTACCGGACACACCCTGAACTATGCAACTGTGGCTACCACACGCTAATCGTTACTGGGATCACCACACGTAACGCAAGTGCTCGAAGTGGTCGTACTGAGGTACCTATTTAGCTTAAGTGTGATAAGCAGCCGATTCCTTAGCTAGCCGTACACATTGGACTACCACTGGGATTACCAAGCGCAGATCCTGGAATATGCTACTGGGTTACCAAGCAGCCATTGCTCGTAGTTAAGTCGTACTCACGCGTTGCGACAAGCAGCCGATTCCTTGATTAGCCGTACACATCCGTAGATGCTCATAATCAAGTCGTACTTGTACGCACTAGGAAAGTAGTAAATCAATAACAATAAATAAAATCACGTGCTGCAAGGTTTATCCAATCAAGTTCGTCTTTATTGCCATACACAACTTGGGTTCAGGTTACAAGCTGCTCGAATAAAGAGTCGTTCACTCTAGGACTCCTACTGCGGGCACATGGGAAAAATTCTAACTCTGGAGTGATCAATCTGCCAGAGCTTCGCTACTTCTAGCCAGGATTGGGAAATAAGGGAAGTGCCGCCTCTTATTTATAGATATGGCGGCGGACCGCGATATCGCATACGCGATATTGTAGGGAAAGACGCGATATCGCATGGGATGCAATATCGCGGCTCTATGCATGTCGCGTCTCATCATACCCCCATGACTGAATGAAAACTCGTCCTTGAGTTCCTTACAATGATATCTGGTAGGTATGGGATTATTGAGGGAAATGGAACTAATGGGATGACATGTGAACGGGTCTTTATTACAAGACTTGACAAGAATTGGTGTTCATGACAACAATGGTGAACACCTTATTACAATGACATTAGGTCACATTTGGTAGGTGAGCGAAAAGAGGAGAGAGAATAGAAGAGAAGAAGAGAGAAGAGTCTTGTTGCTGCCAACGCCTAGATTGCGCCTTCCGTTGTCCATCCGTAAGCGCATTATCAATTCTGCTCCTTGCATAGCGGCTTCAATGCTGCTCCACTCCAAGTGTTTGCTCCAGATCCATTCCGTTGTTGTATGATGGCCATCTGCACCCACAACACAATCATATATTAGCAAGGGTAATTGAATCATTAAGTAAATCATACCTTGCTTCGGTTTAGGTTCCTTGGCTAAGTTGTGGTATGGCTAATATGGATCTGGGAAAATGTAGATGATGACTACCGAAGGTGTAGGGGTTAGGAAGAAAAACGAAAAAATCCGGGGCTTAGGATAAAAATCGAAAAATCAGGCCCCGTACCCCCATGACTAATCGCGAACCTCCGGTAGCGTTAGAATGGAGAAAGAAAAGGAGTAGGAAAGATAGGTAAAAAGGGACAACTATGGCATCGGTGAAGGGGATGTCATGATGGAAATGAACAAAAATGTTAATTAATTGCAAAAATGTTAAGGAAAAGAAGTTAACTAATGTTCCAAATAGGAATGTCAGTGGGTCCTCCCCAAAGCAGGCTCATGCCCTTAATGCCCTGACAATCCCACATTCAAAGAGTCCGTGGGCTCTGGGAATGTCCTTTGGAACAAGAGTTAAAGTCTTAACCGTAAGAATTTACCAAAAAGAAAACAAAGCATCAACCAAAGTATATACAATGATACAACCGGCAATGAGGTGAACAATGGAGAGAAGGATGGGAAGAAGAGAAGTGGAATGGAATCCCAAGAACAAGGTGGTGTACAGCCCCTTGTGTGTTACATGATTAATGTGACTTGGCGAATCTCATTCCAACTCTGGCCTCAAACCAACCACTTCCAGTGACTTCGCATCAATGCAGTTGGTTAAATCATCCACTTGGGTAACAAGGATGCAACTTCGAGAAGCCACCACCATTCCGACGAAACAACAGAGAGAATGGGAAGCGAGAAGGGCCTTAGTTAGAGGGAACACTTTGGTTCCATAACCAGTGCTTGCAGCCCAAATTTTATTTCGTCTAAGGGGTGTGCTTTGAATCCTCACTTTTAGCTTTTTAGCTTTTTCTTCTTCTCTTTTTTCTGTTTTTCCATTTTTTTTCTTCTTTTTTTTGTTTTGTGTTTTTATGCGTGGGGACCACACCATGCAAAGACTTCTTTATTTTTATTGTCTCAGCTTCCGATTATTGGGTTACATCGGAACGGTAAGAAAACCCAAGAAGAAAACATCCAAGCACCCAAGTGAATGACCAACACAAGAGCACCAAGTTCCCTTGAAGTCACACCCGTTTCAAATCCTTGAGTCCTTCCTTAGTTTGAGAAATGCCCAGTCACTGGTTCGTTAAAGTTCTTATTGGAAGGGAACTGTACATTTCCAAGCCAAGGGAAACCATAGACTTGATGGATGGATGGATGAAGTGATCTCATTGCCTGCCATATCAAAAGAACATACCTTAGTATCAACAATGTAACTTAAAGGTAAAAACCAAACATTAGCAATTAATGAAAAACAGTTCATCCCATCGGCCCGAACACTTATTGGGTGACGAATTTACATGATGGATGACACACACACACACACACACAAAAAGATAGAAAAATATAACGATGTTGTAAAACAAAAACAAGAAAAGTTAAAGAAATTTGTAAAACAAAAATTAGAAAAGTTAAAGAAATTGTAAAACAAAAATGTGAAAAACAAAAACGTTGTAAAACAAAAATGTGTAAAACAAAAACTGAAAAAGAACTGAGGGCCCCATATGATTAGCATAGGTGGCCATCTCCCCCATGACTGAGTTGTGAGGGAGAGATCCGAAGTAGTGAGCGCCTATTTGAATTTCTAAGCAGTGCCCAACTTCTCCCAATTGATGATCTTAAATTCAGGGTTGGAAGTTGGCGACGCTCACGTTCCAATGTGTCTATGCCACGGTTGTTGGCATGAGTTGCCTCAGTTCGTTCCATGCATATTTGTTTGCTCTTATGAGAAGCTGTCAACCACGGGGTGTCTACTACTTCTTGTGTGGTTGCTACATACAGGCATCTTTGTTGCAGAGTTTCCTGGGCACACCTGTGACATGGAGACATTTCCTCCGTGTCATCACCCGATGAATCACTGTATGTGATGCATGGAACTATCCTCTTCTCGATCTTTCCACATATGTTTATCTTGGAGATTTCCAAGGAAAGATCACGGATCCTAAGGCATGCATCTACTGTGCTTAGCCATGCCCTTCCCATTATAATTGGGAAGTCCCCTTCGTTGTTGTTAACATCGATCACTAGGAAATCCGCTGGGTAGGACCAACCACACACAGTGGTGATAACGTCCTCCACCAAACCCAAGGGAATAGTGATGGACTGGTCTGCCAGCTCTAGTTGGATGTTGCTCTTCTTAAGTTGGGGCAGGTTCCAGGCGTGATACATCTTTCGCGAAATTAAGTTGACTCCGGAACCTGAGTCAAGAAGAGCTCGATGTGGTGCATTCCCAGCGATCTGCAAATGAATAAAGGGACTCCCAGGATCAGTTAGTTTCCTGGGAAGGTGGCCTACCTTGATCCAGTCAGTTACGGTATGTGTTAGCATAACCGTATGCGTTACATTCCCTTGGACTGAAGGGTGCTCCGAAGTGTTAGTAGTTAGAGGCCTATACATATACCCGTCCGCTTGTTGTTGCGAGAGCCTATCCGGGCTCCTAGTTCTGAAAAAGGGTCTCTTTTTTGTACAGTTATCGCCAGAACTAGTGTCCGGTTGGATATTTACACTCTGAATATTTACAGATCTCGCGGCGTGACGTTGCTGCGGTTGGGTAGGTAATTCCCCTTGCATTGTTGGAGCAGGAGGTGTTATGGGAACTACTTGAGGAAAAGGTGCGGGTGGAGTTAGAGGATGGACAGAATGTGGAATGTCTCCCGGAGGAGAAGGAGTCCTTCTGAAGTACTCCCGAGCGTAGTAGTGACGGCGTGGAGTGTGACTCATAGCGTCACCTGGAGAAACTGGCTGCTGCACATAATAACCATAAGGATCAGGCTGCCGGTAAGGGTATCGATGTGTTGGCTGTGGCATCCCCCATGACTGTGGGTATTGCCACTGCTGATGTTGCTCGATGGGCTGCGGAGGTGTTCCACTTGGATAATACGTCAAGGGTTGGTGGAACTGCCTCGGGTTACCTTGTGGATAAGGTAACCTTCTGGGTGTTTGCCGTTGATTAAGTCTTGGATTTAATGCATACACCCCAGACTCCTGCAGATGTGAGATGATTGGACAACATCCCTTAGGATGGTCATAATAGCAGACCTCACATCCACCGTCATTGTCTGAATCAGAATTTTCAGCCTCATCGGAGTTAGAGATTTTTCCCTTACCCTTGTTATGTGCAGGGTTAAAGTTTCTCCGCATGTTCTTGCTTTTATCACTACTTTGCTCATCCTTAGACTCTTCTACGATTTTCAAAACTGTTTCTATTCGTGAGTCTAAGGAATCCCACATTTGGTCTACCTTAGCCGATACCTCCGTTGTTAACTTTTGGATCGGCACAGTTTTCCTGTTCACCAACTCTTCGAGTGGTGACTCATCCTCCTCATCACAGAATTTCACTCCCTTCTTACGAAGGGAGGGATCACGGTTGTATTCCTCCGCACTTTCTCTTTTCCGTAGCTCACCCTCTTCTTGCGCTACTTGTTCCAACAATACTTCAACTTCATGGGCTCTTAGTTGGGAGAGTCTCCCTTGGGCGTAAGTCCCAAGAGTTCTTCTCGTTTCATTTCGTAGCCCATCCACGAGGTGGCGAAGTTGATCCCGCTTAGCGTACCCATGGCCCGGGCAACGATGTAGCAATGTGTAGTAACGGGCCATGGCAGCATCCAAGGATTCATAAGCTCCTTGTTTCCAGCCTTGGATCTGCTTACGCAAGTTGGACACTCTGGAGTACGTTTGGTATTTGTTGTTGAATAATTCGAGCATCGTACTCCACCTCCTGATGGTTTCCGGTTCTAAGGACCGGTACCAGCTTTCTGCTTCTTTAGTGAGTGTCCTTGGGAACAACTTGAGTTTCTGCCACTCATTGTCTATGTTCTGCAAGGCACAGGCGTCGTGGAATGCCTGTAAATGATGTTGAGGATCAGCGTTGTATCCCCCTTCAAAACGTGGGATATTATTTATATCCAAACGCTTGATCCTACTGTCTTTCAAATGCCTTGTGGGAATCCTAACTGCCTCTCTAATGTCAAGCATACTTCGGGTTGCGAATAGGGGTTCGTCATGATCATCTCTTTCATGACGTCTGTGATGTCTACGTTGTGGTTCCCTATTCTCCCTACGTCCTTGCCCTTGTCCTAACTCCTCTCGACCTTCTTGTCGAGGCATTTCATCTCTTCTACCTTTACTTTCCGCGTTATGCTCATGGTGGCTGCGCCCAGATGTGGAAGGAGAGGGTGAATGATGTGATGAAGGGGAAGAAGAAGGGGATCCATCACCATGGTGATGTTTCTTGCCTTCTCTTCGGCTGCTTCGGCCCCGATCGTTGTGACGATCAACGAGTCCGTCATTAGTGCGAGTGATTGTTCCTGCCGTGAACAGCTGGTGCTCACGGGGATCAGAGCCTGGAATATGTATCGTTGATCTAAGGCCCTGATGCCTAACCTCTTCACTAGAGTGAGGAGGAGGAACATCATTTTCTAAGAAACCCATCGTGAGGGGTTCCTCTTCTCCTATTTCACTAATGACGTGGGGAACCTTGCCCTTCAATAGTGAATGTTGGCTCTCCTGCCTTGCATCCCGAATACGTTGGGCATTTGTGGGATGATAATCCCTTGTGTCATAATCATCCAAAACGTATTCAGCAAGCAGCTCATGCATGCCATACTGTACCAAAGCACGGGAAAGCATGTTGGGAGCGGATCGATCTGGGGGTAACACGATGTTACCTTGCATGTCTCTCCACCGCAGTTGCTCATCTTGATGGAAAACAAAGGTAAAATCTGGCACATACTCATCGGGATGAGTATATGTGACCTTAGACTGTTGAGGACATGGTTGATTTCGGTTATGCGTATGATCCTGACTTTCTCCTGTATTGTCCTTAGGTGAGTTGATTTCATGAGAAGAAGCCATTTCTAATGGTGTGCTAATTTTCACCGTTATTTATGTTCTTAATTAACTGATTAACCCTAAGGTTCGTTTTAGGCTCACAACGATGTGAGTGATATCCCTTATGTTCAATTGGCGTGAAAACACTTAGTCCCCGGCAACGGCGCCAATGATGAGTGGCGAGGTACCCCTACACTCAACCATACGAATACGAGCGTGGACGCGCGATCCGGTCGAACTCCGCAGACTAAATGCCTTAACACCACAAGAAAAACTTGGGGTTAATCATTCGTTGTCTTTCCAGGCTTGCTTGTATATGTCACGGTGTATGGTTAAGCAAGTCTGAGGTATGTGATTTCTTTGGTATTTTTCAGTTTATCTCCTAAGCTATGAGGGAAAGGGTTGAGAGACTAACTATCTCTAACTAATGTCCTAAGTCTAGATTAACTAGCGTCAGCATCCGTTCCCACTTACCGATACACCCTGAACTATGCAACTGTGGCTACCAAACGCTAATCGTTACTGGGATCACCACACGTAACACAAGTGCTCGAAGTGGTCGTACGGAGGCACCTATTTAGCTTAAGTATGATAAGCAGCCGATTCCTTAGCTAGCCGTACACACCCGTGGGTGCTCATAACTAAGTCGTACTTATCACACGTTCTAGCCTAGCGATGAGCAGCTGATTCCTTAACTAGCCGTACACATTGGACTACCACTGGGATTACCAAGCGTAGATCCTGGAATACGCTACTGGGTTACCAAGCAGCCAATGCTCGTAGTTAAGTCGTACTCACACGTTGCGACAAGCAGCCGATTCCTTGATTAGCCATACACATCCGTAGATGCTCGTAATCAAGTCGTACTTGTATGCACTAGGAAAGCAATAAATAAATAACAATAAATAAAACCACGTGCTGCAAGGTTTATCCAATCAAGTTCATCTTTATTGCCGTACACAACTTGGGTTTAGGTTACAAGCTGCTCGAATAAAGAGTCGTTCACTCTAGGACTCCTACTGCAGGCACATGGGAAAAATTCTAACTCTGGAGTGATCAATTTGCCAGAGCTTCGCTACTTCTAGCCAGGATTGGGAAATAAGGGAAGTGCCGCCTCTTATTTATAGATATGGCGGCGGACTACGATATCGCGTACGCGATATTGCAGGGAAAGACGCGATATCGCGTACGCGATATCGCGGCACTATGCATGTCGCGTCTCATCACTAATCAAAGATATGGGACAAATAGTTAATGGTCAGATAGCTAAACTAAAAGAGCTTTAGTTGTAGAATGAGTAAGAGATGTCCAAGCTATAAGAGAAAATGAAGAATTTAGAGGAGAATGAATAGCCAAAAGTAATGATAACCATTAATAAATCATTGTTGGAAAATAAAGAACATGAAGCAACTTAAATGGAGGAAAGATTAGCTATCACCAATTCTAAATTGGAGTAACCTAAAAAGGAAAAGACTCTAAATTAGTTGTACCTACCTCAACTAGATTTTAGAGATGTAATTATGAAGGTTAATTATAATAGAGAATGGATAAAAGAAACTTAGGAAGAAATTAGAGAAATAAGAAGAAACAAGCTATTTTTGTAGAGATGAAGAAAGAGCTCAAGAGCTGTATGATTTGGCTAATGAAAAAAGGGAGGTACTACCATAATAAAAATAGAGCTTTCTAGACATCATGATGATGTTAATTTCCAAATGTTGGACTTGGAAAATTCAATTGTTGGAATAGAAACTAGAATATCCCAAGTGTTAGAATAGTTTTAGCCTCAAATCCGAAGGGCCTCTGAAAATGGGATTCAATCCACCTTGGACGGTCTAGGTGATCACCTAAGAACTTAGAAAAGTGTTAACAGAAATGTAAATGAAAACGTAAATGTAAAAATAAATGTAAATGAAAATAACATCGTAAATGGGAATGAAATTACAGATCTAGAATGGAAAAAAATACATAAATGAAAATATAAACTTAGATTTACATAACAATGAACTATGATTTTATTGAAATGGAAAATAAATTAGTAGGTTTAAAAAGTACAAATTTTGTGCTTTGTTCACAAGAAGTCACTTGAAGGAGGTTGAGGTCTATTGAAGTTGGTAGGCTATGTTCCACATCAACTCCACGATCTAGATTCTTCCTAACTTTAGTTTCCAGAAACTCCCCACTAGTTTCCACTAGAATCAGAAACTATGATCACAAATGGTATTCAACCTTTGGTGCAGTGGTATCACATTGGGAGTCTTTGTGCCCAGTGTAGATTCCAGTTTTTGTCAAAGGGGTTGCAAGGTTACAAAGGCTCTTGGTTGCAAAAATGCCAAAATGCTACTACTTAGGAGAAGTTCAAAATTCTTTATGATGTTGTGCTACCAAAGTTGTGTGTTTGTCTTTATGTCATCGAAATAAGGTATTTACATTGGGTTTTTATAGGTGTGGAATTGCTATTTTTGGAGTTTGCACATCACTATCATGATTACTAATAGATTGATGTTAATTTGCAGGTATCAACAGTTACAATTTTTAGTGTAGTTACCATTTATAGTAAGTTTGGAATACACCATAAGCACCAAAGCCTATCCATTTACTCTAAATAATAAATTGAATTTGTGACTATGTTGACACCATCCCAACTACGATGACCTTAGTGGACTACGTTGATACCATCACAACTATGATGACCTTGGTGGATTATATTGAAGTTGTTGGAAATGATCAAAAAATGCTAGAAACTATGGAAAATGCTACTATGCTAGCCATGCTAGAACTATTGAAGGCTTGGGGTGACTATGCTAGCCACTGTTGGAAAAATGGAAAATTCCAATAATTCCAACATTGCATCTTGGCTGGGTTTTTGTGATGACTACACTAGGTTCAAAATGAAAAATTCCAACAATTCCATCTACACTAGGGAGTAGATGGTTCCAGTGTAGTTGAAGCTATACCCCTATAAAAATCCATGAAAATGCTAATATTGGCCATTCTCAAGGCATTTTTAGCCTTTCCAAGCCCAAATATAGACATGCTAGGATCAAGTATGATGTTATGTTGGACTAAACATGGGTCTAGAATTGGCATATCTTCATATGACCAAGAAAATGCCTTAATGGTGTGTTGTTAAACTTTGCTGATGTCTTGAGCCTATTGAGGTTCTAATGAGGAACTTAGTTTCAATGTTTTCTTCTTACCACTGTGTGTCATGATAGGAACCTTAATTAGAGAGTCTTTGATAATGTTGCCAGCTTCAAGGTTAAGGGTTTTAACTAGGTTTTTAGACCATTATAGAGTTTTTTCTATAGAAGCTATGTAGTCGATGAGACTCTCAGGCTTAAGATCTAGACAATTAGGATCAATACACTGTTCAACATCCCTATGGGGCTCACTTAGGCTCAAAGGTAAACTAATTTGCTTCCGGGTCTCCATACTCCAATCTTGCATGTCAACCATAGGTACATTAGTGGCACTTAGGTAAAAATAAGTAAATAATTCCAAAATGATATAAAATACCTTAGTAAATATGCAAAGACATGCTTAACAAAATGCAAACAAGGTCAACCAAGGCTATAAGAGGTAGGAGAAATAGAATGCAATAAAGATCAAATGAGGTGAAACAAAGGTTAAAATAAGTTGAGAAACCATGAAAGTATGGAAAATAAGGTCAAATATGGTCAACTGAGGTTACAATCTTGTTAGTTTAAGGCCTTGGTAGGACATGTTGCTAGTTAAGGGCCTTGGCTAGCTGTGGTTACATTGTGTTAAATGATGATTAAAGATGGTTAAATCCCATCACTCAACACTAATCAAAGGCTTAATAAGGATTAACAGAGGAAATAAGGTAGGCATGGTGCAATTGAAGTTATGTAGTAGTTGCATGAGGTCAACTGATGGTAATAGAGGTCAACAATGCATAACAAGGTCAAAACAAGTTAAAACACCATAAAACAAGGTCAAATCTATCAAAGTGGAATACATGTGGTAAAACATGGTCAACATTGGTTAAAAAGAGTTTCCGTTTTAGAAATGTAAATGGAAATGAAAATGAAAGTAGAAATAGAAATAGAATATTGAAAACATGTGATAAAACATGGTTATTATTAGTAAAAAATAGGTTATATTTTGCCAAGTTTAGGCCTTAGAGAACCATGGTATAAGGATACATGGCTACTAGGTGAGTTTGGGCACTTGAGGTGGCTATTTTAGGGTTTTTTTAAGGTAAAATTAACACTTTTCTTGTGACTATGCTAGGATTTGCTATTGACTATGCTAGTCCATTATAGTCATGCATTCCCCAATGTAGTCAACATTGATGGGTAGTTTCCCAAAATTAATATGATTACTTTCAAGCTCTTGGTGGCCAACATAGCTAGCGAAGGGGGTTGGTATTGAGGATTGATAAGTTTTGGCTCTATTTTCTACCTTTCGGAAGTTGAAAATGATTTTTCCATTGGTGACTAGGCTAGGCCTTCATAGTCAAGGTAGGCCCCAGCATAGTCACATGAAACAAGTGAATTCATGAGGCTTTGGGATTGGGGTTAGGGCTTTGCCAGCTTTGCAAGATAGCGTAGGATCATGGAAGAATTGATTTGACTACTCAGAGGTTGAAATTGGGCAATGAAAGTGGTTCTTATGGCATTTCCCATTTGACTACGTTGGGCCAGCATAGTCATGGATGGTGTCAACATAGTTGAGTGGAATTTGGTATTTCCATGGCTGAAATAGATTGAAATTATAGTTGGATGAAGTGGAATAGGGTTCTGGGCTTCCTAATTAGTTTTGGATCATTCTGAGTGGTATAGTATTGGTAAACCTTACTAATCAACATGTTTTCACTATTACTATGTTGGGCTACCATAGTCATAGATTTTCCTAGCATATTCATGCATAAAATATGAATCTTGTTGAGTTTCCATGCCCAATCGACCATGATAATGGACTTTTAAGGTCACTGGTGTTACTAGCTAGGATTTTAGTGTCAAAATTATCAATTTTGGAGGTTATTTTGGTCTTGGAATGGCCAAATACCATTATGTTGGCCTAGTGTAGGTATGTAATTCCTAATGTAGTTGATAGGTTTGTGATAAAAAAATGATGAATTTTGGCTTGTTTACTAAAGTTCCAAGGTCTCAACATGCTTTTGCAAGGTTCTAGGTCTTTCTAGGAGTTGATTTGGGCTATTTTTGGCTTATTTTTGGATTTTCCATGTGGACGAGGTTAGCATGCATTAATGACTATGATGGCCTAGCATAGTCATGAAATTCCTAGCATAGTCAGCATGCTTGGAATGGAAAATGATGCATTTTATAGTGAAAACAAGCTCTGGTAGGGTTCCAAGGTTTGTCAAAGTGAATTTGAGTTATTTATGATCAATTTTGATTAGTTTTGTAGGGAATACACTGGGCACCACTAGTTACTATGCTAGCCTAGCATAGGCATGCAATTCCTAGTGTTGTTAGGCTTGTAAAATGTTTTAAATGGTGAATTTTGGCTTGGTTTTTAGTTTTGTAAGGTTTTAATGTTCTAGGGAAGTGGGTTTGACTAGGAAATGACTTGTTTTGAGATTTTTTTGGTGGACTCTCCTGGGAGCCACTAGTGACTACGCTGGCCCAATGTAGTCATGAAATTTCTAGCATAGTCAAGTTTGGAAAATGATTTTGAAGGCTTCATGCTTGACTGATTGACATGTTTGAGTCATTGGGTGTCTTGAGGAGGTGTGAAGGTGTTGAAATGATAGTTTGGAGTTTCATTATTTTTCCCATGATCAATTTCAATCATAAACCCTATGAGTACACTAGGCTAGCATAGGCATAGCTTTCCTCTAGTGTAGTCATGGCTTTTATCAAAGTTTTAACAATATTTGATGAATTCCACCAAGTTTCGAGGTAGATGAGAGCTTAGGCTAGGGTTTGGAAAGATGGCATGGTTTTTTGGTATCAATGGCAAGCTTGGTGAGTGAAATGAGGCCTATTACATTCTTGACTACACTGGGCCAATGTATTCATGCCAAAAATCAAGTTTGTGATAAGGTTTACAGCTATTTTGGTACTCAATGATTGTCAATCCTAACTTCTAGTTACTAGTTTTGGTTATAAGGTTTCATGGGTTGGTGTATAGCGTGGTGTATCCCACTTAACTAGGCTAGGCTAGTGTAGTCAAGCTCTAGGCTAGCATAGTCACATGAACAAACAAGTTTTCACATGAATTTTGAGGTCTTTTGCAACTTAGTTGACATGGATATTGACACTTGGTTTCATAGTTCAATCATGGGGTTTCACAACATGGATGTAGGACTAGTGATTAGGTTTCGAGAGAGGATGAGATTTGGAATTTATTCTAAGGTTGTCATAGGTCTAAACCCCAACATAGTCAAGCTTGAAACCCAAAATCTGAGTGTAGGCATGGTTTTCTTGGATTGTTTTCAGAGTGCTTAGTGGGGCCCGTATGGAATTGGCAAGTTTCATATGGAATAGAACTTCTCTAACCCAACATAGTTGTAGTTACTAATTCCATCATTGAGTGAACGAGGTGTGGTGCTTGAAAACTAGTGTTTCTTTATGGATTTTTGGGTTTAAGTGGATTTTTATTAATTTAGGCTTGCAAATATCATTATTGTTTTCACAGTTTTGAATTGTTGCACCCAAGTTTGGAGCTCTATGCATGCTACTGCCACTAGCCCAAATGTAGTCAAGGCTATTCTTGCTCCAAGTGTTAATGTAGTCATCCTAGGTCTACTAGAATTCAAAGATTTTCTAGTGTTTTCTATGTTAGTCTTTTACACCATGTCGAGAAGGAAGGCTTCTACCAAGAACCCTGGTTTGAAGGAGGTAGATGTAGCTACTCATGGCTTTTCCCAACTTCCATGTTCCTAGATTGAAGAGGCTCCACTACAGTTTATCCTAGGTACATAGCATTACCTATTTTTCCCATAAGAGCTTAATCTATTTCTAGCCTAGAACCCCTGTGCTTTCTTAGATCTAGGCTTATGTATTTGTCAGTTTGAAATTTTATAAAAATTCCACTAGATTTAGTTCATGTTTACTCATTTTTAACACTACTTGGATTTTGGGTCTTTTTTACATTATGGAATAAATGCTATTTTCCATTAATTCCATGGGTTTTCTACTTTTTTCCCGCCCAAAAAACAATGCCAATTGTGAATTTTTTTTCATAAGAAAATGGCTAGGTATTTTAATTTTTCAAGGCTATCAGGTTATTTTCTATTTTTTTCTAGTCTATTTGGATTTTAAACCACTTGTTTTGACCTTATAGTTAATTTTTTATGGGTTTTTCCATTAGGTTCTGTTAATGGATTTTTAATTTTTTGGCTATTTTCTAGTGTAAATTCGTTATTTTTTCTATAGTACATGGTTATGAATTTTTGCATTTTATGGTTGTGGGATTTTAGTTCAACATTCAAAAATTCAAATAGATATGGAACCATTGAATTTGGATGAATGGTATATTTTTGGCAAGTGTTTCCGTAGACTTGTGTGAAATGGTGTTTTAGTTATGACAATGATGGTTAAGTTAAATTTTATAATTTTTTGTAAAATAATTCTTAAGAATTTTTATGTTTTCTTATTTGGGGTTGTAGTTCATGGTTTTATAATTCCAATTGCTATGAAATCATTGAAATTGAATAAGCAGTTAATTTTTTATGAAAGTTTCCGTAAAGTGGTAAAGAATTAAGGTTTTATGGCTATTACACATTCACCCCTATGAAGATGGGCAACGTTGACACTTGGAAATTTTTCCCATCAACATCCCATGTTCTTGGGGATTAGTTGAAGTGTTGAGAAGGGTTTAGAGGTCGTTTGGATTGAATTAAAATTATTTTATAATTTTTGTCAGCCATTTACTGTAGCCATTTCCTACAGTGTTGGTTGTTGTTGTTGAATTTTGTGAGATTTTGGGTTATGACCTTGGGTTTTATTTTAAGTTTTTTATTAATCATGGAATTTAACATGAAAATAAAAATCTTAGTTCTACACTATCATTTTCATGTTTTCGATTCTAAACTATCAATTCCACACTTTCGATTTTAAATTGTTATTTCTATTCCATTCAAGTGTGAACTGTTCCATATAGTATTTTTGCCTAAGTGTTACTTCCATTTTGAAGTGTTATAAAAGCTAAAACATTTGACATGGTAATTGTAGTATTTTTAGAATTATTAAGTTTTAATTTCAATTTATACAATGTTCTAATGGCTATATGTTGGATGGTACAGGGCCTTCTTGAAGCCCATCTTGGTCATTATAGAGTTGGTGGGGCTCTTATGATGTATTCATGTGCTTGGTCCCAACAATCCATTCCCTAACATGGAGTGGAAAAATTTCTCACTATGTATTAGGCTAGGATAAAGGAAGTTCTTGACCTATCTACTATAGAACTTCAATGTGATGATTTGATCACACTTAGCATCCCATACAATAGCAACTATTGTAAAAACCATTGTGCCTTGCTCTTCTAGTATGATTGTCAAGTTCCTAGTTGACAATCCTAAGGTCCATGTATAGGAAAAAGCAAATGATGACACAACCATCATGGGTACTCAAAAATTATCAAAAATTTGGGAGATGCTCAAATTCAAGCAGTACAACATTAATAACACCTTACTTGTTGGCCATCATGTGCATACCTTATTTCAAAACCTCCCTGGCACTATCTACCACATAGAAGGGTATGTGTAATCGTTATAATTTATTTTTAGTTTATTATTGTTTCTCTATTTCTATGTAATAAATTTATAATGGTTTTCATTATTTTAGTTAGCTACAAGTATAGGGTAAATCATCAAGGGTTGATCAAGGATGACAATCTTTTACCCTTAGCCCAAACATTAGTGGGGGTTTTCACCAAAATCCCAATAGTGAGGCTTGAGGTGATGGACCAATTGAAGGATGAATTTGACAATTATATCAAATGTCTTTCTAAGTCCTACTAGAGGTGTATTGCCAATTAGATAATTCATAGTGGATGGGAAAACCCACCTCATGATGCTAAAGCAAACCCATCTCCTAGAGCTCCTATGATGCCTTTATCTTATAGGCAAAGTGAGCATTTTGATTTGTTTATTTTGGTTATCTTCATGTCAAAATTTTCCTAGTTGTGTTGTTATTGAGTTATTTAGGCTTTGGTTATTCAAATTACTACACTAGTTTTTCTTTACTTTGGTTATATTTGTTATATTGTTGTTTTACGTGATGCACCTATGGCAAGTCTAATGGGCCATTTTTGTTATGTTGTAGGAGTTGTGCCATTAGCTAAAGTAACTATAATCACTTCAAGACATATTGAGGAGATGTTAATCCTCAAGTTTAGTGAGGTTGAACTTTCATAATACTAGTTGGTTGACCAAGCATTTGAGGCCATTTAGGCAAGGATTGTTAATGTTGGCTTGCTTGATATATTCATGGCCCCCAAGTCCAATCATTTCCACTATAGAGATGGTGAACATCATTGACTCCTTTAGCAAAGGAGTTAAAATATTTGTCACATGTGTTCATGGTGTGACTGTAACTTTGGATGTTAACGAATCCATCTTTAGTGATCTCTTTGGTGTCTCTAATGAGGGCATGACAATTGTCACCAAAGCAAGGAAGGAGGTGGACCTTCAAGAGGAAGTGGAGGAGTGGTTAAACATTTGTCATGATACTAAGGGGTTCTCTCTAAGCTAGTTCCAGGTTCTAAAGGTTAGAGAGATGTATCTCCTATTCCAATCGCATGCATTTCCTAAGTTGCTTTCGCAAGGGAATAGAATGATCATTGAATAAGCATGGACCATGAAAAATATCCTTACTAAGGGATCCCAATTCAACTGGGTTACACATTTGGTTTTTGAGCTACAAATATAAATTCTAAAGCTTTGGGAAAATCTCATAACAAAGTGCCATGTGCATTTTTCATGCTTTGTAGCTTATCTATGGAGATTTGCGGAGTTCCTCATAGTGAGGAAGGATGAATGATGGGTGACTAAAGACCCATAGCAACTGACTAAGCCTTGGTTAAGACACCTCTTTTTGACCATGCAAGCCCAAGGACTACCAAAGAATGTGAGCGAATCACTGTTTATCACTACTAAGCGATTTGGTGGTGTTCAATATGCATCCCTTGATAGCATGGGGATAGAACCCCATGTTAAGTAAGGAAATGTGGAAAAGGCCAAGAAGTTTCTTGTCAAAGCTAAGGGTTCAGCTAGAGTAAAATTAAATAGGCCTTTTCTTGATGAGACAAAGCTAGTCATAGAGGAGACCTTGAAGAGAAGATTGATCATCAAGCTTTACTGGATGCATGATGGAGTTAAATGTATATTCCATTTTATTTATTATTTTTTGTTAATTCATTAACTTATTTTGAAGTTATGATTTTGAGTTATGGTTTTGGTCTTAGGGAAAATGTGTTAAGTTATTTTATGTTTTACGATTGTTGTTCTTGTAGGCAAATGATAAGAACAGGTGGCTATGGTAGCAACGAAAGTAACTAAAAAAGAATGAAAATGTCAAGAAGAGGAAGCTTTACAACATCAAGAGGATGAGGGTCTATCTCATCCTTCATTGGATAACTTTGATGACTTGTTTAGGGACTCACATCTAGGTAAACCTCTTGCCATTACACTAGAGGACCTTTTAGGTACTTATGATTTTTGATTTTATGTGTTGTTTCATGTTTGGCTTTCATCATAATTGTTGATTTCTTATTATGCATGTTATCACTGTAGAGCCTTAGGATGATGCTTCCACCTCCACCTTTTACATGAAACCATGGGTGGATACCCCTGATAAGCTTGAGTTCATGTAGTGCATAGTTGAAGATATAATCAACCGGTTGTAAGAGATAGCTTTGGAAGTTGGTGAGAGTTCTAATTTATTTTTCCTTTTTTCTTTACTATTTTTTTGATTTTTATTTAGTTTTAAGGGTTATATAATTTTTGTTATTTTATATTTTTTAGTTAACTAGTTTTATATGTCTAATTTTGTTATTTGTTTGCTATCATTTGTACTGCCTAAGTTGAGATGGGAATCTAACCGGGTCATAGAGATTGATGTGTTACCTGCCCTACCTCTTGATGTTGTAAATGTCCCACATAAGTTGTATGAGGTTGCCACTTCATATGTACTCTCATGTGTAAAATATTTATGGGAATGTAGGTGCTCCAATGAGTTCTTGTAGGAACAAGTTGTGGTATTAAAGAGAGAGAACAATAAGCTAATGGATGAGGTAAAGGATCTCAAGGAGTTTGTGGAAGCTCAAGTGACCAACAGGGACTCCTTGCACACTAATGAAACAACTTGGGCATGCTACTAGAATGTGATTCATGGAAAGGTTGCCCTTGCTAGAGAGGTTGTAGAATAGAAGCTACAAATGAACTTGCTAAATTGCAAGGTTGGAGAATGGAAAGACTATTGTGCTTGGGTTCTTGAGTGGGATTGAGTGCAAAATGATCATAAGAGGTAGTACAAGGTTGAGTAGGATACCTAACTCAAGTGGTTGCAGGATGAATCTATGAAATAGTTCTGGTTGGAGTTATTTATGAAGGAGATCAATGTGGAGGAAGTCTAGAAGCTATTTTCAGATAGTGTGATCATGGCTAACTCCATTGTTCGCTAGATGACTACTACCTTGTGGGAGGTAATGATTGCCACCTTTTCACATGAGCCATCTACATGGAGTGACATTAATGAGAGCAACATCCTCAGTATTGTTAATCTTGGAAACATAGACTAGGCTAACATGATTTTATACCTACTTCTTCACCATCTAGAGGTTGGTATTCAAAAATTCCCCACTGAATATGCTACTCCAAAATCCTCTCAAATTTTTTTATTTTAGGTTTTCTATGGTTTACTTTATTTTAGTTTGGTTTACTAGGTTATTGGCTACCAAGTTTATATTTTTGGTTACATACTTATGTTTTAGCTTAGTTTTGTTGTATGTTGATTACTAATTGGTCTTATGTTGTTATGTTATAGGCACCAAGCAATATTAGTCGCCCTAGTGGTGAGGGTGGGAATGACCCTCCACCACCTCCTCTAGATGCCCCTTAGCATTACTAGCTACCTATTTTTAGTTTTTCTTATTGATGATCATTGATGTTGATGTTGTTATGACCAATGTTAGCTAATTACATAGTTGTAGATGGTTTTATTATTTTTGGTTTTTTGTTTAAACATTTTCCCACAGCATGTGGTCATGGCTGTTATGTTGTAGACATTTTAATTTTAAGTTTTGGTTATATTGTTCTAGCATTATGGTTTTATTATAGTGACTTTATTTTATGTTATAGTTATAATTTAGGGCTATGTTGGCTAACTTGATTATAATGTCATAAAAAGGTTGAACTGGCTAGGTAGTAAGGGTGTAGACTAAAACATAAATAAGTTAAAAGGTTGTTTGCCAATTTAAGTCCATGGTAGGCCATACGATAGTTGCCATTTTAAGGGAATGGTGGACCATAGGATTTGCTAGTTTTAGGCCATGGAGGGCCCTCACGTTTTTGCTAGTTTTAGGCCTTAGATGGTTGTACAAATTTGTGAAGGAAAACATAAAATTTTTTATGGATTTTTCTAGTTTTAAAAATTTTATAACATTTTTGTTTATAGGAAAAAGAAAAGAAAATGCCTTAAAAGTAAAAATGCAAAAAAAAAGTAAATTTTAAACTATATGCAAATCTAAATTTAACAAAAAGTAAAGGTAAAATGTAACCTTAGCTAAAAGGCTATAAGTATATATGGTTACATGGCCGTAGGTGCATGGGGTAGGAGGATAAGATGTACACATCACTTGTGTAGATGTTTCCTAATCTTTAAGAGATTAGGAAATGTATATGGTCTATGTTGCACAAGCTTGTATTCCCCATCACCTTCACTAATGATGTTAAGGGGGAGCTCTTCCCATGGTGCATCAACATGTTCATAGTTGTTAGTCTTAGCCTCCTTTACTACCTTGGGATTTTTGATTGTGTGGACAATAGTAGGAGTTTCTTTTTGAAACTCCACTTTGGACCTCTACCATACATTCATGTTGTTGACTGTCATGGAAATCACACTATTGTCATGAATGATTATTTCACCTTCCTTGTAAGACATGTGAATTTCTTGATGGATTCTTCATTAGCAAGGATGTATTTGCTAATGGGAATGGAGGTCAACATCTTAACCAATGCTTCATAGTGTGTAGCAAAAGTCATGACAAGAGCATACAAGTTGACGATTGTATTCTTTTGTTTCAACAACTGTTTTTCCTATTCCATCACATTTAGGAAGTCTTTATTGTTGGTTGTGGGTATTTTGTTCTTGTTGTTTTGGACTTCCTCCATGCACCCCAAAATTGAACTTCATGTTTAGGTTGTTGTGGCATTGCCTCTTTCTCCTTCTCTTAGGGCTTAGGATCCTTTTATGGTTCACTAGTTGAAGTAGGTTAGGTAGTTGAGATCATGGGAATGGTTGATATGGGAGTGGGCTTTGGTGGATCAACTTCCCTCCATTCCTTGGCTTACTTATCATTCTTGTTCCTAGACTTTTTTTCTAGCTTCTTTCATTATTTGGTTGGATATTTCTTGTTGTTATTGATTTGTTAGCAGGAAGAAGTTGTTGCATTAGCCAGCATGGGGGGTTCTTGTTTAGCTGTTGATGAGTCATGTTACGTTGGCTACATCGACAAGCCTCATTGATGTAGCCTCATTAATTGGTCCTTGTCGACGAGGCCCAGTCGATGCATCTTACCATGTGTTGATGAGCCCCATCAATGTAGTGTCAAATTTATTGATTTTCGTATATAAATATGCACTTGTAGTTGGATTTATGGCATAAGTAGATTGTAGTTGTAGTAGAGCTCTTGCATTTTTTTCATTCAAAAGTTAGAATTTTTTCCTTGAGTGCCCATAGTAGGAGCCATTGAGTGTATAGATCTTTATTTGAGCATTGTTGTACTTGAGCACAATAGTGTGTGCGGCAATAAAGATGAGATTTTTGATAAACCTTGCAACACTTTGGATAGATTAGCTATTTTATTTATGCATTTACTATTTCTAATTATTTATTAAATGCTTTCAATTAGTTATTAAATATTTCCCAATGATTACATAATGAGGTAATTAAGCAAGATAGATTACACACATAAGCACAACCACTTCAAGCGTAACACGTATTCGCTTGGTAATCCCAGTAGCGTTATTTCTTGGTATGCCTAGTAGCATAGTGCTTGGTCACCCAGTAGTAGATACATGGGTTCAAGATGTGTACAAAAAGTGGGATTAAATGCTTATGTTAGGATTAGTTAAATGCTAGCTAATTAATTAATTTAGATTAGTTAATCAAATTCCTTTTATCTACATTTTGAGCACCAACTATAAAACATAAAATGATAAAAATCAAATGCCACAATTACACTTAACCATACCAATGAGCATCACAAGTGTAATTGGGAAGATAACAGTTAACCTTAGGGCTAGATTCACTTCCTAAATGACTAGTTCATTGGAAATGATAAAGTCCACGAAATTCAATCAGATCACACATGAACGCTTTGTGATTCGTATGGTTAGGCATAGGGGTACCTCACCACTCATCATTTACATTGTTGCTAGGGATTTTTTTTTTGTAAAACATGTGCTATTTAGGTCTAAGTGAATACCATTATATCATTATATGAACCCAAAGGTCAATATCATTCCCACTATACATAGAATTATAAAAGCACACTAATAATTTCATTTTGTTTTGCAAAATGTCTTCTTCTTCTTGCAAGCATGAAGATACCAAACCATTTTTCGCACAAGAATGTAAGGTGGTATATACTCATCTAGATGAGTTTGTGCCAAATTCCACCTTTATTCTACATCAGGATGAAAAATTGTGATGGTGTGATATGGAGGGCAATGTCATTTTTCCTCCTAATCAATCTATGCTTGGGATGCTATTCAAAACCCTTAAGAAGTTAGGCATAGCAGATCTTCATGAAGAATACATTGTCGATGGATACAACACTCAAAATTACTATCCCACTGAAACACAATGTAAATGAGATCAACATCAGGAGAAACTCCATGAAGCTATAAAGGGGAAACATTACACTAATCCCTTGTTCCTACTACACCAAGATGACAATGAGGATCATCCTTTAGGAGGTTCTCAACATGAAGATTCTCCACCCCCTATTACAGATGGTGTGGATGTAAACTTGACCCTATGATTGACTATTCATAAACTAGGTTTAGAAAAGAGTGATACCCAAGGTAGGGACTTGGGCAAGCACCACAATAGCAAGGGATATAAGGATGGAGATCGCAATAAATATAAGAGTGATGGTAGATACCATGGTGGTGATGGTGGTCCACCTTCCTCTTCATCCTCTTCATTTGATTCTAAATATTCCTCTTCATTTGATGGTTCTCATGGAAGCCATCATTGAAACAACCATTATGAAGGTGATCAACAAAACAACAATGACTGTGAAGGTGACCAAAATTGAAGGGGTGGCTAAAACCATCATTAACATCATCAACATAGTAATGATGATGAACCCTTATTGGTGACTCGAAGTATGCTCAACATTGTGGACTTAGTAAGAATTCCAACCAGGCATATAAAGGATAGTCAGATCAAGTGCCTAGATATGAACAATATCCCAAGATTTGAGGGGGATATAATTCTAATCCGTAGACACATCTACAAGCTTTTCAAGATGCCTGTGCTTTATAGAACATAGAGAATGAGTGGCAGAAACTCAAACTTTTCCCAAGGATACTAATTAAGGAAGCTAAAAGTTGGTACCAGTCCTTATAGCTAGAATCTATTCATAGTTGGAGTACCATGTTAGAACTATACAATGATAAATGCCAGATGTACTTAAGAGTGTCTAATCTAAGAAGGCAAATCCAAGGCTAGAAACAAGGAGCATATGAACCTTTGGATGCTACCATGGGCTAATACTATTCACTCTTACACTGATGCCCTAGCCATGATTATTCTCAGAGGGAACAACTTTGCCACATCATAGATGGGCTCAGAGTCAAAACAAGAAGAACCCTTGGGATGTATGCCCAAGGAAGATTATCTAAACTAAGAGCTCATCAGATCCAAAGGTTAATTGAGCAAATAGCAAAAGAAGAAGGTGAGCTATGAAAAATGGAAACTGATAAAGAGTATAACAAGGATCCTTCCATTAGAGAATGAGAGGCCTAATTTTGTGATGAGGAGGAGTCACCACTTGATGAAGTGATGAATAGAAAGATCTTGCCCATTCAAAAATTTGTTTTTGATATTTCGGCCAAGGTTGAAAAGTTATGGGATGCTTTGGAGAAAAGTTTCAAATTACTTTTAAGATTGCTAAAGAATCCAAAGAGAAAAATAGTGATCATAATCATAAGAGATGAAGAAAAGCTGAACATGCCTACCAAAGAGGTAAGGGCAAAGCTGCTGTAGTAGAGAAAGTTAACTGAATGTGATATTTGCCAATACAAAAATCCAAAGGGATGTTTCCCTATAGTCTCACACTTACAAGAGTCTCGAGTGTATGCATTGAATCCTCACGTAGTATGTAGGCAAGCTCCCAGATTATTGCCTTATCCTCAAGGTAGTTCCACCAGCAACAACAAGCTTACTACACAAGTGGAACTCCTTCGCACCCTTATGAACAATACCAATAGTGGTACCAACCACAGTCATGGGGAATGCCACCACCAAGGAAATAGTACCCTTATAGGTAATAAGATCCATATAGGTACTATGTTCAGCAACCTATCTCCCCCAGAAGTTTTCCAAGACAAACATCATTCCAGCATCACTATTACCCTCTAGAGTACCATTAAACACATTCACCATCTACTTGAGGGGAAAACCCATATACATATCCATATAATCCTCCACATCCCTTTGCACATATACCTTCACCTTCAACCTAGTTGCCTCCTACTTCATCTATGTAGGGTGAGATTCCTTCATAGCTACAACAATGAAATGCTACAAGGGCTATACGCTCACAATCACTTTTTTCAACCAAGTGGTCTGGATAATCGATCGAAGAAATGACCTTTCTTCAAGCCCAGTAGTCCTCTCCAACCCTCACAACCTACTTTGGTTGATTGTCCTGCATCTCCATAACCCTCATCCTCTGCATCAAATACCTTTGAGTGTCCTTTAAACCAAGTGTCACCTAGGATTCGCACTATAATGCTAATTCATGCTATTTCTGATTGGATCAAGGTTGGCAATCTTCCTACAAAAAGATCTAATTTAGGAAGTCCACTCATCTATCTATAGATTGTTGGATAAGAGTCATGCAAGGCTCTTCTTGACTTTGGTTCCAGAGTTAACCTCATCTTCCATGATATGTACAAGGCCTGGAACCTACCAACTCTTAAGAAGAGCAACATCCATCTAGAATTAGCAAATTAGTCGATTACTGTCCCTTTGGGATTAGTAGAGGACATTATGACCATATTTTGTGGGTGGTCCTATCTTGCTAATTTTCTAGTAATCAAGGTGGATAAATGCAAAAGTGACTTTCCCATCATCATTGGAAGGGCTTGGTTAAGCACGATCGATGCACGAATGGGTATAAGGGACCTATCTCTTGAAATATGTAAGAAAAATGAGCTAGGAAATATTGAGAAGAAGTGTATACCATGCATCATGCACAATGACCATGGGTGGAATTATGTGCAAAAGATTTGGTCAATCAAAAGCACATACATTAAAGCATGCAATAAGTGTGTACAAGATATTAATATTCAATAGTGTCTGTCTGCAGTAGCCACAAAACAAGAGGACACACAGTGGCTGATAGTTGATTCTAATAGTAGCACAATATGCATTAAATTGAATAAGTTCATTTCCAACTCTCTAATAAAGATCATGCTAATTGCTAGGGAGAGCTGAAAATCCTTGATCACTTCAAGTAGGAGCCCTTAGAAATAAAAAATTTATTGGCTGGTATGGAGTATGCATTTTAAAAGAATGGTATATTAGTCATCATTAATGCCAAAGTTGCTCCTAATTAAAAATAAAAGTTGTTGAAAGTGGTGAATAAATGGTCAAAATCCTTTCCTTGGTTATATCTAGAGCTAACAAGAATTGATCAAAAGGATATGCCAACATCACATATACACTGACCTGACCATGAAGCCTAGAAAATAGCCATAGAGGTAGATGAACCCCAAATTAAAGCAAATCGTCAAGGAGGAGATAGAGCAACTCCTCAAGGTAGGGCTCATCTATGCAATCATGGCTAGTGAGTGGGATAGTCCACTTGTAACTATACCAAAGAATGATGGAAAATGATGAGTCTACATTGACTTTAGGTTGTTGAATATGAAAACATTTAAGGATCACTTGCCTTTGCCTTTTGTGGATTAAGTATTAGACACCATATCTAGGCATTGTTATTATAGCTTCTTGGATGGTTATAGTGGCTATAACCAAATCTAAATTACACTCAAAGATTAGAACAAGAAAACATTCACGAGTTTCTGGGGGACTTTTGCGTATTGTAAGATGCCATTTGGTCTATGCAATGCCCCTGCAACATTTCAACGCTTGGTCCTTCGTATCTTTTAATAGAAAATCATTAGTGGAGTTGAAGTTTTCATGGATGAATTTTCCACCTATGAAGCTCTTTTTGAGCAAGCCTTGGATTGACTTGAACAAGTGTTGAAGAGATGTGTTGAGACAAATTTACGGCTCAATTGGCAAAAGAGCCATCTCATGGTTCAAGAAGGCATTGTGCTAGGGCATAAAATTTCATGAAAAGGGATTAAGGTAGACGCAAAAAAAATAAGGATCATCTAAGGAATAACATGACAACTAGATATCGTTAAGCATGTTCAGTCATTCCTTGGACACACTGGCTACTATTGGCGATTCATAGAGAATTTCTCTAAGATTGCAAAGCCATTGGTAGAACTTACAAAGAAAGATGCACCTTTCATCTAGACTAAGGAATATGAACATGCATTCCAAAAATTAAAGTAGAAACTCATAGAATCACCAATTCTACAAGCACTAGACTAGTCTAGACCCTTTCACATCATGATAGATGCATCTAGCTATGCTTTGGGAGCAATGCTCACGTAGATGGATGATAAGAAACATCCCTATTATATCCACTACATGAGTTGAAGCATTGTGGGAGCATAGTTAAATTACATAACCATGGAGAAAGAATTAACGATAGTGGTGTATGCACTAGAAACATTTAGGCACCATGTGCTTAGTTACAAAGTATTTGTGCATACAGATCATAATGCAAATTGCTTCCTCATTAACAAGCTAACAGTGAGTCCTTGTGTCATACAGTGGCTTGTGATCTTGTAAGAATTTGATCTCACTATGGTAAATAAAAAAGGAACAGAGAATGTGGTTGCTGACCATGTCTCTCACTTAAGATGGGATAACAAAGAGGAGGAGAGCTTGCTCTTTGATCAATTTCAAGATGAACTCCTTTTTACTAGAGTAATAAGTAAACAAACACCTACAAAAGGAATATGGTATAATGGCATCCTCAAATATCTTCTCACTCAGGAGATGCCACAAGACTTGGATTTTAGGAAGAAGCAACAATTTCTTCATTAGGTCAAATACTTCATGGAAATCAATGGACACCTTTACATTGTGTGTGTTGATGGCCTAATTCATTGGTATGTCCTTGATGAAGATCAACTACACATTCTCCAACATGCTCACAAAGGGCCTTGTGGAGGCCACTATGCAAGGAGATGCATGACCATAAAAATTCTGATGGCAGGGTACTATTGGCCTACAATCTTTAGGGATGTCCACCAGTTTGTCAAGTCTTGTGAATGTTGTTAACATGATGGGGGAATGAATGCTAACATGGAAGGACCTCAATAGTGGAATCTACCACTAAAGCCTTTTGACATATGGCATGTTGAATTCATGGGTTTTATCACACCCATGTCTAATGGGAAGGTGTATATTATAGTAGTAGTTAACTACTGCACAAAATGGGCAAAAGCAACAGTTGTTACTGATTGTACATCATCCACTATTGCCAAATTTATACAACAAAATATTGTGAATAGGTTTGGGGTGCCATGTTCACTAATTTTTGATAATGAAACTCATTTCATAGGTGCGACATTTAGAAAATTAATGCAACGCTTGGGGGTAGAACATAAATTAACAACACCTTACCATCCCCAAGCCAATGGTCAAGTAGAAGTAACCAACTAGGAGATTACAAAAATGCTAACATGGAACATTAACAAATATAGGAAGGACTAGAGTACAAAAATTAATGCTGCTCTCTGGGCTTATAGTTCAACTTGGGAACTTCCTATTGGCTATTCTTCCTATGAGTTAGTGTATGGGAAACTTCCAATGCTTCCAATCCAATATGAGCTTCGTACACTCTCAATGGTCTATGATTTAAACCTTGACCTAAGTCTAGCACAGAAGGAAATATTGATCAATCTGAATGTGCTAGACAAAAATTGATTAGTCACCCTATCCTTGAATAAGGTGAACAAGGCATTCGACATGCAATGTCATGACCTTAGAATCAAGAAGGTAAAACTTCAACTAAGATATAAGGTTCCTTATTGGAATCGCACACATGTACCCCAAAAGAAAAAAATTCAAACATTATGGGAGGGACCTTATATAATTGATCAAACCTTTCCCTCTAGGGTCATGTTGATATACAAACTTGACAGCCCAAATAAAAAGCAGTTGGTCAACATCCAACAAGTGAAGCCTTTCCTCGAACCAAGATAGGTTAGTGTAAATGTCACCTCAATGGATGGACAACCACATTCTATTTTTCAGATCTTCTCCTTCCAACTTAGTCATGGGGGAGATGGCCATCCATGCTAACCATCAAATTAGCTTCTCAGTTTTTCTACCTTTTTGTTTTTCATGTTTTTGGATTTTTCTAATTTTTCTAATTTTATACCATTTTTAGTACCTTTGAACTTTCTTGACTATTTTACATTTTCCTGTATATTTTTTTGTGTTTCTTTTTATTTAAGTATGATATTTTTTCATTTTTTCTAATAAAAATTTCTTTATTATCATAGGACATAGTGCCACTATTACTATTTACTAATGATGATTTGTGCTTAATGTGTGATTGTTGATGTCTAGTTTCTATTTTTGAATTCTGATGTCTGATAACTTTGACATGGTTTATTTTTCATGGAATAGGCAGTGAGTCCACATAATCTGCCCACCTAATAAACTCTATGGTTTTTCTTGTTCTGGGAATTTGAGGTCCCTTTTCATTAAAGAAAATTTTAATCAATCAGTGACCTTAATTATTCTATAATTAGGAAGGATTCAAACATTTGTAAAGGGTGTGACTTCAAAGGGACTCAATACTCTTTGTACGCTTCTTCTTGCTTGAGTTCTTGAGTGTTTTTCACAGACTTCTTACCATTCCACACCAACCAATAATAGGAAGTGAAATAAGTCATTGCATGGTGTGGTTCCCGTTTAAAAAATAATAATGGGAATTCAAAGCTCACCCCTTTGACAAGAATAAGTCCTCACATGGTGTGGTTCTCATTTAAATATATATATATAAACAAACAAACACAATGGGAGTTCAAAGCACACCCCTTGGACAAATAAAAGGGCCACAAGCATTGGTTATGGAACTTGAATAGCATGCACCTATGCTTGAAAGTTCCCTCTAACTAAGGCCCTCTTTCTCTCTCACTTCCTACTTCTCTTTTTTTCTCTTTGTGGAATGGTGGTTGTTTTGTGGAAGTACTCTTATGTCTCAAGTGTGTGGATCAGTCTTAGAGTGGCGATGCGAAGTCACTGAAAGTAGATGGTTTTGGTATGGATTGAGGATGGAACTTCTTAGGTCATTTTAACCACAAATTCCACAAGGAACTTCTTATGACCTTAATTTGGACCTTCATTCCACCTTCTCTATCATTCATCCATGTTGTCGTAATTCACCTCATTACTAGGTTCTATATTATGTTTAATGTCTTAGTTTAATGTGTTGAGATTCTTGAGTAGATTCTTTCGAGTTGGTCCTTAACTTTTCATGATCATTAATTGATTGTGGGGCCCATGGACTCTTTAGTTGAGGTTATGCAAGGGCAAGAAGGGCATGAGCTTCCTATGGGAAGGACCCACTTGCATAGATCTTGGCTTGGTTAGTTAAGGTTCCTTACCTTTGACATCCCTATAATCCTATCTTTTGCATTTTCCATTGCATAAACCACTCAGTACTCCTTAATCTTTCATTTCATTTATCCACTAAATTCAATTTTTTCCATTTTTTCAAATTTAAGAGCCTCAGCACCCTCTTCTCATTTTTTCATACTATTTTTGGTATTTTGAGCTTTCATTTGATCCCAATTTCATCCAAAAATTCCTTGTATTTTGAAAGTTTGACCAAGTCAACGGTGATCGTTGGCTATGTTGACAAGGCCTTGTTGACTATTTCTCACCGACACAGTGCGTAGATCCTATATATATACCACTAAGCACTTAGGAATTTTTTTCATTTCTCATAACACACAGGGAGTTTTTGAAATTTTTTAGAGCCCAAAACCTTCTAGAGCCCATAACTTCCCAATCGTTTGTCCAAATCACTTTGTTTTTAGATCTTATGCTTACTGGAGATAAGATCTTTATTGTGGGGGCTATAAACCTTAAGGTTTTCAATGAAAAATCAATGAAATTTTTTGAAAATTTTCCTAACTCCCCCAAAGGGTTAATAACCTTAACCATATATAAACATCAACTTTTTCCAACCCTTCCAACAACCTTCAGGATGATTTATTATTGATAATACATAAATAAATGATAATTGGATTAATTAAATAAGCTATAATCACAACTTAGCCAAGTGTAACTATCCTTAAGAGTTAAGGTATCCCAATTGTTTTAGGGTTACACAATGATTGCTAATCCATGGTCTTGTTGTGATTATAGATGGCACCGAAACAAAAATGTCCATAGGAAGGAGAACCCTCACAACCATGGGAGAGATGACCCAAAGCTGGAAGGGACTAGCAAGAATAAGGCCAATAACTACCAGTGGAAACCCATGCAATGGGACCTCTTTGAAAGGATCCCGAAGTGGAATCTATCCTATAGATTTTAGAGGAAGAAGTACCAACCAAACAATCACAAAGAGGAGAAGTGCCTAGACCTATGCCAAGGCTTGAGGTCACTTAGACCTAAGCCTACCTAGACATCATTTGATCCCAAGACATTCAAAGTTTGGTTCTTCAAGAGATCAAATTTGGGCCATTTTTGAAGAAAGCTCGAAAGGATGTTAGCACACAAATGTAGACCTATCCCATGTGGCTAGTCATCACGTCTAGTGGGGAATGGTACATGGGAGAGACCTATCTCTTCTAGAGTAGCCAAAGGCCAAGGTCCATTATCAAGATCAAGGACATTCAAGTGTCCTACTTGGCAGAAGCCATTGCATAGGAACTTTGATTACCTGACATAGGAACACAGCTGGCTGAATTATCTACAAAAGGTGATCCTGAGGCCAAGAGGCAATGGATCCAGCATTGCCAAGGGGTCAACCATAAGGAGTATGATGTGCTCACACTAGCGAAGTAGATTTATTTCAAGATTGCGACCTATCACCTCAATCCAATGGTGAGGCCAATTAAGGTGATTGCTTTCTCTGCCTAAGCATGCATTGCTCTAAGTGAGAAGTTCCCCGTTAACCTTCCACGACTGCTATACTTAGATATTGAAAAATGTTTCAAAGAAAATCAACATGGAAGGAAGACCCTACCTTGTATGTGCCTCATCAAAAAAAAAATTGCGAAAGGGTAGACATTGTTTGCTACTCTAACGACACTCTTAGGCATGCTCCCTTGGCCTCATAGTCAGAAATCATGAAGGATAAAACACCAATGACAACCTAAGAAGTGGAGCTATCGCCACCATCACCCACTCAGAAAACAACACTGGAGGCCCGTGCAACCATTGAATGTCTATGAAAAATCTAAGAATAGCTCTTGAGGGAATAATAACAACAAGCAGGTATGAGTGGGGTGGATCCATCTATGTATTAGCCAATGATGAGTCATCTTATTGAGGTGGCCCAAATAGTTAGCCAGATGGAGAGGTGTGGTCCCACTTTCTCTACCCAAAGAATGTAGTTGCCTTCAAGGTCAGATCCCAATGCTCGAGAGGTGATGATGTTACCAGCAATACATCATCTATTCCCAAAAATATTTGGAAATGCTACCACTTTCTCGATGAGGTTGGAGGAAGGTGAAGAGGCAACTGTCTTGGTGATGTAGCACCAAGGGTAGGAAACAGTGGCAAAAGTGGTAGTTGGCCATCTAGCTAAAGCACTGAATGCACCTGCGGTGTCTGTACCAAATGTATTTGCACTCCAAGATGTGTAGACATCCATAGGCATGGTTAATGGGAAGTTAGATGTAGCTTAAGATGAAAAGTTGTTGCAATGACTGGTAGGAATCAAACAATCGACTTTGAACATATTCTATCTTTCAAAGAACATCACCACAACCTATTTGAAGTTGTTGAATGCAAGGGGTAGGTGCATTATTTTGGAGGGGCAACTAAAAACAACCCAAGAGCAAAATCAATGCTTGGCCACAGAGCTTGCTGAACTTCATGCTTGACTTGGAGAATAAGCAATCCTTAGCCCAATAGTGACAAGAGATGAAGCTATCAAACAGCTTCAAGAATGAATTTAGAAGGCTGAGAAGGAGGTAATGATGGCCATATTTAAATAGTTCATAGTTGAAGTTGAAATGTACTCAATTAAAAAGGACTTGAATTAAATGCATCAAGAGAATGAATCGGTGACTACACAAAATCATCACCTATAAAATGTTAATGCTCAAAAAGATCAAATGCAAGAATTCATTCATCAACAATAGGAGTATCTTGCCAAGGTAAATACTAAACTAAGGAAATTGACCATAGAAAACCACAATTTATCAGAGGAGAAGGTATGCACCATGTGTCAAAATTCTACCATCGAGATCGTCATCTAGAAGAATGAAGCACTCAAATTTAAGAAAGTGAAAAATCACTATAGGGACCAAGTTGGTTTGCAAAAGGAAGTGAATGAAAAATAAATCTAGATGGCAAAGGTAAAAATGAATGAAGCCCTCTAGCAACTCCAATAAGGAAGAGAGATGTGATAGCCCATCCTTGATGGGATTGATGCCTACAACAAAGCAAAGATTTAATTGAAGGAGCTGTAAATTGAGGAGATGATAGAGTACATGGAGTTGGCCAATCTCTGTTATGCAAACTTGGTAATGCTGACTGCTAGATAGCTGTGGTTAGAGTTAGAAAAACTAGTGGCTAGCTCATATCTGCTATACAAGGTTAAGTTCAAACACCATAAGGATGCCAAGCAAAAGCTTAAGATTGCTAACGCTAAACTCAAAGTTCTTAGAGGACGATTTAGAGATCAACAATCTATCACTAAGAACCTAGCTAGATGGAGGAATGACTACCAGGAGTTGAAGAACACAGTGAGTGCGTTCGACATTGAACAAAAATAGTTTGCTACATAGTTTTTCAATGTCAAGGAGTTGTTTCCAACAATCCCGTGTCCTTGGAATGTGCTCATTCCAACCCACATTAGGAAAGCTACGTGGATGGTGCATGATCCTAGGAGTAAGGAGGAGAAAATGAAAGCACTATTGGATGCTTTTCACCTCCTACCTAAAGTTGCAGTAGTAGCAGGACAACTATAGCTACCTCAACCACCGCCAGTGTGTGAAGCTAGTGAAGGTCCCTCAGAGCCTCAAGAACCACCATCGCTTATGACCATTTGATCTTCTCCAACAAGCTTCACACCATCAGGGAATGTGTTGTCCAATTTTGAAGAGTTGAATAATGGTATTCAATTTTTTGTCCTAAACACCTTCATTTTTTGTAATGTGTTGATCCGTACACTCCATTTTTTGTCAAGTCAATCAGTTTGTTTTGTGTGAAGAAAAGTCATTCAATAATCCCATACCTTCCCAATTTTGTAACAAAACTTGAGGACGAGTTTCCATTCAATCGTGGGAGTATGATGAGTCACGTTAAGTTGGCTGCATTGACAAGGTCGTGTCAATGTGGCCTCATCAACTGGGCCTCATCGATGAGGCCTAGTTGATGCATCTTACCATGTGTTGACAAGGCCTCGTCAATGCAATGTTAGTTTTCTTGATTTTCGGCTCTAAATACATATTTGTAGTTGCATTTATGGCATAATTAGATTGTAGTTGTAGTAGAGCTCTTGCATTTTTTCCATTCAAAAGCGAAAATGTTTTCCCCAAGTGCCCTTAGCAGGAGTCATTGAGTGTACAGATTTTTATTTGAGCATTGTTGTACCTGAGCATGACAGTGTGTGCAACAATAAAGACTAGCTTTCTAATAAACCTTGTAGCACTTTGGATAGATTAGCTATTTTATTAATGCATTTACTATTTCCAATTATTTATTAAATGCTTTCAATTAGTTATTAAATATTTCCTAGTTATTATGTAATGAGGCAAGTAAGCGAGATAGATTACACACATAAGTATGACTGCTTCGAGCATAACACATATTTGCTTGGTAATCCCAGTAGTGTTATTGCTTGGTACACCTAGTAGTGTAGTGCTTGGTGACCCAGCAACGGATACACGGGTTTAGGCTGTGTACGGAAAGTGGGATTAAATGATTATTTTAGGATTAGTTAAATGCTAGTTACTTAATTAATTTAGATTAGTTAATCAAATTCCTTTTATCTACATTTTGAGCACCAACTATAAAATAAAAAATGATAAAAATCAGATACCTCAGTTACACTTAACCATACCAACGAATGTCACAAGTGTAATTGGGAAGAAAAAAATTGACCTTAGGGTTAGATTCACTCCCTAAAGGACTAGTGCATTGGAAATGATAAAGTCCATGAAATTCGATTAGATCGCATGTGAACACTTTGTGATTCATATGGTTGGGCATAGGGGTACCTTGCCACTCATTGGTTGCATGGCTAGACTTGGTTGTAATGGGAGGGGGCATTCTAATGATATAAGGCTTTTTGGAGGCAGGGTGTTGGTGATGGAATCCTTACAACAAAGGGAATCCTTGAACTTGTGAAAGTTGAAGGGCCCCTTTCATTGCAAGGAGGTATTCAGATCACAAACGGTTCCCTTGTAGGCCTTAGGTCATGATTAACATTAAATGTTGCTATGGTGTATGGGCTATTGTTGATGTTAAATGGGTTTTTATGTACATGCATCAAATGGTTTTGAGGCCTAACTTGGTTGGAAGTGTCAAGTACTAGCTCATCTTTGTCTATCATCTTTTCTAGGTCATCTTTAAGTGAAAGGAAAAAGTTAGTATCATGTCCTAGCAATTGATGATAGTGGTAAAAGTGGTCAAGTTTAAAATATTTAGGTACTGAAGGATAATATTTGATTGCTTAAGTGGGGTCTTTGGCTATATCACATAGCCTCTCATGCCTCTTACAGGCATTTTTGATCATCTGCTTATATTATGTCCACCCACTCTTCACTAGTTGGTCTAGAAGTTCTGATGCCTTCAATGGTAACCTAGTATATTTTTTTTGGTCTTTTCACACAAAGTTTGACCTTGAAGTAGTCAATGTAGGGGCCCTTAGATGTTAAGGGTTGGCTGTTTTTGTTGTTAGCAAGGGCCTTTGGTTGGTAAAATCTCGGCCCTTGTGTGGTCATTTTTTTTCCTTTGCTATAGTCACCACAACTATGTTGTTTTGCCTTCCCCTCTCTTTCTACTTTCATGCATGTTGATTTTTGTATGCTAGATAGGTGGGTTTATGGCTGGCTTCCACTACATCCTCTATGTTTTTAGTTTAAAAAAAAATCCTAATTGAGTGACTATGAATCAAGGTAGTACAATTTTGACTTGATGAAGTCATTAACTGCCTTCTTGAAGATAGCTATAAGGTGGGTTTTAACTATCATCTTTGGAATTTTGATTAGCAAAGTGTTCCATCATTGGATGAACTTTTGCATTAGCTTAAAGGATCCTTGCTTGACCTTCATAAGTTGGTAAATAGTTGTATTAGGTTTCAAGTTGTACTTGAAATGGTTAAAAAATTGCAAAATCAAGTCTTCCAGGGAGGATATGGATTCTCTTAGCAATGCATGGTACTAGTTAAGGGATTTTTTCATAAGGGACATAGGAAAAATTCTCATTATTATTTACAGCCAAGCTTGTAGTAACAAGCACTCAGAGTGAAAGGTTATGAGATGGGAGCTAGGGTCACCATCTTCATTGTACTTGGTGAATTATGGTATGCGGACACTTAGGGAAAGAATTAGTGGTGGAACCACAGGATTGATGGGGCCATCTTGATAGAAGTCCATAGTCTTGACGGTCTAGGATGTAGAAGCTTTGAGCCTCTTTAACTCTTTGGTTAGGTCCTGGATAATTTGGAAAGCTTGATCTAGTCCTTGGCGGTGCCCCTGTTGGTTGTGGAATCTACACGAAAGGTTATGGTGTGAGTTGAAAGGCCTGTGGCTTTGCAATTAGTTGTGGTACTAAGGAGAGAGGTTGGATCATCATAGTTATAGATGGGCTAAACAAAGAAAAAGACACAAAGGGAAAGAAGGGGGTATGTGACCCTTGGGTTACTTGAGTTTCCATTATGGGGCCCATCTAAGTGGAAAACAAGTTAGTATCACAACCATTAAGGATGGCCACACAGATCATGGTTAGATGGAAACAAGCATAGAGAAGTAAAAGGTTGTTAACAACAACACTGATTATGTTTGGTGTGCTATGATAATAGGCATTGGCCTAAACATGGTTGGATATAATGGGGTGAGGACTATGGGATCTCTCCTGTGGAAGAAGTGAAAGGAGTGAAGGTAGGCATGGTGGCTTTTGGGGTTGATTGTTGGAAGAGCCTCCCCATGAGGTTCTCATGTTTAGACTCAGCCCCAAACTCATACTCTTTTTCTTGTTGCTCATATGAGCTAGCCTTCCCATCCTCTTTGTCCATGTTAATTAGTTGAGATAGGATTTGACCATAGGTTTTTATGAGGGATATTTTATCATATGGGGAAGGGATGTATTCCTTCCCATCATGGTGTATAAGTTTTTAATCCCTCTTGGATAATGCTCCCATTCTTAGAATCAGCATGCCTATCTGAATCTTAGCACAAACGAATTTGTAGTGATCTTCATTTATCATTGAAAAGTTAGGACTTTTCCCCCTAAGCCTTAGAGATTTTCTACATTTAGCTACGATGGGATCCTTGGGGTCATAGACTCTTATGGTGTGCTAACTAGATTTTTTATTGATGAAGTTAAATGACAAAATGGTAGATTGGTTGAATGGCATTGTCAAAGATATGGTTTTAACTTATTTACTATTTTTAGTAAAAAACATAGTTAATGGGATTATCCACTAACGTAGTTAACCATAAATGGAAAATCAATACTATAAATGGAAAATCAATGGAAAAATAGTCTTTGTAAAATACTATGTAGTAGATGGTTGTGCATTATGCAATAGACAAGGTTTAAGATGATTATTCCAACTACGTTGAGTAGTGAGAGTGGAAAAGCTAGCATTTTCCACCAAGTTTCCACAGCAAAAAAAAATTGGTTTTTTGAAAAGAAATTGAGTTCTAAAATGGAAATGGATTTTTGGAATGGAAATGGGTTTTTGAGGTGAACTACATTAATTCCTAGGAAACCAAAAACTACTATGAAATTACAACAGAAACCCAACTCAATTACCACAACTACACTAAGATATGTGGGAAAAGGTTAACGTTGGTCTTGATAGAATTTGTTGGTAGGTTTTAGAATTGAAAATGTAAGACTTGGTATTGGGAAAATATTGAAAAAGGATTTTTTGGGCTATGAATTTGGGTGGAGGCCCTCCCTCAAGCACCAAAAACCTATTGGAAATTTGGTTGTTGGAACGAAAACTAGAATATCCTAGGTACTAGAATAGTTTTAGCCTCGAATTCCAAGGGCCTCTGAAAATGAGATTCAATGCACCTTGGATGGTTTGGCCAATCACCTAGGGACTTACAAAAGTGTCAATGGAAATGTAAACAAAAACGTAACTAGAAATGTAAAAGAAGATGAAAATGTAAATGTAAATAAAAATGAGATCATAAACAAAATGGAATTGTAGATTTGGAATGAAAACAGATACAAGAATGAGAACAAATACATACATGAAAATGGGAACTCAGATTTACATATCAATGAACTATAACTTTATTGAAATGGAAAATAAAGTTGTAGGTTCAAAAAGTACAGATTTTTTGCTATGTGTACAAGAAGTCTCTTAAAGTTTGTTGGAGCTACCAAGCTATGTTCCATGTGAACCCCATGATCTAGATTCTTCCTAACTCTAGTTGCTAGCAAATCCTCACTAGTTTCCACTATAATTAGTAACTATGATCACAAATGGTGTTCCACCTTTGGTGTAGTGGTACCATGTTGGGAGTCTCTATGCCCAATGTAGATACCAATTTTTGCCAAAGAGGTTGCATGGTTACAAAGGCTATTTGTTGCAAAAATGTCAAAAATGCTACTATTTAGTAGAAGTTGGGAACTAGTTATGATGTTGTGCTTTAAATGTTGTGTGTCTATCTATGTGTCACTAGAATAAGGTGTTTATGTTGGATTTTTATAGGTGTGGAATTGTTGTTTTTGGGGTCTACACGTCACTGTCATGATTATTGATAGATTGATGTCAATTTGTCAGTGTCAATGGTTACAATTTTTAATGTAGTTGCTATTTATAGTAACTTTGAAATACACCATCAACACTAAAGCTCATTTGTTTACTATAAATAGTAAATGAACTTTTGTAAGTATGCAGACACCTTTCCAACTACGTTAACTTTGGTGGACCATGCTAAGATTGTTGGAAATGACAAAAAAATGTTGGAAACTATGGAAAATACTAGAAACTATGGAAAATGCTATCTATGATAGCCATGCTACAATTATTGAAGACTTGGGGTGACTATGCTAGCCATTGTTGGGAAAATGGAAATAGAAATGAAAATGAAAAATCCCAACAATTCGAACATTGCATCTTTGCTAGGTTTTGGTGTGACTACACTGGGTTGGAAATGGAAAATTCCAACAATTTCATCTACATTGGGGACTAGATGGTTCCAACATAGTTGAGGGTATACCCATACAAGAACCCATGAAATTGCTAATTTTGGCAATTCCTAAGGCATTTTTAGCCTTCCCAATCCCAAATATAGACATGAGGTAGCCTTTTCCACACTAGAAGTAAGGCAATAACAACTTTTGAGGCAATTTTCAGCCCCAAAAGGCTAAAGTATGTAAGATTGTAGCTCATGGACTACAAATCTTACATTTACAATAAAATCTTGTCTCATGTTGGAAAATGAAGGTTAAAATTTGCAACATGAATTTTTCGTGGTGTTTCACCAGAATCATGGGAGAAATTGCTAAAAAGAAGTTGGGTTTGGAGGAGGCTTGTTTGAATGTGGCAACCACATTAATAGAATTAACTAACTCCATAATAGAATTAGATTTAGGAAGGTTAGATTTTGAAGGTGTAATTAAGGGGCTTAATAGCTTAGAATGAAATACAATAAACCAAGTCATCAAAATCCTTCTTAATCATGGAAAACTAACACAAAAACTATTTGTACAATAAGCCTAGATTCAAAGGATGAAAAGGATATGTTTAGAAGCTAAACAGTTGTCTAATGGCTTACATTTATATGAATAGAATGTAAGGCAATTGTAGCTTTTATTTTTTTAATGGTTGTAAGTACCAAGGATAATTATATAAAGCCTAGAGTATATTTTGAAAAGGGTATGGGGGGGAATTTTGGGGAAGAAAAAGACTCATAAAGACTATTTTATAATGAAATTTTATATAGGTTTTACCAATCTCTATTAGCTTTCGTCTCTTAACTATAGTTTCAAATTGAATAGCTTATCTTGCTTAACTTTAATATTGCATAACTTTGCATGAATGAATTATTGATTTTGGAATGGGTTATTTTCTCTACAATATGAGGTTTAACTTATTTTTGTTATTTTGATTAAATGAAATAGCTTTGATAAGTGTCAATTTTGAATTAGCTGAATGTAAGAAAAATTATTATTTTTATATGAATTTGAGCTTTTCAAATAATTTTAATACCTCAACCTCCTACTATATTTAGCAAAGATTTTGTGGTCTAGCATTGGGAGTTAGCTAATAGATATCTCAAAATCTAAATTTGACATTTCCTATAAACCCATTCATTCGAAATATATGTATGTTATGTAAGATCTAAAGATAGGATCAATGGAGAGTTATTTGATTTGTCTAATCATGTTTAGAGATAGCTAGGAGGGATAGCTATTAGCCATTCATAGAATAATAATTCTTTAGAAAGTTTTTATTACTCTATGAATTGATCATTATTATTAAACATACTTAGTCATATTGGACTCATTAAAAATCAACAAGAGACTATTTGCGGGCATCCATACCTTGGTGGTACTAGAGACTAGCAACCACCTAAAACAAGTTATTCAGGCCATTTTTTTCAATGGAGTATTGACTATGTCATTTCAATAGCTTAACTTGTTCTAGAAGGAGGCCTCCTTGTTGTTGATACATATTAAACCTTTGTTAGATAATATTTGAATTAGGTTATAATTTAGATTAGGATAGTTAATTCTAGCTTATGAGTGACTTCTTAGATAAGCAAAAAGATTTTAAAATATCCAAGTTTAAGATTGAAGCTTCATCAGATGAAGAGACTAAGACCATAATTAGAAACTTAGGTAGTGAAATAAAGACATATTGAGATAGGATATCTTCTTTGATTAAGGGTTTGTATTTCAAGAGAAAAGATAAGTTGAAATCAGGTTCATCTAGTAGAAATCATAGTTTACAAATACTGGCTAATCCACATCCTGTTAACTCATTTCAACTACCCACCTTTGATGTTCAATGCTCACCATGATATTCCTAAGGAAACTTATAAATACCTACTAGAACCATACAACCTTGGTAAATATTATTTAGCAGAAGAATATTTACACCTATTTGAATTAGCTCTTGTCCATGCAAATATTCAACACCAAGTTCAAGCTTGTAGATTATTCATAGGTAACCGTAGGGATATGGCTCAAATTTGATATTAAAATTTTCCAAGTAATAGTATTACTAGTTGGAATAATATGAAAATTTATTTATAGCCTAATTTGGTAGTCGAATTAAGAAACATTAACTTTATAGTGAATTTGCTCAAATAAAACAAGAAAATAGAGAATCCATTCTAAAATTCAATATTAAGTTCCAAAGGATATGTGGTTTATTTCATAATCAATTCTTCCTTAGTAATAAGTTTTAAGAGATAATTGAACACCATAGACCCTAGAATCTCAATTTGACTATATAGGACTCTAAACATTAATACTTTAGCTAACCTCTACAGTAAAGCCATAGAACTAGAAAGGTAATTAAGCTTAACTCCAGATGGCATACAACCTTTTGCAAAGGAATCATAGAAAGGAATGTTTCCCATCCAAAATTTTACATAAATGAAGCCATTATCATTAATTAGTAGTTCTATTGAGTTGTGAAATGAAGAATCTAATAAAGATAAACTTTTAAAAGAGATGTTTAATAAAATTATCAAATTAGAAATGACTATCTCAAGAATGAAATTTAAAGAAGATAAGAGATTTAGACAAGATAAAAAGTTAGATATTCAAGACAAGCTCAAAGATATTGAGGAAAAAGAAGCCTTGGTTGATTTAAATCTAATATAATTTGGAGAATTCATAGATCCAACTGTACATTACATAAAAAGGTCATCTATATATGAGACATCTAAAGGCTCAAAAGCAAGATAATCATCTAATGATGATTTCAATAATAACGAAGAGCCTAGATATGAACTCAAGACTGTAAAAGAAAAAAATGACTACCTCTAGACCACCAAATATAATGCCTAAACCTACTGGAAAATGTAATGTTTATGAAGAAAAATAAGAATGAAAGGAAATATCTTAATTGAATGAAGCAAATCATTAGGATCCTTTCTCTAAAAAGTTTAGGAAGTTTGGATTTTATGGTGAAAGGAAGTATGATATAATCAAAAATATAAGAAGGATTAAAGACAAAATTAGCTTATATCAATTAATTTAAGTGGAAGGTGATGAGACGTGGTTTGCGTCGGCCGCGATATCGCGTCCGATGCGATATCGCATCCCCCGCGATATCGCGTACGCGATATCGCGTCCTTCCCTGCGATATCGCGTACGCTATATCGCAGTCAGCTGAAATTTCTATAAATAAGAGGCGGCTCTCCCTCATTTGACATCCCAGTTTTAGTGTAGCGAAGCTCTGGCAGTTTGATCCCTCCAGAGTTAGAATTTTCTCGTGTCTGCCCGCAGTGTGGTGAATGTGATTGTACGGTGTCTTTATTCGAGTGTGCCGTACTTGGACACGCACATGACCGGCAATAAAGATCGAGATTACTTCATCATTGCAGCATTCACTTAGTTTATTTATTGTTATTTATTTCATGTTATTTATTGCTTTCATAGCGCGGTGT
>MNCI01034636.1:1124014-1147683 GCA_015680685.1 Gnetum montanum
CGAACTACGACCTAAGGCTAACTATCTAGATGCCACAACTAGTCCATCTGCGGAGTTCGACTGGATCGCGCGTGCGACGCTCGTTTCGTATGGTTGAGTGTAGGGGTACCTCGCCACTCATCAGAAGGATACTCTAAAAGAATTTTAGAAGAACATAAGAACAAAAATAAAGTAAGTCATGTTACTACAAACTATATTTATAACAATGATAAATCTATTAGCGAAGCACAGGTTGTAGCTAACAAAGATGCTTCTTATTTCTTAGTAACTCTTAAGCTAAAAGGTAGATATTTATACAATTGTTTAGTTGATTCAGGAGCCTCTTCAACATTAATGCCCTTGTCAATATGCACTCAACTAAGATTAATACAAGAATAATTAGATAAGAAAATCATCCAAGTTAACAAAAGTAGAGTCAAGATAATAGGCTAATTACCATATATATTTCTCTAGTTAGCTTTAGATCCAAGGATTAGGGTTACCATTCAGGTAGCTAATATTCCTGATTCCTATAGCTTACCATTAAGAAGGAGTTAGAGCCAAAATTTCTCTATATCCATAGTTATGGATTATTCACACATTTGGTTGCCATGGAAGGGAGAGACAAATCAAATATATATATCTATATATATAGTGATCCCTTGATGGTAAATAATATGACTTTACATGGAAATAAAATAAAAGAATTGAATTAAGATAATTTGAATTAGAAGTTAGATAAATCTGAGAGATTCAAATTATGCATTCTGATAATCAATTAAAATAATTCTAGCAATTATACTTTACAGATTGTAATTCTAGGGGATCAAGCATTGGTATCATCCTAATTGGCCCAAAAAATTAACTGGAATTAAAAGCTATGTGATTGGAATTTTCTTGCACTAATAAGAGATCTGAATATCGAGCCCTATGTAGAGGATTGAGAATGGCTCATGAAAGAAGGATCTTGAAATTAGAAGTTAACGAAGACTCAAAACTCATATGTGACCAAGTTAGAGGAAAGTGTAGCATTAAAAACTCATTCCTAAGAATTGATAAGAAAATGGAAATAAAATTACTTGCAAATTTTATGAGATAAAATATTGAAGACATCCTAAGACAAAAGAATCAGAAGGTTGACAAACTTGAGATGGTAACTTCAACTTAAGACTTGTCCAAGATAACTGTAAATTGTAACATAGTAATTGAATTGGAATCAAAATCAATGGTTCTAGATAATTGTGTTCAAGTTTTTGAAGATGATCATCAAATAGTTCAATTCCTTAGAAATATGGAAGAATTCAAATGTTAGATTCATAAAAAGGATAATTTGAGACCTAAAGAAAAAGGGATACCTCAAAAGATGCTACAATTGTAGGAAGAATTTAGATAAAAAGTAGTTAAGGGAGTGACTGTTCAAAATCTTGAGGATCAAGTTTATGAAATAAAAAATTTAGGATGTAAAGACATTTTAAAATACCTTAATATAGGGATAAAACTTTAACCAAACATTAAAAAGCAAATGATACAAGTCCTCAAAGAAAACCTAGATAGTTTTGCTTGGTCCTATGATCATTTAAGAACTTTTGATCCAAATATCATGATTCATAAAATTACTTCAGTAAAGGATTACAAGATAATTAAAAATAAATTAATGAAGTTTAATCCAATTTTCAAACCAAAAATGGAAGGTAAAATCAAGATGATATTAGGAGCTAGCATAATATATTCAACTTGGTACTCAACTTAGATAGCCAACTTAGTACTAGTTAGGAAAAGGATTGGAGATATAAGACTATGTGTTGATTTTAGGAACTAGAATAAATCTTCAATTAAGAATAGGTATCCACTTCCAAGAATTGATAAAATGTTAATAAAAGTATCAAGATGCCTATTATACTCATTCATAGATGGATTTTTATGTTATAACAAGATAATAGTAGATAAGGATGACAAATTTAAAACAACATTTATCTTTAAATGTGGAAAATTTAGTTACAAAAGAAGGCCCTTTGGCTTATTAAATGTAAGGTCTATTTTTTAAGGCATTATGAATATAGCTCTCAAAGATCTCATTAGGAAAATTTTTGCTATTTATTTAGATGACATTATAGTTTATTTGAAGCTTGAGTTTGCCATATATTTCACTTAGAGGAAATATTCAATAGATGTAAGAAATTTAGTATTTCTTTGAATCTAAAAAAATATGTCTTTGGAGAAAAATCAAGTAGCTTACTTGGGCATATAATTTGTCAGAAAGGGATAGCTATTGATCAAACTAGAATTAAATCTATTCAAGGTATAAAACATCCTATAAATAAGAAAGTGCTGACTTCTTTTTTTGGGAAAGTAAAATTTTTTTAAAAGTTTATTCCTAGATTTATGGAAATAATAAAATTTCTTTCAAAAATTTTGAAAAAGGATGTTGAAGTAAGAAAGACTAAAGAATCACTTGAGGCTTTAGATGATATAAAAAAGCCATTTTAGAATCCCCATATCTAATGAAACCAAAATTCAAAGAAGATTTCTTGTTATATACTTTCTCTTCAAAAGATTCACTAAATGCAATATTGACACAAAACGGTGGAACATAAGAAAGGCTAATGAAATTTTTTGATCACCAATTAAGAGAAGTTGAAAGTAATTATTCTGAATTGGAAAGACAAGCCTTCATTGTGATTAAAGCCTTGGGATAGTTTTAGTATTATTTGCAAAACACCAAGATCCATATTATGACTATAGAGCCATCCATGAGATAATTTTTATTGTAGAATGAAACTAAATTCAAAGGAATAAATTCGATAATCAAACTTTAATGTTTTAGTTTTACTCTAGAAACATGTATGATAGTTAAGAATATGGGATTAGCTAGAATGATGGAAAAAGAATCTAAGCAAGAAGTACTGGTCATTCCTAAAACTACAAATTGGTATGATGACATAGTAAGGTTTCTTATTAGCAAAAAAAGTCCCATGAATTTATTAAACAAGTAAAGAAATAGCTTTCATAACCAAGATCAAGAAGTACATTTATACTTAAGGCATCCTATATAGAAAATATTTTAGAGGCATCTTGCTAGAATGTGCATCAAATCAAAAAATGGAGGATATTTTGAAGTAATTTCATAATCATGAAGGCTTGTATTATGAATCTCCTAGGACTACCATGCAACATATATTAAGATACGGGTTTTACTAGCCACATTATTCAAAGATTTGAAAGAAAACATTTTGACTTATCATAAGTGTTACATCCCATCCAAAGACATTAGGTATGGTCATATGCTTACAATTTATACATTACATGTGGAGTTTTCGTGGGTTGTTAGGGATGAATTAATGTATTATAAATGTATTTTATATGTTATTAGGCTTCATATTTATGTTATGATTATGATGTCTTAACATGCTTAACTAATGTGATTATGTACATTAGCCTTGTATGATGTGCTATATAGGTCAGTTTGCTAGCAAGGGTGTTGGATTGAGATACAAGAGTATCTATCTAGTATGCATTTATGCTTTATGTGTGATTTTGGTATTTATGTAGTTTCATGATAGTGCTATGTTGCATGATGTTTAGTGTGATTTTGGCATGTGAATGTGTAGAGTGTTTGATAAGGATCTCGTAGGTTCAAACAGATTTTGATTTGGAGTTCCAGTGTGTTTGTTACACATGATTAAAGTTCACGACATTAGTTGTATAGGAAAAAATAAATATAACTTATTAAAAGATTTCATTTAAAAAAAAACTAATAAACAATTCAAAGTAAAGTCAGGTTCCATTTGCATGTGACGTGTGCTACCTTGGTTATGTATTTTTGTTTTTTTTGTTTGAAAAACAAAAACCAATGCATAGAAGTAACATTTATGCATGAGACATAAACCTTGTTTTTATTTTAAACCAAAAAGAGACCCACCTTTCTTTTGTATTTCCACCCATAAAAAAATTTGGTTTTTCTATTTTCTTTTGTTTTGGGGAAATAGAAATGCATAGGAGCCTATTTTCTTTCATTTTTCTTACTTCTCTCTTATTCCATTTCACATTTTTCTAAATTTTGAGCTTTGTGGATGGTTTTTCCTTACTCTAAACTTGGATTTGGGATTGCTATGGTCATATCTACATGGGTGTAGAACTTGTTGGGAGCGAAATGGAGTCCTACAAGATTTTTGAGCATTTTCTGCTTGTTTTAGCCTTTTTGCCCCAACAATGTTAATTAGTGGGTTGTCTTTACCTTTTCCTTGTATTTTTGTATTGGACTAGTGTATATGATTATGTGATGTGGGCATGTTGGATGGATAGCTCAAAGATTGAGCTTGGACATGTTATTTTTCCTATTTCCCAAAATTGTCTAATTTTGGTTACGAATTATGTATTAATGTATATGTGATGTATGGTACGATGTGGACTTTTAGAATGTGATATGTGATGTTGATGAGATTGGTATGATTGGAATATGATATTTTTAGGGCCTATTGGGACATGAGTTTTTTTGGGAGTTCTAATCCTTCCTAGCGGTAATTAAATATTATTTTATTAATTAAACTTTGAATGCATATAACTTTGCTTCACAGAGTCCAATTTAGGTAAATTAGTGTCATTGGGATCATTTTGGAAAGTACTTTTTAATCATGAAACTAGTTATCTCTTTGGGAATATATCATTTTGAAGGTTATTATAGTAGTCAATTGTGTGGAATTACATGTAGTTTGGGAAATATGGTATGTTTTTCATATTATGGTATTAATGTTGTTTTGTCAAATCATGGTATTATTTTCGTGGAATGACTATAATTGTTAGGTGTGGATATATGTGGTTATGTTATGTTTGTTTGGATGTGTTGTGCTTATGACATGTGTTGGCTTAAGCTAGCTAGAATGTATACATTTCTTTGCAACAATGCTTGTGATGGTTGTTGGTGGGTGGTGACCGGTTGGTGATGAGGCACCTTGGAGGAAGTAGGCATTGATCCCCATTGTGATGCATGGGTGAGACTCCTATCTTAGGCCTCATCTTGAGAGTGGGAGAGCATATGTTTGTTCGTCCCTATGGCTAGTATGTGGCATAGGTGTGTTTGTTCCTATCGCTAGTCCTCTGGAAGGCTAGTGGTTGTGAGTCATAGGTTGATAGATCCTAGCACTAGTTGGATAAATAAAAGACTAAATAAAATACCTACAAGAAATGGCTATTATAAGTACTCATGGAAACATTTCATATGCTACACTGAGTGTGGATATGCTAGCCACCACATGGATTATGTATATGATAGTATCAGTTTGTGAGTCATATCGTTGATAACATGTATTATAATTATGTGGATCATGGATTTTTTAACGATATATCATAGGTATGATGACATGGGCATGATAGTGAAAATGCATGTGATGTGATGTAACGAATATATGATAGCTTATGTTAGGCCATGGCTTTATTTGTGATTGTATGATAGCCATCTATTCTCTTCGATAATGATTATGTTATCATTATGGATGATATGGTGGGTGTGTTGTTTTGAGCATCTATAAGAATAATAGTTGTTATAGGTTGTCTTGTATCCTACTCCTTTCCTCTAGTGTAGCACTTGTCAACCATCTAGTAGGGGAAGTGTAAAGGCTTCCCACTCAATTATGTACTAACTTTATTTAATTATAAGTGAAAGGTGTAGGAGCATAGATGAGCATAGAGAGGGAGAGTAGAGGAGGGGAAAATTTTTAGTGCTTGGTTAATGTATATTTTCATGTTTAGTAGTATGGACTATGTATCATTGTATGAAACTCTATGTACTCTTATATATACAATGATGATGTTCATGTGTTTTTTGTATTTTAGCAGAGCAGTGCATATTTTGATTTAGTTCTATAAATTGAAATGTATGTTTAGTTTTTGCTTTGGTATGAAGTTTTTATGCAGTTTGACCTTCCTTAAGATCTTGTCTTCTACACATCATTGGTTTTTAGTTATCATTCTTCCATTGTAAGATTACTAGTGATCCTAGGCATCACCTTGCCCTAGCTAGGACAAGATGTTACAATAAGTGTTAAATCCATGGGCCAAAGCTAAAAAGGGCTAATGCCCCATTGAAGCGAATAATAATAGATAAATCTTTTTAGAGGTGAGGATTGGATTTTATAGCAGCTATTACTCCATTTAAATGACATAGATTTTTCTTAACAATTATTGACTATATTACTAAGTGGCCAAAAGCTAAAGAACTAAGGAGAAGTATATTCTATGATGTGATTAAGTTTCTCAAAAAATACATTATAAATCATTTTGATATGTCATAATCCTTAGTTACTGATAATGGCATGGCTTTCCAATTGGCTGAGTTCATAAGATGGGCTTCAGAAAAATCAATCTTTCTCTATTCATCCTCTAATTATTATCCACAAGGAAATGGCCTAGAAGAGTCCACAAATAAGAATCTAATATCTTATATCAAGCATTCCATGGATTATAATATAGGAAGATGGCATGAACTTTTGCTAGGAGCTCTTTGGACCTATAGGATTAGAATCAAAAGATCTATAGGAACTACACCATTTAATTTAGTTTATGATATCAATGCTCAAATAACTAACATAACTATATCTTTGGTGGTAGAATTCATGGAAAATCATAGTGCATCATTAGACAAGGAACACATCATAATGGCTTTATTATTAAAAAGAGAGGGTGAACTTGATGAAGCTCAAGATAAGCTTTTACACTATGAAACATTGATGAAGAGATGGTTTGATCACCGAGTAGGATAGAAAGCATTTAGAGAAGGAGACTTGGTTTTATTGTGGAAAGTTAAGGGGAAAAATAAATCTAATAAATTGTTGCCTAGATGAATTCGACCATTAATAATCAAGTAATAGGTGGTAGAAAATACTTTTAAACTTGCTTTATTAGATGGATAGATGTTGAGTTATCCATTTAACGCTCTCCATATAAAGCATTATTTTTGGTCATTATCCACTTGAAATAACTCAATAATGTCCAAAAAATTTGTAAATATGTACATAGTAACTACTTTTCTTAGGGCTATATAGGAAGCTAAAGCTAAGCTATAAAATCCATAAGTGTATCATGGCTGGGAAATCAAGGTCGACGGTAAGAAGAAGATTGTTTATAGATCTAAGAAAGATCAAGATGAAAGAGAGGCCTTTCATTCCATATTTATCTAGGTGTTTTCCTAACCACATGAAGAGGACATTTTATAAAGCTATCTCTTATGGAGTAGCCTACAACTGTCCATTCATGACATGGATCTTTAACGAATTCTCTACATTCATAAATTCTAAATCAATCCATGTCTAAGAGTGGGTTAAAATTTTGAAATGTTTAGATATCTCACAAAGGGAGAACATTAACGAGAAGATCCAAAATCAAGTTTTCAATTATAAGGATGTCTTGGTGAATCAACCTAAAAAAGATACCGAAGAGAGAGTCAAAGGTTCAGAAAAGAAGCCAAAGGAACATGAAGAATCCAAGGAAGATGTAAGTTTCAAGGAACCCAAAGAAGAACAAGGTTGGGATATTGAGGTACAAACTACTATACTTCCTCAAGTGATGACCAAGCTCGAGTATGATGGAGTCTCAGAATGAAAAGTTCTAAGAAAAGTCATAATTACTATATAGTATTGTGTTTAGTTTCATTAGCTTAGCTTTAATTAGCTTATGTAAAATTTTAGGATTGAGATTTTTTCATTCCTATTGAGCCTTAAGCTATAGGAGTTTTCCCCCATAAAAATATTTAATCCTTTGCTTAATTTTCTTGTGTATGTACATAAAAGTTGTAACAAGAAGGTTCTTTTTATTTTGAAAAATTATTGTTGCAAAATAATAATAAAATCAAAATATTGGGCTAAATTTTTCTTTGTGCACTATCATTAAAAGGTTATTGGAAATTTTAAGCATACTAAGGCATTGCATATGAGTTGAGATTTTTCGCACCCTATTTGTGTGTTGAGAAAGCCCTAAGTAGAAATTGGTTTCAAAGGAGTCTTTTTGTAGAAATGCTAAAAAGATTTAGTTCATTTCAACTAGATTTTACACATGAAATGAAATATTTTGAGGCTCAGGAAGAATTGGTGTTGTAACATATTCACCATTAATGGAGTAGGAATTAATTTTTAATTCTCTACTTAGAAATCACACAAAGTCAAATCAAGCCAAAATTCATTCTGCTATGCTTAAAATGTAAAATAAGCCCTAACAAGAGAAAATTTCAAAGATTTTTGAGTGAGATACCACAAAGATTGAAGTTTTTGAGGTCAATTTTCCATTTTGATAAAGGGTTTAAGATCAACTAATCCCAAAACATTCAACTTTGTCAAATATGTAAGCTTAAGAAATACCAAGTTGTTCGAAGAGATAGGGTTTCAAATTTAAGTTAGTAATGCAAAAAATAGTCGACTTAATCATTAAGGATAGATTCTACACTAGTTTGAACTAGTTCAATCATGCACTTTATTTATCTTCTAAATGATATTGTTAAAAGTGAAATCATAGAGCCAAAAACAGATTTCATCTCAATAGACATTATAACGAATAGTTAAACTTAGGAAAAAATCCTTATTTTAGGAAAAGGGTGTGATCACTATCCTTACCATGTCAACACATAAGAGAAGCTCATAGGCCTAAAAAATGACTCCACAAAATGGTTCTACCTGACTTAGTTTTGGGGGATTCAATTAAAAGAGAAGACTGAAATTAGCTTTATGAAAATCCCATCTACCATGCAACCTATTGTATGAAGTATGTTAGTAAGTGTAAGAACTAGTTATGCAAGAGAAAGCTTGAAGAATAGGTCTACCAAGATAGTCCTATTAAGTTAGGAAAGTTCATAAGGTTGGAAAATGATGTTGTTATGGAGCACATAACTGGCTTTACCATGTTAGCTTATCTCATGATAAAGATTCAAAGAGTTAAATAGTAGTTCTACCAAACGGCTCTACAAGGAATGTAGTTATTAGCTCTACCATACTAGCACTAGGATAAGAAAATCATTTGTTGAACTAGAATTTGACTTTGCTAAGTAGTTGTAAAACAAGCTCATCATGTCACCTTCAAAGTAAATGTATTAGTTGTAGAACTACAATTTGATTCTACAAGCAAGAGTAGAAATGGTTCTATCATGTCAGCTTGTAGGACCAGTTCATAAGGCTAAAATTCAATTCTAAAAACAAGCACAAAATTATTTATGCTATGGAAACTTCTTTGTAGAGCAATTTTATTAAAGCTAATTTTGATCCTACAAGAAAGTAGCTCTACCATGTCAACCTTAGATAAAAGATATTATTCATAGAAAGAAGATTTGGTTCTATGAGCAAGCCTAAAAACCACTCTACCATGTTAGCTTATTGGGATAATCTAAAATTTGTAATTCTTCTCTACAAAGAAGCTTAGCATTATTTCTACTATATTAGCAGTCACAAAGAATAAGATTGTAGAACTAAAAAGAGGCTCTACAAAATGGTTCTTCAAATCACTAAGAATGCATAAGAGGCTTTTAAGAAAAATTTAGCTCTCATTGCTATGTCAACTTATAGAATTAGTTTTGTGAAGTCAAAATTTAGCTCTACAAATGAATCTCAAAGAAATTCTATCACATCATCTTCCATATGATGTTGTTTTTCAGAGCCAAAGGTTAGCTCTATGAAGAGAAGCTTGAACGATTCTATGAGCTCCATCAAATTAATAGAACTTGCTTCTACCATATCAACCTTAATGAAGATGTTTCTTATAAGAGTACAATTGGACTCTACAAACAAGCATATAAAAAAGATGACTTACCACATTAGACTTCATGGTCAAAAACAATAAGTATTAATGAATGAAGAGTAAGAAGCTATGGAATTTTATAAAATGGTAGATCTGAAGATTTATTTTACAAGGAAGCCCAAGAGTTATCTTTCGATGTCAAACTTTAAATAGAGTAAGCATGTAGGACCCAAAATTGGTTCTATGAACAAGCGTCAAGATGGTTCTATGAGTCATGATAGCTCCAGAAATTAAACAACTAGTTTAAAATAAAAGAGTAAACTTTAAAACCAAAAAACCTCACCACATAAATTATTTTGTAGAATGAGTTCATAGAATGTGAAATGATTCTATGAATAAGTTTTAAAATGGTTCTATGAACTACGTCAAATCTTATCTCAGGTTAACAAAAAATATAATTAATGTACATTCTCATTAAATTTTTAATGCAGCTTAACATATTGGGAAATAGTTAAAACATATCATATATTTAGTAGAAATAATACTTTCTTCTACAGGGAGGCTCAAGAAATACATTGCCACATTAGCTTAAGAGAAAATGATCATTTGTAGAGCTAATGTTCTACTCTACAAGCACATGCATGAATGGCTTTCCCACATTAACACCTTTGTAGAATAAATTTAGAGAGCTTAAATTAGACTCTACAAACAAGCTTTAAAAAGAAATCTACAAATTGATGTTAACATTGAGATTAAGCTACAACAATAAGAATAGAAAGAGATGTTAAGTTTAGACCCTTAAGGTTTAAATGAAATAGCTCAATAGAATTAAAGCTTGTGACATATGTCAAAAACTAAATCAAACATCTTGGCCAAAGCAAGCATATTAAAGAAACATAGCTCTAGATACTAATGAATAGATATAAGTTAGATTTTGAACACATAGCCATTAGTAAATAGAGCTAGAACTGAAGAAGAGATAAGAGATAAAACAAAGTCAAAAGAAGAGATAGAACAACCATTGAAGAATACAAAAAAAGCTTCAGAATCCTTAGGAAAGAATAACTTAGATGTTGCATAAGAAAAAGGAAGAGGCACCCCAAAAGTTTCAAGATGTTGATACTTTAAATTTTTCTAAATATCTATAGTAGGTTAAATTAAATATCTATTAGCTCTGATAGTGGATCAATGTTGGAAGATTTGAGCTAAATCTTGAAGAAGAAGACCTATTTGATTTTGATGAAAACCATGATTTGGTGAAAAAATCAAGCTTATGTTTTGAAGAATTGATGGAGGAATGGTGAAAAATTTGTTATCAAATGGTGAAAAATCAGGCTTAGGTTTGTGGCTCGTTGTTTAGCTACACTAGAAGTTTGTCATCAAATGTGGGAGAGCCCTTTGAGGCATGATTACAAGCATAAAGAGGTTTTTCCCCTTAAATTTGGCTTTTGGAAGTTCATTAATTCAAGTCATTTAAGAGCTGTGGCTAGGAGATATAGAGAATTGTGTAGCTTTCCTTGAGCTCAAAAATGGATATACTTCACTACCAAACTAGAAAGGTTCATGAACTTGATGATACCGATATATTCTACACTAGAGCTATTGATAAATAAGTTAATTAGGTGAAATAGGAAGTTCTAGCACAACTAAAAAAGAACCTATCAATGAAGTTATTAGCCAACTTGTGATGCCCTTGTTAATTAAGTATGTAAATGGATGGAAGATATCACCTAGCCATAATGAAGAAAATTATTTTTCATGGAAATTGCTAGAGCTAGAGAATTCCATGCCTAATGAGAGGTTTTCCCTCAATGGGGGAATATGCTAGGATAATAGCATGAGAAAGGCTAGACTTGAACAAGCTAGGGCAAATAAGAAGCAATAACAATAACAATTGCACTAGTAGCTATAGGAATAGGAGCTAAAAGAGCAACAACAATAACAATTGCAATAGTAGCTACAAGAACAAAAGCTAACAAAACAACAACAACAACAATTACTGGAATAATGAAGACTAATGGAGTTACAGTAGTGACAACAAAAGAAGAGTGAAAGCTTGTTGTTTGCCCTCACTATTCTAAATTTTCCTTTAGGATATGTGATGAGAGGTGCAGATTAGTCAATTAAAAGCAAGGAGAAAGAAGATAGAATCACACTAATCTAGAATCTTCCAACCAAGTTTGAGACAAAAGCTAGTGTCAATTTTCAATACAAGGAAGATGACCCACAAACAAAGAAGAAAAAGCTTGAAATGTTACATGAAGAGAGTTTAGAGACCATAGCTACTTTGATCAAAGATATGGAATCATTTAAAGTTTTTTCTAAGTGAAGAGAGAAAATGAAGAATTTAAAGGAGGAGAATGAATAGTTGAAAGCAATGATAATCATTAAAGGAATCATTATTGGTAGACATTAATATTATAGTTTGTATATCTTTTGGAATCTCTTTAAATTTGTTTAAACCCTTGATCTAATTTGATTTGTAACACTTGGATCACAAAACTTTAAAAAATAAAAATAAAACCAAAAATAAATAATTCATTTTGGATCAAGTTATTTAGAATTAATATTTATGGATTATCTAGCCCATGCACATGGAATAGAAACCAAAGGGTGGCCTATATAAACCAAACCCTCATTCTCACTTTTCACTTTACCAACATTACCAAATTTTGATGTGCATAAATTGAGAGTTTGAAACTACTTAGAAGAGGTTTCTGAATCAAGTAGAAAGAGAAGATAAGGATTTTCAACCACAAATTTTGCTTGTTTTAACTTGCTTAAGTTTGTTTTCACATATTTTCAAGTTTTAGATCTACAATAAAAGTGTTTTCTCATCCATGCATAATGTATAGGGTTATTTTCCTTGGTTGGTGTTTGAATCTTACTTTATCTACTTTAGAATTAAGGTAGGAATTCATTCCATGTTTACTCCTTTCTAATTCATCTCTTTGAGCCTATGCACCATGCTATAATTCATTATCACTTGGTTGTTGGAAAAATTAATGTATTTTCTAATATTTTAGTGCATGCTAAATTAATTGTCTATTTTTTTAAATTTTGGATCTAAAAAATTAGGGTTGGGTATTCTTCTATCCAATAACCTTAAATTAACTTCCTCATATCCAAAATCCCTACTTTTTATGATATATGCTTGGGATGGTAAACTTGATATTTTTTCTCGAACTTGATTTATAATTGGGAGAAATGATAGTTAATGAATCACTCATTTCTCCTATCATTTATCAAAATTTTTAAATTATTTCTAAATTTTTTAAAAGCCAAATATGACATTAACATGTTGGTAATATTTCAAAATCAACCCATTAATGGTTTAGAAGATATGGACTAGACAAATTGATCCACCAAAACTACTAATATTTCTAATAGGCTGGAAAGAATATATTATAACTGAAGTATGTAGAATATTTTAAATTAATTATCTTTAATGTATAGATAATTTTCTAAGGATTTCATACATATAAATTTCTTTATCTCATTCATTGTAGATTGAAAGTTACAACTATTTCTTATGCAACCTTCTATTCTGAAGATTTGCATCAATTATTGATGTTCCATGGATGTAGGCAAGAAATCAATTTTCATGGAATAAAACCAATATGAAAGTCATTATACATTATGTTAATGATAAAATGAAGACACATATAATCTTGCATGGGAATCTTGATTTTGAAAATCTTTTAAATAATTCATGTCTTTGCTAAAAGTAGGTAATTAGGGTTTCCATCATATTAAACTTGAGAACTTAGAATGAGAATATAAAAATTAATTAGATATTTTTATTTAGAGCTTAGTAGACATGAATAGGCTTGGAATATATCTTGAATCATCCTTAAAGATTAATTCACAGTTTCTCTCATGTTGGCTTCATCACCATGGGGTTCTATGTTCAAGTATGTTTGATGCTTAATTGATTGCTATAATTGGAATTATGAATGTGTGATTTTGATCAAACTAGCATAGGAGAGATGTTACTTTATTTATGGGGAAATTCTAAAGTATGTATAATTCTTAATAAAAATTGAAAATCCAACTTAGAGATTCAAGTACCCATTTTTCCTTTAGGAAGGAAGCTCCAATGCATGAGCATTGCCCTAAGCTTATACTCTAGAAACTTAAGAAGTGTTAATGCACAATATTATTACTTGGAAACTAATGAGTAGTAGGTATTTTCTACACCCAAATTATGACATCCCATCCCTAGATGTCATGGAAAATGTCAAATATATGATTTATTAGACATTATGTGTACAAAGAAAATATACCAATGCGAAATATAAGTGATATTCAACATTATTTATAAAGAAATAATAAAAAAATGCAGAAAAGGAAAGAAAAGAATGCTTTATTAATATGGAAAAGTGTATTTGGAGAGTGCTTTGAGAGAGTGCTTTGGGGTTTTCTTCCTTTGGCATCTATCCCTTAGAGGCAATCTAGCACTACCACCACGGTTAGCCCTATAACTCGACCAAAAGGGATGGCCAGTCCACTTCCTGTCCCGCTTTACTCGACTCCCATTACTCACCTCTCTAGGCTCCACAACTCCATGCTGGAAAGACCTCTAACCCCAGGTATAAATGCCTTAGGTCAAACCCCCAAAGGTTACCTCAAGAGACACGTCCGTTATTACAACATGCCCTTTTAAGTCTTAATCACAACTACCCTTTTCAGGTCTTGTTAAGATGACAATAACACTTGTTATAAAGAGACACCATCTTCATTAGGAAACCACATCATTTGGGAATGGGGATGTGACAATATACCCCCCTTAGGTTTCATTTGTCCTCAAACGAATCCACATTCTTTATCTTTTTCTTGCTCTGATGCTTTCTTTCATGATCTTATGCTCCAATAATTTGATTTCTCCTTTAATCTTGAAGTTACTTCTTGCTAATTCTGCAAATAAGATATATGTGAGAAAGATTATATGGAAAATTAAATATTACTTTCTTGATACTTACTTTGTTTTCCAAGATAATGATAAGAAGTGAATTAAAGATCTACCAACTACCAATCACTAGTTTTAACCATGGTCACACAATGTGCAACTCATATCTGGTTATCCAAGTGAAGGTTGGGCAAATTCTTTATTCCCAACTTGCATTTCCTTAGATATTTTATTAATCTAATTGAAATATAAATTAAAAAATAAATAAAACAATAAGATCATCAAATAAAAGTAAGAGAGATACTTCTTGATCTTGATCAACCTTATGAATTGATGAGAGTAACTATAACTCTACCATAAGTGGTATGTGATTAGATGGTCTTGTTCATGATGGTAAGGCTTGATCTTGATTCTTCTCAAATTCTTCTTTAGAAATCAACTCTAGTAACTTGGTAACTTTAAAGAATCAGGCATCATACCAGATATAATCCAAAGTCTCAATGAATAACATTGTTGACCCATCTTCATTAATCATTGCATAATAATTTGTAAACTGTGGTTCTTGATGAGTGCTATCCATCAACATCATCTGTTCTTGAATTCTAGAATCTAATTTATCTATTGGAGATTCAAAGTAAGTAGAATATGCACTAGGTAATGGAGTTGCATGCTGAATTGATGGAAACATCTTCTTCAAGTCAGGTTCATCTTCCAAAGATTCCTTTGCAAATCCATATTTTAGAAATTGATAAACACTACTTCCAACTTTGGCATTGAAGTCTCCACAAAGAATAAATGAAACTGGATAGGTACAACTTAGGAATAACTTTTTCTTCAAATTCTCTTCTATTTGCTTAATCAAGTATGCTCCTTGACAAAGTCTAACATCTGAACATGTTGGTTTGGCAATTAAATGTATGTTAACCATGCATACACATCTTCCTGATAGATGAAATTTTAGAATCATTGCTAGGGCTATGTGATTTTTCCAAAATCTTGATTGTTCTTTCTTTCCCATCGCTTGAAGTTTTGGAATTTCAAAAATCATATTTTCTAAACTCCATTCCAATCTTTGTACCAATTCAAACTTGGATTCTTTATAAAAGATTGCACAACCATCCATGTTGTAATTTCTACAATATGCTAATCTATATGGCTCAAAAGAAGAACTACCACAAGAACCTTTTTGCTTATAAATATCTTTGCATCTTTTCTTTTCTAAATCTGGTTGAAATTGATATAGAAATTCCCATGGTAAGACTTCTTGTAAGCATAAGACATCAACATCCAAATCTTTTAATTCTACTAAGATATGTGGGTATCGATATTCATGCCAATCCAAGGCCCATGATGGACATAGCGGATATTGTTTTTCACTCACAAGAAATCTTGCAAACATGTTCTATGTTGCAACTTTCATTCTCATTCTTGGATTTTTGTCTAGATCATTTCTCTTCATGAGTATCATCTTGCCTTGTTGAAATAAGATTTTGTGTCTCCATATTGTTTTGCCTTATGTTTTGATTACAAGATGGATTATTATACCCTTTTCTTAATAGTTGAAGATTGTTCTCTTTCTTAAACTAATTCTCGAACTAACACATCAACTAATTTTTAACTAATACATCAACTAATAATCAACTACATCAATTGAATAACTATATTATCTAATTTTAGTAATATATAATTACATTACCTGATTTTCAGTAATATTTAACTATATTATTTTTGATGACCTTTCTACCCCCCTTCAAAACACTAACTCTGGCAGTGTAACTAATAACATTCCATAGTGAATTTAAGACTATTTGCAAGGGTTATGCATTAAATCTTAAAGCTTAAAATGTTGAATTATAGGATGCCCCGATGATAAATCCGACCTCACCATTGAGTTTAGAAGGGTGAAAAATGTTACAAATGACTATTCATATGTTGAAAATAGACACTGTATGCTTGAGTTGTGTGAAAATTAAACATTTGAGGATTTCGAGGTACTATATCTAATTTTTGGGGTTCCTTGGGATATATCTAATTGTACCATTGAGCTTAGAAGGTTGAAAACTATAGGAAACGACTTTTCATTTACCTAAAAAAGCTTCCAAAATCAAAAGTTATGGCTTCGGAAGTTTAAGACCTTTTGGTGCGCAAAATAAGACTTTCTGAGAGGTCACCCATCCCAGTTCTCCTCTAGAGTAAGTGTGCTTAATTGTGGAATTTTTATCTTGGTTGCTACCACTATGCAAAATTCTAATTTTGAAAATTATTTCTGCAAATTCTTAATTTAAACTAAAAATTTAATGATGAAATTTTAAATTTTTTGTTAATTGATGAAAATTTCAAATTTTTTCTTTACGGAAAATTAAAATTTCTTCGTCATAGAGAATTTGCCATTTCTATTTGGTTGTGAATGGCAAAAATGGCCACGGTGACGTGTCATTTTGAGGTCTACGATGGCCTTGGAGGCAGTGATGGGCAACGTTGTTGAAGGTGATGATAGATGGTAGGGGAGGCAGTGATGGGCAACGTTGTTGAAAGTGGTGATAGATGGCACGGGAGGCAGTGATGGGTAATGTAGGTGGTAGTGATGGGCCGTAGACGAGGCGTAATGCTATGTGGTGTGGCGGTTGCATGCAAAGCACAATTGCACAAGGCTGCGTGGTTGCAACACGGTGCAAGCGGGCAGCACAGAGCCGCCGATGGTAGAGGCGTGAGCGACGACGGTAGAGGAGTAGACAGTGGACGGCGGTAGAGGTGCAAAAATTGTGGCGGTGCAGGCACGATTTCTTTTTGTACCTCTTTTTGGGGCTAGACTTGATAGCCACGGCACTACGGCTGACTGCATTAAACTTCCCTCCTTCGCCACCGCCACCATGGTCAGAGGCAGATGAGTCGCCATACTTGTGGAGGCCGTTGCCATCATTGTGGTCAGAGAACCGATGAATCGCCATTGGAATGGTTTTGGCTGCTCATTCTTCTTGTGCTAGGGTTTCACGAGCACAAGGAAAGAGGGAGACGAGGGTTATGGCAGTTAGCGATGGGCCAAGCAGGAACATAAAAGGAAGGTCAGGCACCGTGAGCCGAAATCACCAAGGGCAATCACGGAGAGAGAGCGAGTGACGTGGAGGTTTTTTTGCTTGGCATTGACAATGGCGTGGGCGTTGCGGCCTGGCTGCAGTTGACCGCAGGCCTGGCCACGGCTGGCCACAGGCCTTGCCGCGGCCTGCTAGTGTGTGGGGTTGTTGTTAAGGTGATGTGCTAGTTGGAGAAGAAAAAATAAAACCAAAACCTTAACAGAGCCCAATGTTGCAAGAGGACCCCAGTCAACCTGCAACAAGACAAAAGCTTATCGCACCCCTCGGGATGACAGTTGAAGAAGGAGATCAATACACCTAATTCAAAGAGAATTCAGTTGGAAAAGGTAATATTATTGAGAAAGCCTAGTTCACGACAGTGAAGTTGAACATTACTAGCAATAGAGCATTTCATACCGTAGTCAAATTCATTGTAGTTTGTGTTTTGATACCAAGCATCTAGACGACATTTCCAAATAAAGAAGATAACCTCAAATAGGAGGATTTTCCAGGCTTTTTGAACGTGACGCTTAACACAATCATCTTGAAGGATACATTGAGGAAAACGAATAGAATGATTAGGAAGGAAGACTTGGAGAGATTGACACCATTTCCAAATGTATTGAGAGAATGAACAATCCCAAAAGACGTGTTGAAAAGAATCATCCGCTTTACAAATGGGGCATTTAGGATGATCAATTCCTAACAAATGAAGCCTATGTCCGATGGGAAGACCTTGATGAACCAAGGACCAAAACAAGAAACGATGCTTAGGTTGGGCCTTGGAAGTCCAAATCCGACGAAAAATAGTTTTCCACTGGTGATCCTCAAGATGTAAACTCCAACGTCTATTTAGAGTGGAAAATTGAAAAGCTTGCGCATGAAACCAAGATTTGGCTTTAGAGATGCGTAAAGAGCAAAGAGGGGAACCGTCAGGCCAAAACCAATCTTCATACCAAGGAATATTATTATGCAACTTATGCACAACAAAGTTAGAAAGAACTTGCTCTATGTGTTGGTAAATGATAATATCTTGTCTTTGAAACCCCCATTTTACTTTTGCCTGTGTCCAAGAGAGGGTAGGAGAATCATTTCTAACAGTATATAGTTGGTCAATATGGTGGAGATTGTGGTCGGCAAAACGATTGGCTCTATGAGAGAATTCATCATAGAGACAACCTCCATTCTTTTTGAAAATAGGAGACCACCAGATCGAGTGTGTCGACAGAGAGTGCAAGCTTATATGGGAAGGTTTCCATTGCAACAAGCCTCTAAGTTGGCTCCAACACCGCCAAATTTGCTTAAACCAGAAAGAACCTTTGATCTTCTGAGAGCCTTCACTAAAAATCCAGTTACTCCAATGAGTATTTTGCCATCTGTGATGAATACCAAGACAAGAGATGTGATGCCTAAAAAGGATCTTCCAAGCTTCATCTCCTTCAATACACCGAGTCACCCATTTGGAGGCCAAGAGAATACTCTGGTGCTCAATAGAGGCAAGGCCTAAGCCCCCGTGTTCTTTACTTAAAGTGCAAGTATCCCAAGCTACTCGATGAAAAGCTTTGTGATCATCCTTATCCCCCCAAAGGAAATTTCTAAGTATGTTGTTGATGCATTGAAAAGAGGATTTGGAAGGAGCCATAAAGGAAGAGTAGTAGACATGCGTGGAGCTCAAAATATGGTTAACGACAATAAATCTACCTGCAAGAGATAAGGGTTTAGAAGCCCATTTCAAAGCTTTATGTTTCACCTTTTCCACCACATTGTTCCATATGGTAGTGGGAGTAGCAAATAGAGCAATAGGGATGCCTAGGAGGGTGAAATTATCAGTAGGAGATAGCCACTTGATATCAAAATGATAAGTCCAAGGAGGCCTAGGAGAGAAGCTAGATCGGATGGCTTGTGTTTTGTTCCAATTGATCTTAGCTCCTGAGGCTCTACAGTAAATATCTATGCAATGCAAGGCAGTGTTAAAATTATTATGGTCCTCAATCAAAGTAATAAAAGTATCATCTGCAAACTGGCTGTAAACAAGATCCTTTGCTTGTTGTGGGAGAGAGATACCTCTTAGCTGCATAGAATTGTTATGAGATCTAAGAACAGCTCCAAGAGCATCAGCAGCCAGAATGAAAAGATAAGGGGCTAAAGGGCACCCCTGTCGAACTGATTTTTGAAGCTCAATGACCTTAGAGAAGGATCCGTTAATGCAAATGACTGACGAGGCCTCTGACAAAACAAGATCGATATGTCTTTCAAAAACATTACCTAAGTTATGGTGTTTGACTATACTTTTTAAAAAGGACCAATCAAGCATGTCGTAGGCTTTGGCAAAATCCAACTTAAGAAGAATGGCATTTTGATTAGTGGAAGAAGCCCAATGCAAGCCCTCAATAGCAGTAACAACATTATCTAAAATATACCTTCCTTGAACAAAACCGGTTTGCTCCTTGCTTATAAGATGAGGAAGAAAAGGTTTAAGTTTATTAGCGATAGCTTTGGCTACTATTTTATAGATAACATTCAAGAGAGTGATAGGGCGCCAATTACTTATGCTCATGCGATCTCCTGACTTGGGGAGAAGCTTAATAATACCAGCATTAATCTGCTTACCAAAGGATCCTACCCTGAGAGCTTCCTTATACACACTATAGACAATGTCTTGAAGAGAAGGCCAGAATTTCTTAAAAAATTCTGTGGGAAGGCCATCCATACCAGGGGCTTTACCATCGTGGAGTTGTTGAAGAGCATTACCAAGATCCTGTTTGGAAAGAAGAGAAGCATCACCAAAGATGGAGCGATTAAACGGAGTAATAGCTCCTAAGCAAGTATTAACTGCTATGGGGTCAATCGCCTCTTTTCGAAAAGTTCGAGAGTAGAACTCAAAGAAGGCCTGTAAAATGTCATCCTTGGAGGTGAAGATATTGTCTTCGACTTGAATAGCTGGAATTTTATGGGACGGGTTCCCCCCTTTGAGTAGACGAAAAAAGCCAGTAGTAGCCTGGTCACCCATGCGAAGCCAAGAGAGACGAGCACGGAGATGAGCACCTCTAGCTTCATAGTGATCCATGATACGTAGGTTCTCTTCGGCATGTTTCAAACGACTAAAGTGAGCCTCAGTAGCCTCCTCTTTATTGATAGTATTTTGAAGAAGGGAGATTTCCTGACTTGTGAGAACTTAGTCGTGAAGCCACCAGTTTACCCGCATGTTTGGAAAACCGTTGGAGGCGGATACAAGCATTATTCCACCAATCAATCCAACCATCTTCACCAAGGGGTTTAGGATGCACATTCCAAATTTGCATCAATAGAGAGCAAAGGGAGGAACTATGAAGAAAGGCAATGTTAAAGATATAAAGATTGTTAGAAGAGTAGGAGTTCCCAGAGTGGGAAAGAGACCAATGAATAGGATAATGATCAGACAAAACCTGAGTATAATCACTTATTTTTTATTATATATATATTTAATTTTTTAATTTTAAATATAAATATTAATTTAATTATTATTTTTTAAATAGATTTTTTAATGTCGAGAGGGTCAAGGTTTGAACCCACAACCTTCTAGTTACAATTTTTTTAAATTATATATATATATATGTATGTATGTATGTATGTATGTATTTGTTAAAGTAAGGGGTTGGGCTTTGAACCTACAACCCCTTGTTTAAATTTTTTTTTTAATTTTTTATTATTATTTTAATTCATCTTGCCTTGGTAGTTGATGTGGTGGTTAGGCCGATGATAGGGTAAGGGTTTGATATGGGTAAACTGCAATTCTAAGTTAATTTTGACATTTTTTTTTGGTTCAAAGAATAAATTAATAATTAATATTATTTTAATGCACGTATAACAAAAAACTTTAAACATCAATATCTTCCAAACCATAAGTCCGATTGAGATGAAATTTGTACGTTGAAATCATCTCAACAAGTACTATGTTTTGGACATAGTTTTAAGGTTCCAAATAAAGTTGATTTTTCAAGATTTAAAAAGACCAAACTAGCCTATGTTGTTGGATTGACATTTCTAGACTGACATATGTAATTTGGAATATTCTAAATTACTTGGATAGTAAATTTTAACAAAATAAGATCAATTCAGGTCATAGTTACTAATTTTCTGAAAAGAAATTTAACAATGACCCTAATCGACAATTAATTATAGTATTAAGATGGGTAAGAGTTACCTGGATCGGTGTATCATTATCTTATCAAAATCTCTTGTAATTGATGAAGCTTGATGAGGTATGATCAAATCTTCATCAATTAATGATATTCATGAAAGAAATTTTGCTTATTAGGATCTAAATGCATGATCCATTATTTGTGAAGTCAATGGAAATGTATTTTCTAACTTGCATTACAAATATATGGTATATCCAGTAATGATCAATGGCTTTCCATGTGTTGTGGCTTCAAGGTTTATCATCAAGTTCATGCTGTAGTTTGGCCTATGGTTCTGAATGGTTCTTGGGTCGTGGTTTGCTTTGATACCAATTGTGACATCCTATCCCTGGATGTCATGGCAAATGTCAAATATACAATATATTAGACATTATGTGTATAAAGAAAATATACCAATGTGAAATATAAGTGATATTCAACCTTATGTATAAAGGAAATAATAATAAAAATGCAGAAAAAGAAAGAAAAGAATGCTTTATTGATATGGAAAAGTGTATCTAGAGAATGCTCTAGAGAGTTCCTTGGGGTTTTCTTCGTTTGACATTTATCCCTAGAGGCAATCCAACACTACCACCACGGTTAGGCCTATAACTTAGCCAGAAGGGATGGCCAGTCCACTTCCTGTCCCACTTCACTTGACTCCCATTACTCACCTCTCCAGGCTCTGCAACTCCATGTACATGTGCAATCCGATGGAATTCTGTGGATGGGACTAGTGTGGTATCTAGATTGTTAAGCATTGATTGTAGGTCATTGTCTTCTCTCTTGGACTAGTAGTAGCTTTATCATATATGATTTAGTCTAAAGTGAGGCATATGATTATTGATGTTTTTGTAGCATTAAACTAACTAAATAATAAGATATAAATTAATTATTTAATCTAATTAATAATAATATTAAATCTAAAATTTTTGTAAGGATGATGAGTGTTAATTCCCAGCTTCTTTTACACATCCTAAACTCACATATCCACTACTGGGATTACTAAGTATTATGCTTCTGGGCAAACCAAGTAATAATGCTATTGGAATTACCAGGTAAATATGTAATTATACTCAAAACTAGTCATTCTTATTCTACTGATTGATTAACATGCATGGAAAGGTAAATATTAACTATGTACATAGAAAGTAAATTGCATTAAAGTAAATCTATATGAACTCAAAGTGCTATAACAAATATGAATTAGCATCAATCTCATTATCATTCATGGAATGTATCCAAGTACCATGCCAATTAAATAAGACTCCATATAATTAATTCAAATTCATGCTACAAGTGCTCACTAACTATTTGCTAAGATTATGTAAGAAAATTCCAAGAGTTCAGCTACACTACTAATCAAATGGTACCAAATATGTTGAAAGTGCTTGCATATTGATGAGTGGCGAGGTACCCCTACACTCAACCATACGAAACGAGCATAGCACGCGCGATCCGGCCGAACTCCGCAGACTAAATGCCTAAACGTTGCAAGGAACACTTGGGGTTAATTAGTCGTTGTCTTCCCAGACTTACTTGTTGTTGTCACAGTGTATGGTTAAGTAAGTCCGAGGTATATGATTTTTTTGGTATTTTCCGATTTATCTCCTATGCTAAACGGTGAAGGGTTGAGAGACTAAAACTAATTCTAACTACAGTGCTAAGTCCTAGCGTCAGCATCCTTTCCCACTTGCCGTACACACCTTGAACTGTGCAACTGTGGCTACGAAACGCTAATCGTTACTGGGATTACCACACGTAACGCACGTGCTCGAAGCGGTCGTACTGAGGCACCTAACTAGCCTAAGTGTGACAAGCAGCCGATTCCTTGACTAG
>MNCI01034636.1:1153607-1190581 GCA_015680685.1 Gnetum montanum
TACTCATGCCGCGTTACTAGGAAAGCAATAAATAACATTAATTAAACCTATCCATGCACTACAAGGTTTATCCACAAAGCTTGTCTTTATTGCCGTACACAACTTGCGTTCAGGTATAAAGCTGCTCGAATAAAGAACTGTTCACTTGGGGGACTCCTACTGCGGGCACATGGAAAATATTCTATCTCTGGGGTGATCAATCTACCAGAGCTTTGCTACTTTACACCTAGGATGAGAAATGAGGGGAGTGCCACCTCTTATTTATAGATTTGGTGGTGGACCGTGATATCGTGTACACGATATCGCAGGGAACGACACGATATCGCATACGCGATATCGCAGGGGATGCGATATCGCGGCCTGTGCAATTTGCATCTCATCACATATTTATAGGCAAATATAGACACTACATTGATGAGGATGCTTTAAACCATTTAGTTGCGTCGATGGGGATGTGTTGATGAGGATGCTATGATGCAACTAAGTTATAATAGATGTGATGTAGGATCTACGATGTAGCAATCAATTGAAATGCATTAATGGGAATGCTACAACACAGATGCGACATGTTATCTATAATGTACCATCTACAATAGAACATCTATGATATCTCAACTGACTGATACACAACAAAATGATGCTTTAGCATATCACCATGACTCAACTACTAGACATATTAGGTTTCATCATAAACTAGTAAAAGGAAACTTTAGTATGTTTGGGTATTAAATGTAGAACACTAATGTAAATAAGAGAGAGTTTAGGTGCTCAATTTAGAACATTATCCAAAAAATGGATAAATTAAGATGAGAAAACATGCCAACTAAATATAACCAAATGTGGATGATAGCTCCATGTTATTGGAAACTTATGGGTTATGGTGATGATACTTTTTCTTCATTCTCTTCTTTTTGAAACTTGAACTTGTGACTTTGTGAATTATGGTTTGTGTGGATACTATGTTTTATATGATTGATTGGTGATTCAAACTCCCATATGCACAAATACCACTTCCATGATATTTGCTTGGAGACCTTAATGAGAAGTACAATTAGTTCCTAATTAGGTTTATCTTAACTTCCTTTTCATTTTTCAAAAATAGGTGAGGAGTAAGAGAATGATGTGGATGATCAAGAGTAATTAAGATTAAAACATGTAAAATTAAAGAAATTAGTTTTCATTTGTTATGAAGGTTTAACAATATAGAGTGTATCAAATATATCATTAGATGCCCATTAATTTTATTGTTTGGATTAGAAGTTTCAACCTTTACAAAATTTTTTAAATAATCCTCCATAATTTTTTCAAGCCTATCATTCATTATTATTATATTTTAATTCTTATAATAAGAACCACACTTTTCTAGAATCTTAGATAATGGTTTCTTTAATTGTAGTTTCACATGTCGATTATCTACTAAAGTCTTCATGTTTGTGTTGTCTATAAATTATGTACATTCTTCTTGAAAAAAATATAAACTTTATCTTATAACTTTATTGTTAAATAATGCATTGCATATGTTTTTTTTTTTTTTACATTTTTATGGTTCCTAGATGACCAAATTATAACATCTACATCAATGAAAATATGATAGACAAAGTAGTAGATATCCATAAAACTAGGTGCATAGGGGAAAAACAACATATTAATAATGAAAAAAATGTTAACAATAGTTACAATGCTCTTTATGTACAAAACCTAATCCATTCAATAATAATAAATAGTTCAGTACTCTAATGTTCAAGCCAAAAATAGAAGTAAATAAGATACCAAAAAATAATAGAATAATTGTAAAAACATTAAAAGGGCATTGGGATCTATCATAATAAAAATAGTTAAATAAAAAATATATAAAATATCAAGTGCTACAAAAAAATATCACTAAAAAAAGTAGGCCTACAGCTAAGCCAAGAAAATACATATCTTGATAGAAAATTAAACATGTGTTGCATAGTAGCAATTACTAGTTGGACCTCATAGATTATAAGAAAAACATGACAAACTCACAACTTAAATTCATGTATATAAGAAGTAATCTAAGCACCATCTTATTTATATATATCATCTTATTTACAATCAATTGAATCATATAAAAGATAAAAATAAAAAAAAGAATTAGTCCTAATATTGAGTAGAAAAAACAAACTATAAATACTCCCTTATGAGTGTTGAAATTAGATAGTAGGTAGTTGTATAGTCATGCATAGGTGTAGTTGTAATCAGAAAGTTAGCATAAACATCTAATCATGTCAAAAAATCATATATACAATCAAATTTCAAATAATTCAAATAATAATGCCAAATGACTAAAAGATTCCACCACCATCCCTATACCCAAATAACGGAAAAACTAAACAAATGATGGTTACTAAGAAATGTAATCCATTTAAGTATCTTACCAAGAAATGAAACCTGCATAAGTGTGTGATACTCATCAAGAATTGTAATTTTCGTAAGTACTAGAATGCAAAATCTTAAAATACTCATTGAGAAATGTGAACCACATAAGCATTGCTAATCAAATAAGTACAAATACCAAATATCAACCAAATAATTATAAAAATCAAACATATAGATTTAAAAATCTATTAAAACCTTAGGCCATGGAAAAACATGTCCAAGATTCTTAGTGAATCAAATAAAGAGATCTAAGCTAGAAGAGATTGTTACTAAATAAGGATATAACGTTGTTAAAAACTGAAAACTAAGATCTAAAAAGGATGAATAAAACTACAAAAAGACTAAAAAGTATAATCTAAAATCCTAAGGTCTTTTCTAAGCATCTAAAATCCTAAAAAGTTGATCAAATACTATTTTCATATTTTCAAGTGTTTTGGGAAATGCTAGAAACTACATTTTTGGTTGTTTTATAATTTTTAGGATAAGGTAGAAGTCACTTTTACAAAAGTTGTTGCTTATGATAAATGGAATCTAAATTTGTTGCTAGAATTCATCATGACCTCTTGATGAGGTCACACTATACCAAGAGGATGTTCATCAGATGCATGTTGATGAGTTGAGTATTTTGTAGTCATATTTAGCTTCAAAAACATTAATTACAATCTAGAAACCTAGTTATGTGGTTCAAAAATTTGGAAAAATTAAAATAGGATTAAAATGGATCTAAGCCAAGCTTAAATTGATTTCAAGTGTATCATGAATTACTAGCATCATTATAAAAATAGTAGGTCGTAGAAAACATGCCTAAAATAATTTATATTTAACAGATAGACATTTTATCAAACAATTGTTGGGTAGTCAAAGAAAATCAAATTGAATGTGCATGTAACCAAAATGTCACGATTGAAAAAGAAGAGTAAAGTTCCAAATTTTTCCTATGTGATTAATAGTATTTTAGTTAAAAATCTTCACATGGTTGAAATCTCCTAAAAAGGCTCCAAATCCTAAGAAAAATAAAAGATAAAAAACTGGAATCTATACAAATCATAAAATGAGGTTTGAAATGAAGAACTTACTAGAATCTTGGATGACAAGGTAGATCTAGATCTATTTTCTCTTCAAATTGTTAAGATTTTCCTCTTTAGTTCTAATTCATAGATGTATGGAAAAAAGGATAACTCTATTGGAAAAACTAAACTAAAAATAAAAGAAAACTAAACTTAATTTATAAAATTAATAAAAATTATATTCAAACATGGGTCTTACACCTAATGCTAGCCTACTAAGATACACCCCTTATTGGCTAGCTAGTAGCTATGTCTATGATCAATTTTAATAACAAGGTTTAAGATCCAAACATAAGTAACCAAGGTACTATCATGAGACACTCTAAAAATATAAACTAAAAAAATTAAAACATAAAATATATGTATATATAGAAATATTTTTACTAACTAAGAAAGTAGCTTAAACACATAATAACAAAGCATAATATAAAGTTGATGTAGTACCCCATGTGCATGTTGAGTATTTTGTAGTCTAGAAATTGTTTTCTCCTACATTGATTTTTTTTAAAAAAAGTTTTTCGGTTTAGTGAATTTTTTAATTGTTAAAATTTTTTTTGTCATGTAAGGTTTTTATAAAAAGTATTTTTTCTAGTAGTTAGTGATTAGTTATGATGATTTTAAGTCATGTTGAGTTTAAATCCTTGTTTAGTTAGTTTTTCCTTTCCTTATAGAAGAAGTTAGAAGAGCTTCCTTATTATGATAAGAGCCTATTGTAATGATTTTTCTAAAATAATGGAAGAAGTTAGAAGTTCTCATATTTCTTAAGTTTTTTCCAAATTTAAATTTTTAAAATGAATTTCCTAATGATTTGATTTTCATAGTTCAATTTCTCAATTATTTTATAGTACATTTCACACAATCTCACAAGATTTTATAATATCACAAGTATTTCTTAATTTTAACCACAAAGCTTTCAATTCCTCCTGACCCTATTCACTACGCTCATTCCAATAATTAGTATTATAGATTTTAATCCATTTTCATGGTCATCAAACAAATCAAAGACATTTTACAATGTTATTTTTTATGGCTCTTAAGATTTTATTTATTGGTCATATTTAATGAAATCCCTCCTCTAAGTTCATGAAGTGTGGGAGTATATTAGGCCTATTTTTCTTGTGCCTCCAGGTTTGATGATGAGAGAGCAGAGGAACAATCTCATAAGAGATAGGAAGACTAATTCATTTGTGAAGATGATTATTTTTACTAGTGTTTTAAAGGTAATTGGAGCTATAACAATTACTAAAGACACATCCAAGGCTTGTTGGGACACCTTGTAAGAAAGTATAAAGGTAATAAGGTAAATAAGAAATTAAAGAAAATGAAATACATGACTAAGTTTGATAATTTAAGGATTAGAAGAGGAGAGTTTGTATCTCAATTTTTGATAGGCTTCACATTATTTTGAGAAATTTGGATGGGTACAATTACAACCTCAAAATGTAGCAAAAGATAAATTAGGTGATGTAAGTTCTTTACAATGATTATAGATTCTCCACCTCCATTAAAATTATTATTCAAATGAAAGACCTCTCCATCTAGACAATTAATGAGTTCATTGAAGTTTCAAGGCTTTAGAAGAATTGAATATTTTAAATCCAAATGAGAATGCTTTTAGTACAGCTCTAGGCACTTCAAGAGATGAAATATTCACTAGAAGAAGAAGAGGGTAAGGTAGATTTAAGTATTTAAGAGAAGAGAGGTAATCAAATGACATATGGCCTCAAAATTTAGAGTATTTTAGCCAAGAGGTAGTGGTTTTTATAATTTTTTGAGAGGAAGAGAAGGTCCTAGATGTGATAGGAAAAATTTCTAGCCAAAAGAAGGTCAAGATGCATCATCTTCATTAGTTCCATGGTGCACTTTTTGTGGCAAGAGAGGCCATTATGAAGAAAGATGTTGGGAGGAGAATGGTATTCAAAATCTTACAATTCAAGATATTCAAGAAGGAGAAAATCCTACATCACAAGATAGAGGAAAACAAGTTATAGATTGTTAAGATAACTCAAATTTTGTAGCATCCACCATGTCTAATAATATCATTTCAAGTACATGGATCATTAATGGTGGTTATTCAAACCACATGACTCCTCACAAAGAAACTTTTATTTAGTATAAGTCTAATGGCAACTTGAGCATAATGAAAGTTGATGATGGTGAGCAAATCCACATTGAAGGAATTGGAAAAGTTCTTATTACTCTCAAAGATGGAAGTCAAGTGCAAGTCCATGATGTTTTCTATGTTTTCAAATTATCTAATTATTTGCTTTTAGTTGGTCAAATGATGAAAAAGGAAAATAATGTTATTTTTGAAGATGAAATTTGTACAATTTCAAACTCAACAAGGATTATAGCCAAGCTTCTAAGACTCAAAAATAAAATATATTATTTTCGAACCACTATTTTATAGAATCATTTGATGAGAAGTTTGCATTTATAGCTAAGATTAAAGAGGCAAGATTGTGGCATTGGAGGCTTAGGCATGCCTCTCATAAAAACATTGATAAATTGGTTAAATTCAAGGTTGCCTTTGATTTGAAGTTCTTAAATTTTCCAAATGAAGTTTGCAACACATGTCTTAAAGGCAAACAAATGTCCTTTCCTTGTGCATCTCATATGGAGAAGAAGATGCATCCACTAGAACTTTTGCATATGGATGTGGCTGGACCTATGCCCACAACTAAACTAAATGAAGGAAGATATTTTCTAGTAATTGTTGATAATTTTTCTAGGTATTCTTGGTCATATGTTTTGCATTCCAAGGATGAATTATTTCCTACATTCAATAATTTTTAGAAGCATATTGAGAATAGGTTTAATTTGAAGATTAAGGCAATCATGTTAGATAGTGATAGTGAATTTGTTTCAAATAAATTTGATGATGATTATCTTGAATGTGGAATAGAGAAACAAACCACATGAGGGTATTTACTCCAAAGAAATGACATAGTAGAAAGAATGAATGATGTCTTATAGAAGCTAGTAAGAAGTTTGTTAAAACATGCCTCAATTTCAAATCAGTATTGGGATGAGGCAATCCACACAATAATCTATTTTCTTAATAGGTTATTTACTTCATTAAATGAAGAGAAGACTCCTTATTAATTACTTTATAGTAAGCCTTCAAATTTATCTCATTTAAGGTGTTTGGTCATATTTTTTATGTCAAGATTCAAAGTTGATGAGCTGCGATATTGCATATGCGATATCGCATCCTGCCTTATCTTCTATAAATAAGAGGCGACGCCCTTGGTTCAAAGGCAGTTAGACTTAGACCCTTAGCCAGACTATTGTAGTTTTGTCATTCCATAGTTAGAATTATTTCTGTGTGCCTGCAGTAGGAGTCATAGAGTGAACGGATCTTTATTCGAGCAATTTGTACCTGAGCACAATTTTGTGTACGGAAATAAAGATGAACTTTATGATAAACCTTGCAACATATAACTTAAGCTAATTAGTAATTAATGATTATTTAATGCTTTCCTAGTTAATTAATATCTCTCTCAACCTTCAACCCCCTTAGTTAAGTACACTCAGTACAATCGCTTCGAGCATGCGTGTAGCGCTTGGTAACCCAGTAACGATTAGCATTTGGTAATTCCAGAAGTGTTGCACTAGTTCAGGATGTGTACGACAAGTGGGAATAGATACCGGTGTTAGGAACATTTAGAAACTAGTTAATAAATAGTTGTTAGCCACTTAGTTCTCTCTCCCTCTCCTTTATTAGTAGAGGACATAAAAAAGACAAAAGCTATAAAAATCATATACCTCAAGCTTACTTAACCATATAATCATGAAAATACAAGTAAGTTTGGGAAGACAACGATTGATTAACCTTGAGTGTTCCATTAAGGTGCATAAGCACTTAGTCCTTGGAGTTCGACTAGATCGTGCATGAAATGCTCGTATTCGTATGGTTGAGTGTAGGGGCACCTCGCCACTCATCATTGGTGCCATTGCTGGGGACTCAGTTGTTTATGCGCTGCGTAGAACATAGGAAATAATTCATACCATTGGAACGTTAGAACGAACCCTGAGGGTTAATCAAGAAAGACAAGACAACAATACATTGAACACCGAACAAGGTAAGATGTCTTCTTCTTCACATAAGAGCACTTCACCGCCAAGGACTAACACAAGAGGCAGTCGGCAGCATAATACACGTAACTAGGATCCGCCAGTTCCTCAACAGTTTTGTGTGGTATATACTCATCTTGATGAGTATGTACTTTATTTCACCTTTATTCTCCACCAAGATGAAAAACTGCATTGGAGAGACTTGGAGGGTAACATAGTATTGCCTCTAGACTGATTAGTTCCCAACATGCTCCTTCGTGCTCTCACATGAATAGGCATGCCGGGTTTTATACACAGAATACATTGCATGCAATCATGACTCAAGGGAGTATCATCCCATAGAAGTGCAACATCAAAGGAACTTGTGACAGGAGAGATATCATACATCCTTGAAGGGTAAATGGCCCCATGACGCTTCACACATTTTGAGTGAAATTGAGGATGGTGAACTTGCTTCAATAGGTTCCATACAAAATGATGTTTCTCCTCCTAACATTGGTTAGGAGGTGGTGTATCAGAACCTCCACTTCACTATTCATAACCTTGGTTCTAATACCCATGAACACGAAGTGTTCAACGAGGGAACATGAGCACATGATAAGGGCGGATGTTCTAATCGTGATCAGGATCGAGGCCAAGACCACCAAAGAGAAGGTAGAAAAAACCATCATAGCAATGGTTCTCCTTCTTCATTACCTTCATCATCATCTTCACCCTCTCCTTTAGTGTCTGGATGCAGTCATAGGGAAACCAATCGTGAGGATAAGGGAAAATGAAGTGAAAGACATCGACAAGACAATTGAGAATGAGGACAAGGGCACTCTAAGGAATCAAGGCATAGAAGAAGGGAGAGTAGGGAACCACGTAGACACCATAGACACTAAGAACAAGATGATCACGAAAAACCCCTACTTGCAACTAGAAGCATGCTAGATATAATGGAGGTTGTAAGAGTTACAACAAGGCACCAAAAGGATAGTAGGATCAAGAGGTTAGACATGAACAACATCCAACGATTTGAAGGGGGATACAACGCTAATCCTCAAAATCATTTACAAGCATTCCACAATGCATGTGCCTTGCAAAACATAGAAAANCCAAACATACTCCTAAGTGTCTAACCTACGAAAGCAAATCCAAGGATGGAAGCAAGGAAATCATAAACCCTTGGATGCTACCATGGGCCACTATTATGCACTATTACATCGTTGCCCTGGCCATGGTTATTCGTAGTAGGATCAACTATGCCATCTCGTGGATGGACTTAGGCATGAAATAAGAAGAACCCTTGGTATGTATGCCTACGAAAGGTTATCAGAGCTTAGGTCTCATCAAATTTATATACTGCTAGAGCAAGTAGCCAAAGAAGAAGGTGAGCTACGAAAGAGAGAAAGTGCAGAAGAATACAACTGAGATCCTTCCCTCTGAAAAAGGGGAGTGAGATTTTTTGAGGAGGAAGAAGAGTCACGACTCGAAGAGATGGTGAATAGGAAAATTTTGCCTCTCCAAAAGTTAATAATAGAAGTATTAGCAAAGGTAGATCAAATGTGGGACTCCCTGGATAGTAGGTTTGAAACTGTTCTTAAAATTGTAGAGGAGTCTAGGGAGCGAGGTAGTGACCATGACAAAAAGAAAAAGAGAGAAGTGGAAAATGCACGTAACAAGGATAAGGGAAAAATGGCTGTCACAGAAGAGGTTGTGGATTCAGACATGGACAATGATGGTGGATGTGAGATATGCCAATATGACCATCCTAAGGGATGTTGCCTAGTGATCTCACATCTATAAGAGTCTGGGGTATATGCACTCAACCCATGACTAAATAAACAGCAAGCACCCTGACAGTTACCTTATCCCCAAGGTAACCCAAGGCAGTTCCACCAACCTTCAACATATTATCCAAGTGGAACTCCACCACAACCCGTTGAGCAACATCAATAGTGGCAATACCCACAGTCATGGGGGATGCCAGCACCAAGGTAACAATACCCATATCAGCATATGGCTACTACGTGCAGCATCCAATCTCTCCACATGACTCTGTTAGTCACGTTACACCACAACATCACTACCAAGCCCATGAGTATTATGGAACTCTTTCTTCTAGATAAGATAACCCAAAAATATACCATCCTTCAAATCCATCCCCAACTCTCACACCAATAGCTTCATTACCATCCACTCCAGCAATGCAAGGGAAACTCTCTACTCAACCGCAACAATGCAATGCCACAAGGGCTATAAATTCTCAACCCATTATTGGTTTTGACAACCGTATGAAAAAAAGACCTTTCTTTAGAACCAATAGTCCAACCAAGCCCTTACAACCACAAGTAGTTAAACCTCTGAATGCCTCCCCATCAAACAAGGCTTCAGAGCTCCCTTCGAACAAAACATCGAGCTCAACGTATACGGTTATGTTAACACATGCCATTACTGATTGGATTAAGGTTGGCCACCTTCCCAAGAAATTCTATGATCCTGGAAGCCCTCTAATCTATCTTCAAATCGTTGGGAATGAGCCATGAAAAGCTCTTTTGGATTCAAGTTCTGAAGTCAACTTAATATCACAAGAAATGTACAAAGCTTGGAACCTGCCTCCATTAAAGAAAAGCAATATTTGCCTAGAGCTAGCTAACTAGTCCATCATTGTTCCCTTGGGATTGGTGGAGGACATCATCACCACTGTGTGTAGGTGATCGTACCCAGCTGATTTCCTAGTGATACAAGTGAATAACGGTAAAGGGGACTTCCCAATAATAATGGGAAGAGCATAACTAAGTACTAGAGATGCATGCCTAGGAATCTGCGATCTTTCCTTGGAAATATCTAAGGAGAACACTTCTGGAAAGATCGAGAAGAAGAAGGTTCCATGCATCGCATACAGTGATACAGGGTGCAATTGCGTGCAGAGATCATGGGTTGTGCAAAGTTTAGCATTGCCTACATGCAATTGGTGTGCACAAGACATTAACATACAAAAGTGCCTATATGCAACAACCGCATGACAAGAAGACACCCAGTGGCTGATAGCTGATCAAGAGAGCAGCTCACTAACATGCATGGAACTAACTAAGGGAATAACTTGTGCTTACATCAAAAGCATAGACGCACTAGAGCAAGTCTGCTGCCAACTTCCAAGCCTTAACCTTGAAAAAATCAACTGGGGGAAGTTGGAAATTCCTGAAAAATTCAAACAAGAGCCCCTAGAATTGAAACCATTGCCCACTGGTTTGGAATATATGATTCTTGAAAATGAAAAATTGGTAATCATCAACGTAAGACTTGCTCCCAAGCAAAAAAGGAAGACTATTGAAGGTAATAAACAAGTGATCAAAAGCCTTTGCCTGGTCATATCCTGAATTAACTAGAATAGATCCTAGGATATGCCAACATAGGATTTACACTGACCCCTCCATGAAACCTCAAAAACAACCACAGAGGTGATTGAACCCAAAATTGAAGCAAGTAGTAAAAGAAGAAATAGAATAGCTTCTTAAGGCTAAGTTCATATATCCCATTACTGATAGAGAATGGGTTAGCCCTCTGGTAATCGTGCCTAAAAAGGGAGGCAAATGGTGGGTGTGCATAGATTTTAGGTTGTTGAACATCAAAACATTTCACTTTCCATTGCCATTCGTTGACCAAGTCTTAGACACCATAGCAGGGCATCGCTATTATAGTTTTTTGGATGGCTATAGTGGATACAACCAAATACGAATAGCCCTAGAAGACCAAGCCAAGACAACGTTCACCAGTCCTTGGGGAATGTTTACGTATAAACAAATGTCGTTTGGCTTGTGCAATGCTCCTGCCACGTTTCAACACCTAGTTCTAAGCATATTCCAATAGCAAATAGGGAACAAAGTGGAAGTCTTTATGGACGACTTCTCCACCTATGGAACAAGTTTTGATCAAGCCTTGGACTGATTAGAGTAAGTGCTGAAAAGATGTGTAGAAACCAATTTAAGGCTCAACTAGCAGAAAATCCATTTAATGGTCCAAGAAGGCATAGTACTTGGGCATAAGGTTTCACATGCAAGAATAGAGGTAGACCCAGATAAAATTAGGGTCATCCAAGGAATCACCCGTCAATCAAAAACTGTCAAAAACATTTGGTCATTCCTTGGACACACTGGCTACTATAGGAGATTCATTGAGAACTTCTCCAAGATTGCCAAATCGTTGGTAGAGCTAACAAAGAAGGATGTACCATTTGAGTGGACCAGGGAATGTGAACAAGCATTTCAAACTCTAAAACAAAAGCTTGTAGAAAATCCCATTCTACAAGCTCTTGACTAGTCCAGACCATTCCACATAATGACTGATGTGTCCAATTATACTTTAGGAGTTGTACTTACACAGTTAGATGACCAAAAATGCCCTTACTACATCCACTATGCAAGTAGAAGTATCATCGGTGCACAAGTTAACTACACAACTACAGAGAAAGAATTAATGACTGTAGTGTTTGCACTGGATAAGTTTAGGCACTATGTGTTAGGTTACAAAGTGTTCATCCACACGGATCATAGTGTAATCCTACAGGAGTTTGATCTAACGATGATCGATTGAAAAGGCACTGAGAACATAATTGCAGATCATTTATCTTGGTTGCATTGAGACAACAAAAAGGATGAATATGTAATGTTTGATCATTTTCTTGATGAAGCCCTCTTTGCCTGTGTAGTGAATAATCAACCCACAGAGACAAATTGGTATAGTAGCATTCTCACCTATCTCCTTACTCAAAAAACACCACAAGAGCTGGAATTTAGGAAGAAGCAACAGTTTCTTCACAAAGCCAAGTACTTCATGGAGATCAATGGAAAGCTTTACAAAGTGTGTCCTAATGGCTTGGTTCGATGGTGCGTGATTGAGGTAGACCAACTGAGAGTTCTCCAAGATGCTCATGAGGGCCCTTGTGGGGGTCACTATGCGACGAGATGAATGGCTATTAAGATCTTTCTTGCAGGATATTACTAGCCAACATTATTTCAGGATGCCCATCAATTTGTCTGATCTTGTGAGCGTTGTCAACGTGATGGGGGAATGACTACTAAAATGGAGGGTCTGCAACAATGGATTCAATCATTATAACCCTTCAACATTTTGGGAATAGACTTTATGGGGCCCATTAGACCAAGGTCCAATGGAAAAGCTTACATTGTAGTTGTTGTAGACTATCTAATGAAGTGGGCTGAAGTAGCTGTTGTTACAGATTGCACATCATCTACAGTTGCACAATTTGTGCAACAACAAATCGTAAATAGGTTTCGTGTGCCACATGCACTTATCTTGGATAATGGAACACACTTCACAGGTGCAACTTTTTGAAAGTTAATGCAACGCTTAGGGGTTGAACATAAATTGACTACACCTTATCACCTCCAAGCTAACGGACAAGCTAAGGTCACCAACAGGGAGATCACTAAAATATTGACTAGGACAATTAGCAAGTATAGGCGAGATTGGAGCACTAAACTGAATGATGCTCTTTGGGCATACCACTCCACTTGGAAACTCCCTATAGGCTACTCTCCTTTTGAGTTAGTGTATGGAAAGCTTTCAATGCTTCCGATTCAAACTGAGCTCCGTACACTATGTAAAGGTTGGCAACTTTAAACGTGCTAGATGAAAATCGATTAGTTGCCTTGTCATCGAATGAGTTGCACAAGGCATATAACAAGAAACATCATGAATTGAAGATTCAAAAATTTAAGTATCAACTAGGAGATAAGGTTCTCTACTGGAATCCCACACATGTGCCACAACACACAAAATTTCAAACACTGCGGGAAGGACCTTACCTTATTCATACAAACTTTCCCTCAGGGGCCATGACCATATACAAACCTAAGAGCCCTAATAAGAGATTTTTAGTCAATGTACAATAGACCAAACCCTTCCATGAATTTAGAACGGTCAGTGCACATAATACCTCTGAGAAGGGATGACCCTACTTACTATTTCAGATCTCCTCCTTCCAACTCAGTCATGGGGGAGACAACCACCTCTCCTAACCATTTGAGGCCCTCAGTTCCTTTTTAAGTTTTTTTTTTACACATTTTTGTTTTACAAATTTATTTAACTTTTCTTGTTTTTGTTTTGGAACATCATTTATACTTTTTCATTTCTTTGTGAGACTGTTTGTTTTGTTTATTTTTGTTTTTGTTTTTTTTCTTGTTTGTTATTTTTATTTTGTTAGATTCGTTACCTAATAAGTGCTCCTGATGGTGGTATGAACTGTATTTTATTGATTACTAATGTTTGACTTTTACCTTTGAGTTATAATGTTGATACTAAGGTATGGTTCTTTTGATATAACAGGCAATGAGTCCACATCATCCATGTATCCATGAATTTCTATGGTCTCTCTTGGCTTGGAACTGTACAGTCCCCTTCTTTAATAATAATACTATTAACGAATTGAAGATTGGGCATTTATCAAACTAAGAAAAGACTGAAGGACTGAAAAGGGTGCAACTTCAAAGGGATTTGATGCATTTGTGCTGGCTATTCTCTTGGGTGCTTGGATGTTTTCTTCTTGAGTTTTCCTTACCATTCTGACATTGCTCCATTATCGGGAGCTAAGCCAATAAAAATAAGTCTTTACATGGTTTGGTTCTCATGCAAAAAGAAGAAGAAGTGAGAATTCAAAGCACATCCCTTAGACAAAATAATCATCTAAGCTACAAGCACTGGTTATGGAACTAAACAAACATGTTTCCTCTAACTAAGGTCCTTTCTCATTTCCTACTTTTCCATTTCTCGTTTCCTCGGAATGGTGGTGACTCTTTGGCCAGAGCATTCGTGTTACTTCAAATGGATGGATTGGCCAAGTGTATTAATGTGAAGTCACTGGATGTGGATTGTTTGAGGCTAGATTTGGAATGAGATCTACTCAATCACATTAACCATAAATACACAAGGGGCTGTACACCACCTTGTTCTTGGGATTCCATTCCATTCTCTTCTTCCCATCATTCTTTCTCCATTTTCCACCTCATTGTTGGTTATATCAGTAGTATATATTTTGGTTGATGTATTGTTTTCTCTTTGGTGAATTCTTGGGGTTAAGTCTTTAACTCTTGCTCCCAAATGACATTTCCAGAGCCTACGAACTCTTTGAATGTGGGTTTGTCAGGGCATAAAGGGCATGAGCCTTCGTTGGGGAGGACCCACTGGCATTCCTATTTGGTGCATCAGTTAACTTCTTTCCCTTAAACATTTCCGTAATCAACTTTTTGTTGTTTCATTCCCACCTTTGACATCCATTTTATCGACATTGCCATTGTTTCTTATTCCTTATCTTTTTCCATTCTATCGCTACTGGAGGATCGCTTTTAGTCATGGGGGCCATGGTCCAATTTTTTCAATTTTTCCTAACCCCTACACCTTGGGTAGTCACCAGTGTTATATCTTTAGAATCTGTACTAGCCATATCACAACTTAGCTAATGGATCTTACACCGAGGCAAGGTATCAACTATATTGTGATTTACTTATCCTTGCTCATATGTGATTGTGTTATGTGTGCAGATGGCAATCATATAGCAATGGACTGGCCTTGGAGGAAACACTCAGGATGGATTGGTGTTAGAACGGTTGTGCAAGGAACACGATTGATGGCACGGTCATGGATGGACAACAGAAGGCACAATCTTGGCATTGGTAGTAACACATCTTCTCCTTTTCTCTCTCTCTCTCTCTTCTTTCTCAGCTGCCAAATAAGGCTGGATGTCAATTGTGTATAGTGTTTACTCTTGTGGTCATGAACACTAATGATTATCATGAATTGTAATATTGATTTGTTCACATGTCATCCCATTCATCATTAGTTGTCATTCAAGTCAATAATATCATACCTTCCAAATATTTTGTAAGGAACTCAAGGATGAGTTTTCATTTAGTCATGGGGGTATGATGAGCTGCAATATCACGTACGTGATATCGCATACGTGATATCACATCCACTATGTGATATCGCATACGCGATATCGCATCCTACCTCATCTTCTATAAATAAGAGGTGATGCCCTTGGTTCCAAGGCAGTTAGACTTAGACCCTTAGCCAGACTCTTGCAGTTTTGTCATTCCAGAGTTAGAATTATTTCTGTGTGCCCGCAGTAGGAGTCATAGAATGAACAGATCTTTATTTGAGCAATTTGTACCTGAGCACAATTTTGTGTACAACAATAAAGATGAACTTTATGATAAAACTTGCAGCACACAGCTTAAGCTAATTAGTAAATAATGATTCTTTAATGCTTTCCTAGTTAATTAATATCTCTCTCAACCTTCGACCCCCTTAGTTAAGTACACTCAGTACGATCGCTTCAAGCATGCGTGTAGCGCTTGGTAACCTAGTAACGATTAGCTTTTGGTAATCCTAGTAGCGTTGCATTGGTTCAGGATGTGTACGGCAAGTGGGAATAGATACTAGTGTTAGGAACATTTAGAAACTAGTTAATGAATAGTTATTAGCCACTTAGTTCTCTCTCCCTCTCCTTTATTGGCAGAATACATAAAAAAGACAAAAGCTATAAAAATCATATACCTCAAGCTTACTTAACCATACAACTATGACAATACAAGTAAGTTTGGGAAGACAACGATTGATTAAGCCTGAGTGTTCCATTAAGGCACACAAGCACTTAGTCCTTGGAGTTCGACTGGATCATGCGTGAAATGCTCGTATTCGTATGGTTGAGTGTAGGGGTACCTCACCACTCATCACAAATCAATTAATAGATAAGTTGGATGATAGAGGCAAAATGTGGTTGTTTTTATTATTATGATTCAAGAACATGTGAATACAAACATTTTGATCTCATTGATAGCAAGTGGTATTTCTCTAGAAATGTTGTATTTGATGAATCAAATGTAGGTTTTGATGAGTTTCACAAACTTGATCAAGGTAATAAGAAAGAGTACAACTCAAGACTTTAGGTGGGAAAGGACCATCCACCCTCTCAAATGTTGTACATAGAATATAACAAAATAATGATAAGAAATCAAGCCATTACTCATGTTCTATATGCTGGTATTATACATGAACCCTCAAAAGTTAAGGAGGATCTTAAATTTCAAGTTTGGATTGAAGCCATGAAGAAGAAAATGAGTTCTATTTAGAGAAATGAAATTTGGATGTTGATGGATAGGCCAAAAGAGAAGAAATTTATTGATAGCAAATGGATCTTCAAAATCAAATACATTAAAGTTGGTAAAATTATTGCATACAAGGGAAGACTTGTAGCAAGAGGTTTTGTTCAAAATAAACATGTTCATTATGATGAGATTGTTGCTGCTATTACTAGATTTAAGACTATTAATCTTATGGTCTTCCTTTCTCTTCATAAAGATATGAATATCTATCAAATGAATGTTAATTATGCATTTCTTAATGGAAAATTAGAAGAGGAGGTTTATATTTATTAGTCTAAAGGTTTTGAGGTTCAAGGATAATAAAACAAGATGTGCAAGTTTAATAAAGCTTTGCATGGCCTGAAGTAAGCTACAAAAGGCTTAGTTTTATAGAATTAATAACTATTTTTTACCAAGAGTGGTTATAGGAGTTGTATATTTGAGCCTACCTTGTACTTTAAAAATGAAGGTTCTAATTTCATCATTATTTTACTATATGTTGATGACTTGGTTTTTATGGCTATATCTAAAAACTTAAATGAGTAATTCAGACATGATATGAAAGGTGAGTTTGAGATGAAGGACATGGGAGTCCTTAAATATTCTTTCAAAATTCAAATTGATTAGGAAGAATATTTTTTGTAGATGCATCAATCAAAGTATGCATAGGTCATCATTGAAAAGTATGGGCTAGAGGAAACCGAGATTGCTACAATCTTACTCCTTCAAAATATGAAGCTTTCAAAAAAAAGATGATATTCCATGGTTGATTCTTACTTATATATAGGTATGATTGGTTCGTTAATATTTTTGTGTCATAGAAGGCCTGATTTTGAATATGAAAATTCATTTTATCAAGGTTTATGCAAGAGCCAAGGTAGTCACATCTTAATGCCTTGAAGCATCTTTTGAGATATGTCAAAGGAATAGTTGATTTTGGCATTAGGTTCATTAATGGAGATAGAAAGTTTTATGCTTTTTTATCATGTTGATTGGGGAGGAGATGTAGATTATCATAAGTTAACTTTTGGTTGCTTTATTTTTCATAGTCCTAATCATATATATTGGAAGATAAAGAAACATACTAGTGTGAGCCTCTCATTATGTGAGGTAGAATTTATTGTTATGGTTAAATGTATTTAGCATGCTTTATGGCTAAAAATATTATTTTGTTAGTTGGATTTTGAAGTTGAGCTTCTAATTTCCATGTTGATGGATAATATAGTAGCAATTGAGTCATCTAAGAAGCACATAATTCATTAGAAGAGCAAGTACATTGACATCAAATATTACTTAATCAAGAATGAAGGGAAGAAGGACAAAATTAAGCCCACACATGTTCAAAGTAGTGATCACATAAATAATTTACTAACTAAAACATTGCAGGCTTATCAAATTAATTATCTTTTGGATATAATTGGTGTGTAAAGGAGATTAGGAGAAGAAAGATCTTTGAGTTTCTAATTCAGCTATTCTCAAATCAATTTCAACACTAAAGGAGAGAATGTTGAGCATTGTGTAGTGTAGAATTTATTTTATCCTACTTTGAATAATTTTTTATTAAAAAAAGTTATTTGTATTAGTAATTTTTTTAATTATTAAATTTTTTTGTCATCTAAGGTTCTTTTTTTAAATTTTTTTCTAGTACTTAGTGGTCAATTATGATGATTTTAACTTAGTCATGTTGAGTTTAAATCCTAGTTCTATTTGTTTTTCCTTTTCTTATAGATGTACTTAGAAGAGCTACCTTATTGTGCTATGAGCCTATTGTAATGATTTTTTGAAATAATGGAAGAAGTTAGTAGTTCTCATATTTTTCAAGTTTTAAATTTTCATAATGAATTTTTCAATGATTTGATTTTCATAGTTCAATTTCTTAATTTCTTAGTTATTTCATAGCACATTTCACACAATCTTACAAGATTTCACAATATCAAAAGTATTTCTCAATTTTAATCAGAAAGCTTTCATTCCTCTTTGATGAGTGATAGGTAACCCCTATGCCCAACCATACGAATCAAAGTGTCCACTAGTGATATGGTGAAATTCCGTAGACTTAGTTTCCTAAGTTTGCCTATAGTCCTAAAGAGTGAATCATGTAGTTGTAAGATCATTGTCTTCCTAACTCACACTTGTGTGTTATTGGTACATATGGTTAAATGTGGTTATGTTGTATGATATATATTTTTATAACTATTAATTTTTAAATATATTTTTATCCTAATGACTAGATGAGTGAATGAAGGTTTAACAATTAATTATTTAACTAATCAGCTAATCTAGCAACTAACTATCCTAACATAGAGTAACCATTCCTACTTGCTATACACATCCCAAACTAATATTAAGGCTATTGGGTTATCATGTGGCTAGTACTGGGCATACCAAATATCCACTACTGGGATTGCCAAGTGCAATATGTTATTCTTGAAGTGGTTGTACTCATGTTTTGATGATTAATTACATTAATTATTTAAAGAAATAAATGTATATTGCATGAAAAGTAAAGTGTTGAATGTAAAAAGTAAACTAGTCTAAGTGCTGTAATGGATGTAGGAGATCTTGACTCTATTGCTATTCATGCTAATGCGTTTAGGTACATAGGAACTCAAATAAAGCACCATATAATCTCTTAAATCCATACTACAAGAACTCAGAGGAAAAACAAGAACTCAAAGGAAAAATAATCTAACTTTGGAGAAAAGAAAGTACAAGAATGTGGCTACTCTATGATTGCAAAGTGTCATAAATATAGGAGCTGAGTGCATTTATATAGCCATTACTTACGTTAGCATTGATATATCTATGTCAATGCATCTTACCATGCATTGATGGGGATACATCAATGGGGATACATTGATGCATGCCCATCAACATAACCTATCTAATTCAAGATTAATCATACCTCCATGATTGACTAAAAATTCATCCTCAAGTAAATAAAAGTAGGATCCAGCTTCTTAAAAAGTTGGGGAAGTATGGAATTTATTGACAAGAAGAAAAATATTGACTAACTCTAACTAACTTTAAGTGCCATATTGTACATTATTTCAAAATGAGTGCTCATTAAAATAAGATTTGGATACTTTACCAATAATTACAATAGATGCCTATAAAATTATTGAAGATATGATGGACTCTCAAACAGTGCCCAAAGGTGAATGATCATATGGTGTTGAAGATATTTCATCATGTTTTGGTGCTAGTGAAGGTTGAGGTTGACTTGCTACTATCACTACTTTTGCTAGGAGTTTAAAAGAATCCAACAATGCTTTCATATTTTCTTCTTTACCACATGGATCATAAGTAGTCCATGTAGCTTCATCGATGTGGGCTAGTATAGGGATATTCCATGAGCATGGCATCGAAGGAAATAGTTCCTTCATGTTGACAAACTAGGTTGTGAATTGCTTATGTTCACTATTGAACGTCTTTACTAGGTTTTGCAGCTTATGGTAGGCATTCATTATTTTGGCCAAGTTGTCATTAACAGATCCTTGATTAGTGAATTTGCTTATGAGATCTTCAAGCTCTACATTGGATATCTCCAAAATTTTTTTGTCATTATATGATGCTTGAATTCTACCTCATAGATAAGGTAGGAATTGATCATATATTTTTTCAATTCTAACCTTGGTATTCCTACTATCAGCATCATCATGTTTTTGTAACAGAGGTTAGCGACCTCCATATATTTAGTCATCTCCTTGATTTGTAACTCCTTCAGGAAAATCTCAACTTTGTTGTATGCATTCAATCCATCAAAGTTGGGCTACCACAGATTGCCTCATTGTTGGAGTTGCTAAAGGACCTCATTCATGTTTACCTTTTCTAATTAAATCTCCTTTTCATTGAGCTCTTTAAGGAGCTTGACCTAGTCCCTGTGATGGTTTTTCATCCATTCAAATTTTAGTTCTTCATTCTTCCAAGTGGCTACCTCAATTTTTGTCTTTTAGTGAAGTGTGTGGGCTTCCTCCATCAAGAGATTACAATTCTCTACTTTCAACCCTGCTAGATCCAGATTTACCTTGGCTCGATAGTCTTACTATTGGCAGATGAATTTGACCATTTGATTCTTTTGTTGCTCAATGTTTTGTAGGCGATAGTTACCTTTTGTTAAGATCAAGTTCTCTTTTTAAACTTATGATAGGTCCTTGTTGGTGATGAAAGCCATGAATTTTGAAAAAAATTCGTTGAAGACCACCACCTTATTTTTGTTTTTGGCCTCTTTGAGAATTAACTAAAGTTGTTGAAAAGCTTCATTGTTAGAAAGCCTTAGCCTGAGAATGGTAGGGTTAGAGAGATGGATACGCAATTTTGCAACTTCAATAGCCAACCTTAAATTGGTGATGATGGTTTTCTTTAGTTGAGAATTGGAAATAAGAATTTATTTCTTTGTCTCAAGCAATTGTGATTGGTTCATAGTGATCTTATCTGGAAGATTGAAGATCTCTAGAAGTGGTTACTTGGCTCCAACTAGTAATTCCAACACTTCATCGTGTTGAGTAATGTTTAATTGACCACTCATAGCTCCTTTGGATGCATGGATTCCCACCATTGTGAAAATTTCTAGTATTTTCATAGAAGGAGCATTTAGGACCTTAGCCATCCTATCAGTCATCACTTCCACTACTGTCTCCTAGCCTTTGTGCTTCATGACTAGGAAAATTAGGCCCTCATCTTCATCCAAATTGATAAAGAAGGTTATAGAATTCCTTGAAATTTTAGGAAATGTTTATCCAAGAATGGATACCATGACCTCTTGAGTACTTGGATTGGATATTGTAGGCGTTTGGTTTTTTTGAGCTAAGAATAATGGGGTTATTCCCAGTCTAGCCAATTGATGGTCTTGGTGACCTTATTGAGATGGCTTAATATTGGATGGTAAATTGAGGACTTCTCACCATCTACTAAGCCTTATTTTTGCTGTAGTAGTTTCTCCCAAAGCTTACTAAGCTTGTTGGTAGCTACAAGCATCTTCGATGTAGTTTTTGGTGCTATAGGTGGTGGCAGTGGTGGACTCTCTTCCTCTTGTAGCTTAGCTGCTACCTTGTCCTTCATCATATTCTACCATGATATGGTAGGAGCATGGAGAACCATATCATTGACATATCTTACTATCTCTTTAATCTTCCATAATTTACATATGAGGCATGGAAAGGGAAGTGTCTTTCTTTCCTTCTCATTTTCCTTAAAGTGCTTTTCAATCTCCAAATAAATGAGTTAATGAAGGTTGATCTAGAATTTTCTACTTAGAGTAGTACATGCATGGGTGGAGAAGGTTGTTACCTTATTGGGACTTATTGTTGGATTTAGGTGATAGTTCATAATCTTAAGATATGCATGCTTAGCCTTTGTGAGGGCATTGTACTTCTTACAGTTCACTCCATAGTAAAGTTGGACCCATTCTTTCTTTGCTTCCAAGTTCACCTGTATCAATATTTCTACCAACTTTGCCCTAGTGTTGGGAAAATTGAGGACCTTTGTAATGGCCTCAACTAATCAGGAGATGGTGATGTCTTTGATCTTTATGGATGTGTCTTCCTATTGAGTATTTCAAAATAGGTAAGTCTTCCCCATGTACCATTCTTTACTATTGGAGAGAATGGGCTACATGGGAGATCCCTATAGTTGTGTGCAGACTTATGTTGGCACCAATTTCAAGAAGGGTCCAAAGATTAAATCTTGGAGAATGGAACTCTAGACTTTATGGATTCTTATTTTCTTGAGGCAAGCCTCTATGAGGATAACTTCAAGGTTAGGCCTTAGCCAAGGCACTTCATCTTGTTTGGACTAGCTTATTTCTATAGTGAAAATCTGTTAGATGGATTCCACTTCAAGATCATCACTAAGAGGTCTTGTTGCATGGGTCACTTCATTTGCTTGCTCCTAGGGTTGATGTGGTTATTGCTATTAGTTCCTTCCTCCTCTTCGTCACTTTTCCCTTGGTAGGAAAGGTCCTTCTACCTATGGTCCTCACTTTGGTGTCATCTATGATCATAAATGTAATCCAAGATTAGCTTTTACTTCATAACCCTTAGTTCTTTTTATATGTTTGTTATTAGATCGAGTTATGCTTAAGCTTATTTGTAATCTTGGTGAATTATTATTTTAGAATTACTTTATTAGTTAGCTAGCATAGTTTGTTTGTTAATTTCAATCCACTTGGGATGAGTGATTTATTATTATTTTAATGGATGAACCTTGGGGAGTTAGAAAAATTTTGAAAAATATTTTAGAAGAAACCAAAGCTTTATGTTTCCCATGATGTAAAGCTTACCTCTGGTAGCTTAAGGATAAAAAAATGGGTGGAAACATGTGAGTGGTATGGAAGTTATGGCTTTTGGAAGGTACTTGGGCTTAGAACAATGGAAAAAACTCCTCTTGAGTGTTGGAAAAATGATTTAAAAATGGTTAAGTATTATGTGTATATATACTATTTTTGTATTGCATCAATGAAGATGCATTGGTGAATACCACTACGTTGACAGGGATGTGTTGACGTAGCTATACTTAGTGAGACTTTGCATTAGAATAGTAAGGAATTTTGGTGAGTTTTAGAATAAAAAAGGAGCCCAATGGAAGCTAGAAAAACATAGAAGGATGGTAAAAACATTGAAGAGGATTGTAGTTTCATTGGAAGAGGAGAGTGGATTGGATTTGGATGAATTGACAATGTCAAAATAAAGCAAACTAGATCATTAAAATATAAGTTGCTAAAATTGATCATAGAAATGACTAAGGGATAGGAAGTTTAACTTAAAGAGATTAAAGGGCATGCAAGTGGGTCCTCCCAAAAGTAGGATTATGCATATGATGCCTTTGCATGCTCTCATCATGAGGATTTTGTAGGAACTAAGGATGATTAAAGGTTATTATAAGTTAAAATTTGAATCCATGTGTGAGATCATCTAATGATTACATCACTTTTATAATAAATACATCAATTGATAATGATAATGGGTAGTGAGGTGGTGGATGGTGGGGTAAGAATGATGGTAGAGAGAAAGGTGGTTAGGTGATGTGTATCTAGGATGTGTGAGATGCTTGTGGAGTTTTTGGTTAAGATGATCCAATACTAGCTTGTCCCTAGTTAGGACTAAGTCCCATCCACTAAAGTGAGGGTGCATTGACATATCCTTCATCAAAAATCATTAAAAGTACATGATAACTCCCATAGGATAATCACCACTTCTAGAGAAGAGGAAAAAATAAGAAGGAAGGAAGGATCTTAGTTAGTGGGGTGCTTTCAATCATGAGTAACATGTCTATACAAGCCAATAACTAGTACTTGTAGCCCATTATTGTTTTTAAGGGGTGTGATTTGAATCTCCATGTTTTTTTTTTTGTTTTCATGGGAACCACATCATGTAAAGACATGCTTCCTATTATAGTTGATAATAAAAGTGGTGATCTATCCATGGGAGATTATAAAACTTGAGAATGAACTTGAAAATATCATACAACAAATCCCCTTGAGGTCATACCCTTGTCCATTCCTACTTGTTTCATTCCAAATCTATTAAGTAACAAGACTATTGATTAGTTTAAGTTTTAATTATGGAAGGACCTGATACTTCTATGATGTAGATCTCCATAGAGTAGATGGAATGGATGGATGTTGTGGATTCACTACCTCATATCATAAAAAAATTAATAATCCACTAATCGAGGACAAAATCTAGACATAAAATTTGGTCATTGACTAATCAATCATAACATTAAATACTACATTAAGTAACTTCTAGTAGTAGTAGTAGCCATGGAAAAAATTTAAGATTTCATAGTGAATAAAAAAAACAAGACAAAACCAAAAAAATTAAAATCAAAAGAAAGAAATGTGAAAATAGATAAAAGAAGTAGTAAAATATTCAAGAAAATGCAAATATAAGTAGAACACTTAAAAACAAAAAGTAGAAAATGCAAGAAAATTGAGTAGCCTTAACAGAATATTAATATAGGTGGCCATCTCCTTCACGATTAAGTTGGAAGAAGGAGATCCAAAAAATAGAGCATGCTTGTTCATCTATTGAGGTGTTAGCACTACTAGTTATTCTAGGTTCCATGAAAGGCTTTACTTGTCAGATGTTGACTCATAGCCATTTCTGTGGGCTTGAAGGATGGTAAATTGTCATGGCATCAAAAGGAAAAGTTGCATGAATGATGTAAGGACCTTCCAATACCATTTGAAACTTTGTACATTGTGGTACATGCATGGGGTTCTAATAAAGAATCTTATCACATGGTTGAAATTTAACTGTCCTAATTCATGCATCATGACATTATTTGACACATGCCTTGTGTACTTTATTCATTGATAGGGCTACTTGTTGGTTCTTGTCTAGTACATTTAATGTCAATAGGTGTTCTTTTTGTATTAGGCTTAGATCAAGGTTAAGCTCACAAGCCATTAAGAGTGTACAAAGCTCATCTTGGATTAGAAGCATTAGTATTTTTCCATACATCAACTCATAGGAAGAATAACCTATAGCAAGTTTCTAGGTTTATCGATAACCTCATAGAGCATCATTGAGTTTTGTGCTCTAGTCCTTTTTATATTTAATAACTGTGCATTCTTGTATTTTGGTTATTTCCCTATTAGTAACTTCAGCTTAATCATTAGCTTGGGGATGATAGGGAGTTGTTAATTTATGTTATACATCTAATCATTACATTAGTTTCTGAAAAGTAGCATCTATAAAATGAGTTCCATTATCAAAAATAAGTTCCCTAGGCACATCAAACCTATTTATCACATTTTGTTGAAAAAATCATGCTATAGTAAAAGATGAATAGTCAATGATAGCTATAGCTTCTACCCACTTGGTGCAGTAGTTAACCACTACGATGATATATGCCTTTCCATTGGGAATGGGATTGATGGATCCCATGAAGTCAATGCCCTAGATATGGAAAGACTCCAATGGTTGGATCCACTACTGGGGCCTTTCCATTTATATAGCCATTCCTCCATCTCTTTGGTAGCTAAAATTGATGGATTTTCCTGAAGATTGTTAACCAAAAGTATCTTTCCATGAGGATTTTCATGGCCATCCTCCTCCCTACATAATGATCCTTGTAAGTACCTTCATGAGTGTCCTAGAGGATCTGTAGTTGATCAATATTGGGCATGCATCATCTTATCAAGCCATTGACACAAACCTTATAAAGATTACCTTTGATCTCCATGTAATGCTTGACTTAGTAAAGAAACTATTATTTCTTATTGTTATTCCATTCTTGAGGAGTCTCTTGAGCAAGCAGATAAGAGAGGAATTCATTGTACTAATTATAACATTTAGGATTTTGAACTTTAGTAGATTTTGCAAAGAGGAGTTCATTTGGAAATTGATCAGATAAAGACTCCTCATCCTCTTTGTTATCCCATCGTAACCAAGACAAGTGATCAATGATCATGTTCTAAATTTCCTTTCTGTCCACTGTTGTAAGATAAAACTTTTATAGAATCACCAACCACCATGTGACACAAGGGCTTATTACTTTCTTATTCATTAGGAACCTAATAGTGCTATGGTTTGTGTATACAAAGATATGATATCTAAGCAAATAATGCTTGAATTTCTCTAAGGCATACATCACTACCATGAGCTTCTTCTCTGTGGTGGTGTAATTTAATTGTGCCCCCACTATGCTTCTAATTGCATAATAGATGTAATAAGGATGTTTCTGATTATCCAATTGTGTAAGAACTACTTCCAATGTACAATTGGATGTTTTCATCTTAATGTGAAAGGATTTGGATCAATTTGGAGCACATAGAATGGGATTCTCTATGATATTTTTATTTAACTAATGAAATGCTTGCTCACATTCCTTAGTCTAGTTGAAGGGTGCATCCTTATTTTTTAGCTCTATCAACAACTTAGCAATTATTGAGAAATTCTAAATGAAATGCTGATAATAACTAGTATGTCCAGGGAGTGAACTTACATCTTTTACCATTTTAGGATATTTGGTAATTCCTTGGATGATTTGTACTTTTCTAGGTCCACCTTGATCCCTTTTTTTGAAATTCAAAGCCCCAAATCTATGCCTTCTTAGACTATTAAATGGATTTTCTACTAGTTGAGCTTTAGATTAGCCTCCACACATCATTGAAGCACTTGCTCAAGATGGTTCAAGTCTTGCTCAAAATGGTGCAAGTCTTGCTCAAAAGTCATATCATTAGAAGAGAATTCATCCATGAAGACTTTTTTCCCACCACCAATCTACTATTAGAAGATGCTAAGCATTAATTCTTAGAAAGTAGTAGGAGCATTGAACAAGCCAAAGGATATCTTTCTGTATGCAAAAGTCTCTTAGGGACTTGTGAACATTTTTTTTACTTGATCCTTTAGTGTGATTTGGATTTGGTTATAACAACTATAACCCTTCAAAAAGGTGTAGTAGCAATGTCTTGCAATGGTGTTTAGCACTTGGTCTACAAATGATAATGAAAAATAATCATTAAAGGTTGCAATGTTTAACAAATGAAATCTATGTAAAATCTTCACTTCCCTTCTTTCTTAGGTATAATCATAAATGGACTAACCCATTTGCTATCCATAATTAGATATATAAACCCAACCTTAAGAAATTATACTTCTTCTTAAGGACTTGCTTAAGTTTAGGTTCAACCTTCTTTACAATTGTCTCTTTGGCTTAATGGAAGAGTTTGTGTTGATGTGATGCTAGAATATCCATGGGTCTATCCTTGTTAATTTATGATATAACAAAGTAAAGACTATTGACCATTTGTTCACCACCTTAGCAGCTTCTTTTTTTTACTCTTGAGTAAGATTGGCATTAATGATTACTAGCTTGCCATTGTTAAGGAAAACATATTCCAAAGTTGTTGGTAAAGTTTTTAGTTCAAGGAGCTCATGCTTGAAGTAATCTAGGATTTTCAACTCTCCTCAATCCATTTCATTTTGTGTATGAGAGAGTTGACTATGGAGCTACTCCATTTCATTCATATTCTCAATGTAGGCACTTGTAAGGCTCCCCAATAGTTCCATGCATGTTGTGGATTTAGCTTGATGTTCTAATGTTAGCCACTGGGTATATTCTTGCTTCGTGGCTACTGCATACAAGCACTTTTAAATGATTTCTATTTCAGCATACTAGTTGCATGCTTGGATAGATGTATCTTTTAATATTCATATTTTATGGACACAATGGAGGCCTATGTTGCTATATGCGATGCATAGAACTTACTTCTTCTTCATTTTGCCAAATTTATTTTCCTTAAAAATTTCTAAGAAAAGGTCTCTAATCCTCATCTTAGCATCTATGGTACTTGGGCAAGTTCTCCCCATAATGATAGGGAATTATTCATTATAGTTATCCACTTGGATTACAAGGAAATTCATGGGATAGGACCACCCACAGATAGTGGTCATAGTGTTCTTAACTAGCCTTAAAGAAATAGTAATGGATTGATTTGCAAGTTCTAGTCTAATATTGCTCTTTTTGAGAGGAGTTAGGTTTCAATTCTTGTCCATTTTTTCTGAGATTAAGTTCATCCTAGAACCTGAATCCAACAAAACCTTACTTGGATCATTTCCTACAATCTATAAACAGATAAGAGTACTTCCAAGATCAGATCTCTTCCTAGGAAGGTGGCTAGTCTTCATCTAATTAGTGACCACATAAATTATCATGACAATGTGGACATTAGAGGACTTTAAATTTAAAGTATACTTGGAAGTACTTTCAAATGGAGATGTGGTAGTATAAATAGCCATAGGTGTCTATGAGGATTTCATGAGGCTATTTTTTTTCTAAAGAATACCCTCTTGTGAGGTTTCTATTCAACACCACTCAGATGAATATATCACTATAAGTTCATTGTCCTCGTGGCATTTCACTACTATGGCTATGGTGAAATTTCTCCCTACATAGGTGGAGTAGGTGGTAAGGGTGTAATGGTTGATGATGTAGGAATTGTTGAGGAATATGAAGGAGAAAAAGGAAAAGAAGAGTTACTTCTTGGAGAAGGTGATCTATAATATTCTAAAGAGTAGTAGTGGTAAGAGAAGGAGGTATGGTTTGATGAGCCATGAGAAGATACAAGCTATTAGACATAATATCCATAAGGGTTTGGCTACCTGTAAGATTATTGATATAGCGATGGTGGCATTCCTCATGATTATGAGTTTTGCTACTATTGGTATTACTCCTAAGGTTGAGAAGGTGCTCCACTTAGATAATATGTTGTTTGTTGGAATTGCTACCTATAGTTGTCTCGTGGGTAAGGCAACTGCTTGGGTGTTTGAATTTTTACAAATTTTGGATTTAATGCATACATCCCAAATTCTTGCAGATGTGACAACACTAGACAACATCCCTTAGAATTTTCATATTGGTAGATATTACATTCATCATCATCCATTTCTAAATCTACAACCTCTTCAAATGTTACTACTTTACCTTTTTACTAATGATAGCCCCTTTTTGTATTCTTCTTTCTCCTTTTGTATTGACTACTATTCCCTTGCTTTGCTCATTCTTTTGTAATTTTAAGAGCTATTTGAAACTTCTCATCCAAGGAATCCCACATTTTATCAACCTTAGCTGATATTTTAATGATAAATTTTTGTATCAGGAAGGTCTTCCTCTGCATCACTTCATGAAGAGGTTCTTTTATGAATGGAGTGGTTCTTGTTATACTCTATACTCTCGCTTTTCTTTACCTCTCCTTTTTCTTTTGCTATCTATTCTATTAGCCTATGAATCTAATGGGCTTGCATTCCATAGAGTCTTCATTGGGAATAGACCCAAAAGGTTTCCCTAGTCTTATTGTAGAGTTCATCTACAATATGATGAGGTTATACTGTTTGAGAGTATCCATGGCCTAGGCATTAGTGTAATAGAGAGTAGTACCTACCCAGGGCCACATTCAAGGTCTTATGATTTTTCTATTTCCATCCTTGGATATTTCTCCACAAGTTAGATACTTTGGAGTACATTTGATATTTGTCATTAAATAGTTCCAACATGGTACACCATCAAAGAATAGGTTTTGGTTCCATGGACCAGTACTAGCTTTTTGCTTCTTTGATGAGTGTTTGTGAAAATAATTTAAGCTTCTTCCCTTTATTTTCCATGTTCTACAAGGTGCATGCATCATGAAAAACTTGTAGGTGATTTTTTGAATATGTAGTATATCCTTCTTCAAACATAGGGATATTATTCATATTCAACCTCTTAGTCTTGCTATCTTTTTAATGCCTTATGCAAATTCTTAATGCCTCTAAAATATTGAACATGTTTCTAGTAGCTAGTAGAGGCTCATCATAGTCATTTCGTTCATGGTGGCCCCTTTCATGACCATGATGCCTATGATGAGTCCTGTTATGTCTTTGCTCTTGGTGGTGTTCTTATTTCCCTTGTGGTTGTCTATGCCTTTGGCCTTGATCATCATGGTAGGATCCCCATTCACCTCCATCTTGATCTCGACTACTCCTTTTTTCTCAGTCATGGCTCCTCTTATGAAAGTTTGATGATAAAGAGGATGATGATGGTGAAGAGGGAGGACTATGAGACTAATGCCTACTAGTCCTTCTCATATGGTCACTTTCCCATTCCCTTCCACTATCTTTTCCTTTATTTTTATCATTAGATGAATGACTATGGAACCTCTTCCTTGATGTCTATTGGATCCTTGATCTAGTTCTTTCTTCATCTTGGTTGTTGTTCAATGTGGACAACAATTGTTGTTGAAAAGTATCATCCTCATTTAAAGCAGGAGAGTCTGTATATTAGGAGAGCCTTGAGAAGAAGTTTTAATCCTTTGTCTACATTTGTAAAAATGTATGTCAATCTTTCTTAAGCTAGGCATCTATAGGTTGATATTCCCTATATGTGTAGTCTAATACCTCATATTCAAGGTTGAGTGTTGCGATGCCTAAGCTGATGAGATTGGCTATCAACATGGTAGGAATAGTTTGATCAGGAGGCAACATAATGTTGCCATCTATGTCCATCTAGCGTATCTATGAATCTTGATGGAGGATGAAAGTGAAATGCAAATTATAAGGATCTAGATGAGCATAAACAACTCTAAGTTATTGGTGCTTCTTTGGTGCCTCTTATCATTGATTGGATTCTTCTGTGTGTGGTGGAGATTCATTCATGTGAGAAGAAGTCATGTTAGTTATGTATATGATTAATATGCCTTTGATATTTTAATTTATTACTTATTTCCTTTTTGAATAATAATTTTTTATGATTATTTTTGTCTTTACAACATCTTCATATAAATTCATAATTTATTACTAATTGGTGCCCTTAGCTAAACTAAGTTCCCAAAAAAGGTACCAATGATGAGTGGTAGCTATCCCCTACACCTAACAATATAAATCACAAGAATTCACTAGAAATCTATTCAAATTTCATAGAATTAGTATCCTAAGTTTTCCTATAGTCCTAAAGAGTGAATCATGCAGTTGTAAAATTGTTATCTTCCTAACTCACACTTATGTGTTATTGGTACATATGATTAAGTGTGATCAAGGCACATGACATATAATTTTATAAGTATTATTTTTTAAAAATATTTTTATTCTAATGGATAGATGAGTGAATGAAGGTTTAAAAATTAATTATGTAGCTAATTAGCTAATCTAGTGACTAACTATCCTAATGTAGACTAACCATTGCCACTTACTGATGAGCAGTGAGGTACCCCCATGTCCAACCATATGAATCACAAGTGTTCACACAAAATTTGGTTAAATTCCATGGATGGGACTAGTTGTGCATCTAGATCATTATGTCTTGATCATAATTTGTTATCTTCCCACTTAGATCAGTGGTAGATTTGTCACGTATGGTTTAGTCCAAAGTAAGGCATATGATAATTGATGTTGTTGCAGCCTTATGCTACTCCTAATGATAATGAAGAAATCAATTATTTAAACTAATTAATAATGAAAAGTAAAGTCTAGACTAGGCTACGAGCAATGAGTGTCCATTCCTAGCTTGCCGTACATGTCTTGAACCCATGTATCCGCTACTGGGATTACCAAGTGCTATGCTACTAGGCAGACCAAGTAATAACGTTGTTGGGGTTATCAAGAAAATATGTGTTTACACTTAAAACTGGTCATGCTCATTCTACCAATTCATTAATATGTATGGAAACATAAATATTAACTCATTACATGAAATATAAATTGCATTAAAAGTAAATTTAATCTAAGTCAAAGTGCTACAATGAATAAGAATCAATCTCGATATTATTATCATTTATGGAATATGTTTAGCTACATTGCCACTTGAATAAGACTCTATATAACTAACTCATATCCACTCTGTAGGTACTCACTGACTATTTTCTAAGATTATGGAATAAAACTGTAAGAGTTCAACTACTCTATTGACAAAACTATGACAAAAACTAATGCCCAAATCATGTGCCCAAGCACTATATTTATAGGTCGGCACACATGCCATGCTATTGGATATCTAAAATTTCTTTTGGGCCTTGATATCAGGTATTTAATATTAGAGCTCTGATATTGAAGCTAGGTAAAACACGGTTCATCATACCCCCACGACTGAATGAAAACTCATCCTTGAGTGAACAATAGGAGGAACAAGTTCCTTACATAATATTGGGAAGGTATGGGATTATTAACTAACATGTAAACTACTGACTGACTCTAAGTGTCGCATTACAAAATTTTATTTGAGTGGATGCATACAAAATGATAGAGTGAAAAAAATACTAGATAGACATTGAAGATTACAACATTTGTAGAGGTCTTTAGGAATCCACTAAATATGATTCTTCTTATTGCCACTAATGATGGTAGACTTTTAACCTTGATTGTTATGTCAATTCTTCTTTGGTTATGCAGAGCATTCTTGAAGGGTGGACTACAATTTCTTCTCATCATCCCATGGATCTAGCAAACATGCAAAGTTTGAGCTACTATCTTGTATGTGCTACAATTTTTCCATGGGAATATCCTCCATTGTCCCCCTCTTGGCTTCATTTTTGGGCTTGGTAAAAGACCTTCTTCCTTAAGCATTTCTTTTAGCACCACCTGCAGTCATCAGAGGATCAACATTAGTTTTGATAAATTTTTGCTTAATAATAAACCCTTTTTTGAGTCCCTTAGTTTGTGTTTAAGCAAAAGGTGCTAACAACATACTATGCCCATGGCTATGAGGTAACTAAAATTGTTAAGCTGTTCACATTATTTTGATCAATTACTATTAGTTACCATGATGTTTAAAAATGGTATGTTGGAAAAATTTTAAAAATTTCAAAGCAAGCATCCCTAGCTCCCATGACTAATAAGTGTAACTTTGGAAGCACAGAAGTATTCAAACAATTAAAACCAAATGTCTAATTCAAAAGATGGCTAAAAAATATTAATGAATATGGAAATAGAAAAGTAGGAAAAATTCATGAAATGGATGAGAAGTAGTCCCACAATTATGCATAAATTTAGAGAAACTATCATTGATGTTCTAGAATATGTGAAGGTTAGTTCAAAGCCATGATCAACAAAAGTTATGCAAGTGGGTCCTCTCCAAAGTAGGCTTCTACCATAAGGCCCTTGCATAACCACTTCTGTAGATGTCTGTGGGCACCCGAGAAGTCAAATGTAGATCATGCCTTTATTCCAAACAACACACAACTACTGTTGTTAGGATGTTTCACTATACTACACAAAACCAAAAGGCTCATAATCACATACAGTAGTGAGTTGAATAATGGAATGAGAAGGGATTGCAGAGATTAGGATGTAAGGTATTTGATCATGTCCACATCAGGTTCTTATGAAAATGTGATTAAAATGATAAGTAGACTTATCCATCAAAGTTCAAACCAAGTCCATATCATGAATAGTGACCTTGCATTGATGTGTTCCATCCTACCAACCACCATAAGTCCACAACCACCTCAAAGAATATCATCTCTCTGAAAAGAGAAGAAAAGAGAAGAAGGAAGGGCCTTAGTTAGAGGGATTCCTTTAGGCATGGGTAACATGTCTTTCTATCCCCATAATGAGTGCTTGTAGGTTGTTATTGTGTCTATGGGGTGTGTTTTGAATTCTCATTATTGTTTTTTTTATTTTTTTTGATGGGAACCACATCATGCAAAGATAGAGCTTCCTTTTTATTGGTTAATGAAGAAGTGATGATACATTCTAAGGGGAGTCATAAACCACATGAAGAAGTTAAGAAGAGAACCCAATAAGTTTCCTTGAGGTCACACCCTTACGATTCCCACTTGGTTGTTCCCTCTTTCTTTAAGGTGCAATGATCATTGATTAATTTTTGTTTCATAAAAGTACCAAATTATTTTCATGAAAAAGACATTTTAATCAAAGAACTGGGTTGTTGGATGAGGTGGTCTCAGTGCTTTACAAAATTACTTACCCAATTATCTTAATAGCATAGAACAAAATCCCAACACATAACATTGACTTCTGCATCATGAATTGGTAATTTTATTAATAAAAACATAAAATACATTCAAAAAAACATAAAGAGAATGACTCAAGAAAAGAGAAAAATATAAAGAATAGAAAAGGAAAAAAATATTAAGAAATGAAAAACATATGACAAATTAGAAAATTTTAGAACTAATAAGAAAATCAGTTACTTTCATGCATCTTTGAAATAGTTTTATATTCTCATTTTTAAGCCATTGGGTGTCTTCTGGTTTAGTGGCTACTACGTAGACTGGCTTTTGCTCATACTTTCTCTTGAACTTTATGGTGGGTCGGTATAGGAGTTGTGTTAATAGTTCAAGCTTCTAACCCACAACTACACCTTTTATCATTATTGGTGATGCATGGATCCTTCTGTATCTCCATAATGATAGGTTTATTATTTATGTCTTGTGTTGGAGTGGTAATGGGTGTTGGCTTTTGCATATGATTAGGAGATGGTGGTTGTGAGAAGGGAGGCATTGCACTAGATTAGCATTGTGCTGGTTCAAATGATGTGGTTAGTCCATGAGTTTTTTGCTTCTACCTGCATCCTTTTCTAAAGAAGGGACATTTTTGAGTTTTTGGTGGGAACCTACTAGTATTGGCATGTTTATGCACATTCACATCATAAATGGAATTTTTTTGTTGATGTTGTGATGTTAAACCTTCCTGTGTTGTTGGAGGTAACATATGATAGAGATGAGTATAAGAATATTGAGGATATGATGTAGGGTGAGAGGTATGAGGTGGTGATGTGATATAAGATGTTGTGAGATGATGGTATTTTGGAGAGTGGTCATAGTGATTTGAGGTAGAAGAAGTAGAACCAGCTGGGGAAACAACTTGTTGAACATAATATCCATATGGGTTTAGTTGGCAGTAGGGGTAAGGATGGTTTGATGATGGCTTTCCCAATAACTATGGGTTTTTCCATTGTGGTTAATGGAGTTTTGAGGTTAATAAGAAGCCCCACTAGGATAGTACAATTGGTTGTAGGACTATCTAAAATTACCTTGTGGAAAAGAAAATCTCCTAGGCATGTGCTTCTGTACAAACTTTAGATTTAATGCCCTTTCCCAATACTCATGTAGATGAAACAAGATAGGAAAATGGCCCTTCAAATGGTCATGTATGTAGATGTCACATCTATTATCTTCATCTGTGGTTGAGTCTATAGCCTCACTTCCTTTAGCTATTTTTCTTGTTTGCTAGAAAGTATTCCTAGATATTTCCTGGTTATGCTTCCTTTATTTATTATGATCACCTAGTTCATTTTGCATTTCCTTCTCCTCTATGATTTCTACACAAGTTTTAACTTTTTCATTCATCAATTTCAACATCTTATCCAAAATTTTCTTCAACATTAATGAGAGAATTCTGCATTGGCAAGGTTCATTGTAAATTCATCTCATCAAGAGCTACCTCTTTTTCTTCATCATAGATATGGACCCCTTTCTTTTGAAGAGTTGGGTCCCAGTTGTTTTCCTCTACATTCTTTTGTTTACATAGCTCTCCTTCTTCTTTTTCCACTTGCCCAATTAGCCTTTGTATCTAATGAGCTTTCAGTTCATATAACTAACCTTGGGCATAAAGCCCAAGGGTCTCCCTTGTTTCATTACAAAGCCCATCTATGATGTGGAGAAATTTCTCTTTTTGAGAGAAATCATGGCTAGGACATCTATGTAGTAGCAAACAGTATCTATCCAAGGCCACATCCAAGGGTTCATGATTTTCTTACTTACACTCTTGGATTTTTTTTCTTATGTTGGAAACTCTCTCATCGGTTTGATATTTTTCATTGAAAAGTTCTAGCATTGTGAACTATTGGTGAATGGAACTTGGTTCCAACGATCTATACCAACTTTCTGATTCATCGATTAGTGTCCTAGGAATGAGCTTAAGATTTTACCATCCACTTTCAATGTTTTATGATGCATAGGCATCATGGAAGGCTTGTAGATGATGTTGTGGATCTAAATCGTAACCTCCCATAAACTTAGGGATATTATTCATATCAAGCCTAGGTAGGTGACTTTCCTTGTGATACCTATGAGATATCTTAACTACCTTCATGATCTGCATTAGGCTCTTAGTGGCCAACAAGGGTTCATCATCATCAAACATGCTATGATAAAAATTTTTACTTTTATTTGTTTGATTGTGATGATCTTGTCTATGCTCATTGTGATTTCTTTGAATTTTCCCTTGGGTTCGATTTCTATCTTTGTCTTGACCCCGTAGTTGAGCTTTATTTCTATATCTACATTCATCTTTGTCAAAACTAGATGTTGAAGAGGAAGAGGAATATGAGGAACTAGGAGAATCACCATGCCTCCTATAGTTCTCCCTTTGGTCCTTTGATCTATCTTGTCTAGGTCTAGAGGAGGTCCTAGGCCTTGAGGCCCTTATTGTTCTATGACTTTCTCCATCTCCTCTAGGATTGTCTACCCCAATTGAATGTAGTCTTTGAGTCTAGTAAGGGTCTAAATGAGCATAGGAAACCCCTGTTTGAGGTTGTTCACTCCAATTTTCTTTAGTATATATCCTATCATTTCTCCTATGAGTGTTCTCATCATATGATGCATTATTGGTCCTGTGTGAAGAAGACATGGTTTTGTCTAATAATGTGTGTGACTTAAAATATTAATGTTTTCTAAAGATAGATCGTTAATACTTTTATAGTGATCATTTGTGATATAACTAATTTAGATAACTAGCACCATCCTTGGCAACGGTGCCAATGATGAGAGGTGACATACCCCTTATGCCGAACAATACAAATCATAAGTGTTCAAGCTGTTGGCAACCGTTTGGGACACGACCGCCAA
>MNCI01034636.1:1200562-1316155 GCA_015680685.1 Gnetum montanum
AATTAATTGCAAAACGTTAAGGAAAAGAAGTTAACTAATGTTCCAAATAGGAATGTCAGTGGGTCCTCCCCAAAGCAGGCTCATGCCCTTAATGCCCTGACAATCCCACATTCAAAGAGTCCATAGGCTCTGGGAATGTCCTTTGGAACAAGAGTTAAAGTCTTAACCGCTAGAATTTACCAAAAAGAAAATAATGCATCAACCAAAATATTCACTAATGATACAACTGGCAATGAGGTGAACAATGGAGAGAAGGATGGAAAGAAGTTGATGGAATGGAATCCCAAGGATAAGGTGGTGTACAGCCCCTTATGTGTTTTATGATTAATGTGACTTGGCGAATCTCATTCCAACTCTGGCTCAAACCAACCACTTCCAGTGACTTCGCATCAATGCATTTAGTTAGACCATCCGCTTGGATAACAAGGATGCATCTTCAAAGAGCCACCACCATTCCGATGAAACAAAGGAGAGAACGAGAAGCGAGAAGGGCCTTAGTTAGAGGGAACACTTTGGTTCCATAACCAGTGCTTGCAGCCCAAATTTTATTTTGTCTAAGGGGTGTGCTTTGAATCCTCACTTTTCGTTTTTTTTTTTGTGTTTTGTGTTTTTATGCGTGGGGACCACACCATGCAAAGACTTCTTATTTTTATTGTCTCAGCTTCCGAAAATTGGGTAACATAGAAATGGTAAGAAAACTCAAGAAGAAAACATCCAAACACCCAAGATAATGATCAACACAAAAGCATCAAGTTCCTTTGAAGTCACACCCTTTGCAATCCTTGAGTCCTTCCTTAGTTTGAGAAATGCCCAGTCACCAATTCGTTAAAGTTCTTATTGGAAGGGAACTGTACATTTCCAAGCCAAGAGAAACCATAGACTTGATGGAGGGATGGATGAAGTGATCTCATTGCCTGCCATATCAAAAGAAACATACCTTAGTATCAACATTGTAACTTAAAGGTAAAAACCAAACATTAGCAATCAATGCGAAAACAGTTCATACCATTAGTCTGAACACTTATTGGGTGACGAACTTACAGGGTGGATACACACACACACACACACACAAAATAGAAAAGTATAACGATGGTGTAGAAAAAACAAGAAAAGTTAAAGAAATTTGTAAAACAAAAATAGCAAAAATTAAGGAAATCTGTAAAACAAAAATGGGTAAAACAAAAACTAAAAAAGAACTGAGGGCCCCATATGGTTAGCATAGGTGGCCATCTCCCCCATGACTAAGTTGTAAGGGAGAGATCCAAGATAGTGAGTGTCTATTTGAATTTCTAAGAAGTTCCCAACTTCTCCCAATTGATGATCTTAAGTTAAGGGGTGGAAGTTGGCGACGCTCACGTTCCAATGTGTCTATGCCACGGTTGTTGGCATGAGTTACCTCAGTTCGTTCCATGCATAATTTTTCTGCTCCTACAAGTAGTTGTCAACCACAGGGTGTCTACTTCTTCTTATGTGGTTGCTACATACAAGCATCTTTGTTGCAGAGTTTCTTGGGCACACCTGTTACATGGAGACATTTCCTCCATGTCATCACCCGTTGAACCACTATATGTGATGCATGGAACTATCCTCTTCTCGATCTTTGCACATATGTTTATCTTAGAGATTTCCAAGGAAAGATCGTGGATCCTAAGGCATGTGTCTACTATGCTTAGCCATGCCCTTCCCATTATAATTGGGAAATCCCCTTTATCATTGTTTATTTCGATCACTAGGAAATCGGCTGGATATGACCATCCATCGACAGTGGTAACAATGTCTTCAACCTGTCCCAAAGGAACAGTGATGGATTGGTTAGCCAGCTCTAAGAAAATGTTGCTCTTCTTGAGAGGAGGCAAGTTCCACGTTTTATATAGTTTTTGTGAGATTAAGTTGACCCTGGAACCTGAGTCAAGAAGAGCCTTATGGGGTTCATTCCCAGCAACTTGGAGGTAAACTAAGGGAACTCCCAGATCTGATAATTTTTTTGGGAGGTGGCCCACCTTGATCTAGTCAGTTACGGTATGTGTTAACATAACTGTATGCACTGGACGTGATTTTGCCATAGAAGGGTTTCCCGAAACCGTGTTGGGTATGGGAGTGTTAGGATGATCAACTGCTTGTGATAGCGAAGGCTTGGTTGGATTGTTGGTCCTAAGGAAGGGTCTTTTTGGTGAACGATTGTTAGAAGCAGCTGATATTGAAGGCTTGGAGCCCCTCGCAGTATTAGGTTGTCGCAGTTGAGTGGGATTTACTTTGGCCTTTGTTGGAGCGGTTGGTGGTGCGGCCATAGGTGCAAGAGATGCAGATGAACTTGGAGGATATCGTGGGTATGGGACATTTCCCGAAGAAGGGGGAGTCCGGAAATATTCCTGAACTTGGTAGTAACATGGAGGTTTTATGTGACCCGTAAAGTTACCTGGAGGGACCAGTTGCTGCACATAATATCTATGAGGATCAGGCTGCCGGTAAGGGTATTGATGTGTTGGCGGTGGCATCCCCCATGACTGTGGATATTGCGACTGTTGATGTTATTCAATGGGCTGTGGAGGTGTTCCACTTGGATAGTATGTTAAGGGTTGGCGGAACTACCTTGGGTTACCTTGTGGGTAAGGTAACCTTCGGGGTGTTTGCCGTTGATTAAGTCTTGGATTTAATGCATACACCCCAGACTCCTGCAGATGTGAGATAATTGGGCAACATCCCTTAGGATGGTCATAGTAGTAGACCTCACATCCACTATCATTGTCTAAATCAGAATTTACAGCCTCATCGACGATAGGAATTTTCCCCTTACCCTTGTTATGTGCAGGGCTTAAGTTTCTCCGCTTGGTTTTGCCTTTGTCACTACCTTGTGCTACCTTAGACTCTTCTACAATTTTTAATACTATTTCTATTCTTGAGTCTAAGGAATCCCACATTTGGTCTACCTTAGCTGATACCTCGGTTGTTAACTTTTGGATCGGCATGGTTTTTCGATTCACCAACTCTTCGAGTGGTGACTCATCCTCCTCATCATAGAATTTCACTCACTTCTTGCGAAAGGGAGGGATGGTGGTTGTATTCTTCCACACTTTCTCTCTTCCATAGCTCACCCTCTTCTTGCGCTACTTGTTCCAACAAACTTTCAACTTCATGGGTTCTTAGTTGGGAAAGTCTCCGTTGAGCGTAAGTCCCAAGAGTTCTTCTCGTTTAATTTCTTAGCCCATCCATGATGTGGTGAAGTTGATCCCGCTTAGCATACCCATGACCCAGGCAAAGATGTAGTAGTGTATAGTAACAGGCCATGGCAGCATCCAAGGGTTCATAAGCACCTTGTTTCCAGCCTTGGATCTGCTTACGCAAATTGGACACTCTGGAGTATGTTTGATATTTTTTGTTGAACAATTCAAGCATCGTACTCCACCTCCTGATGGTTTCCGGTTCTAAGGACCAGTACCAGCTCTCTGCTTCTTTGATGAGTGTCCGTGGGAACAACTTGAGCTTCTGCCACTCATTATCTATATTTTGCAAGGCACAGGCATTGTGGAATGCCTGTAAATGATGTTGAGGATCGGCGTTGTATCCCCCTTCAAAACGTGGGATATTATTTATGTCCAAACGCTTGATCCTGCTATCCTTTAAGTGCCTTGTGGGGATCCTAACTACCTCTGTGATGTCTAGCATGCTTTGGGTTGCGAGTAGGGGTTCGTCATGATCATCTCTTTCATGACGTCTATGATGTCTTCGTGGTGGTTCCCTACTCTCCCTACGTCCTTGCCCTTGTCCTAACTCCTCTCGACCTTCTTGTCGAGGTATTTCATCTTCCTTTTTACTTTTACCCTCTCCGTTATGCTCACGATGGTTGCGCCCAGATGTGGAAGGAGAGTGTGAATGGTGAGATGAAGGAGAAGAGGAAGGGGATCCATCACCATGGCGATGTTTCTTACCTTCTCTTCGGCTGCTTCGGCCCCGATCGTTGTAACGATCTAAGTGTCTGTCCTTAGTGTGAGTGGTTGTTCCTACCATGAACAGTTGGTGTTCACGGGGATCAGAGCCCGTAGCATGTACAGTTGATCGAAGGCCCTGGTGCCTAACCTCTTCACCATTATGAGGAGGAGGAACATCATTTTCTAAGAAACCCATTGTGAGGGGTTCTTTGTCTCCTATTTCACTAAGGACATGGGGGACCTTGCCCTTCAACAATGAATGTTGGCTCTCCTGCCTTTCGTCCCGAATACGTTGGGCATTTGTGGGATGATAATCCCTTGTGTCAAAATTATCTAGAACGTATTCAGCAAATAGCTCTTGCATGCCAATCTATGCTAAGGCACAGAAAAGCATGTTAGGGACAGATCGATCCGGGGGTAACACGATGTTACCTTGCAAATCTCTCCATCGCAGTTGCTCATCTTGATGGAGAATAAAAGTAAAGTCAGGAACATACTCATTAGGATGAGTATATGTGACCTTAGATTGTTTAGGACATGGCTGGTCTCGGTTATGCGTGTGATGCTGACTATCTTCTGTGTTGTCCTTAGGTGAGTTGATTTCGTGAGAAGAAGCCATCCTAATGGTGTGCTGTTTACCGTTATTTATGTTCTTGATTAACTGATTAACCCGAAGGTTCATTAAAGCTCACAACAATGTGAGTGGTATCCCTTATGTTCAATTGGCATAAAAACACTTAGTCCCCAGCAACGGTGCCAATGATGAGTGGTGAGGTACCCCTACACTCAACCATACGAAACGAGCGTAGCACGCGCGATCTGGTCGAACTCCGCAGACTAAATTCCTAAACGCCCCATGGAACACTTGGGGTTAATCGTTCGTTGTCTTCCCAAGCTTGCTTGTATGTGTCACGGTGTATGGTTAAGCAAGTCTGAGGTATATGATTTTTTTGGTATTTTTCGGTTTATCTCCTATGCTAAATGGTGAAGGGTTGAGAGACTAAAGCTAATTCTAACTACAGCACTAAGTCCTAGCGTCAGCATCCGTTCCCACTTGCCATACACACCCTGAACTATGCAACTGTGGCTACCAAACGCTAATTGTTACTAGAATTACCACACGTAACGCATGTGCTCGAAGCGGTCATACTGAGGCACTTAACTAACCTAAGTGTGACAAGCAACCGATTCCTTGACTAGCCGTATACATCTATAGATGCTCGTAATCAAGTCATACTTATCCCACGTTCTAGGAGGAAAGGGTGAGAGAAACTAATCGCGATGAGTAGTTGATTCCTTGGCTAGCCGTACACGTTCGTCAACGCTCGTAACCAAGTCGTACTCATGCCACGTTACTAGGAAAGCAGTAAATAACATTAATTAAACCTATCCATGCACTGCAAGGTTTATCCACAAAGCTTGTCTTTATTGCCGTACACAACTTGCGTTCAGGTACAAAGCTTCTCGAATAAAGAACCGTTCACTTGGGGGACTCCTACTACGGGCGCATGGAAAATATTCTATCTCTGGGGTGATCAATCCGCCAGAGCTTCGCTACTTTATGCCTAGGATAATGAATGAGGGGAGTGCCGCCTCTTATTTATAGATATGGCGGCGGACCGTGATATTGTGTATGCGATATCGCAGGGAAGGACGTGATATCGTGTACACGATATCGCAGGGAAGGATGCGATATCGTGATGGCCGCGATATCGCGTACGCAATATCGCGGCTTGTGCAATCTGCGTCTCATCACTGGCTATGCTATGATTGCAAAGAATCATGAATGGGGATGGTGAGTGCATTTGTATAGGAAGTGCCTATGTTAGCATCAATGCATCTATGTTAATGCATCTTATCATGCATCAATGGGGATATGTCAATGGGGCTACATCAATGCATGCCTATTGATGTATCTTATCTAATTCATGACTAATCGCTCCTCATCCTATCTATTGTGCTTATTCTAATAGTGCTAATGACCCATCAAGTACTTGATACCTACGAATTGAAAACTCCAACATAGGGATTAGTGCACATTTTCTATATTAATAAAGATAAAATTATAAAAAAGTAAAAGGTAAAAAATAAAAGGATATTAAAAATATTAAAGGTATTTAGAAAGTTAATTATAAGGCACATAGCTCAACCAATTCAAAACACAAGCATAGTTAAATTAGAAAAAGAGTTTAAACATAAGACATAGGATTAATAAATAAGACATATTCAAACTACAAATCTATAAGGGAGTAAGGGATATCTAGGATTGAAGTGTTATACAAATATAGGTTATATCACCTATCATAAATTATGGTAATGTATATTTGATGTCATCCTAATTCTCATGATATGTACAAAGTGATAAAAATTATATCAAAGATCTAGAACCATGGAAGACTTCATGAATATTAAAATATAAAGGAATGACTTCTGAAGAAGGGAAGAAAACTTTTTAAAATATACGATGAAACATTAACAAGAGAGAACATGGAAAAGAAGGAAGAAAACAAGTCAAAGTAGATCTTCATTACCACATGACATTCACCTCTCACTTGAGATCACTCAAGAACACTCAAGAGTACAAGTGTCCCCTCTTACATGTGTTAGGACCACTCTTAAGTCATGTGTGTTATGGAGAATCATTAGGTCCATAAGGATCACATAATGCTCACCAAACTTCCTTATCAAGATGTAATTTACAAGAACATTTGTGGCTCATCATACTCCATGCATGGGTTAAGTAATCAAACCATGATTCAACCAATCATCCTCAAAAAGTTATATAATGAGCTATATGATAATTTTATCAATACAAATTGAAGAAATAATTTTATCAAATGAAGAAGAGAGGAAAGGTTACAAAGATTCAAGAAAGAAGAGAACTCCCTAAGAGGTGGAGTGCACTCATAAGCACCTCCATTCCTAATCATGATATCATATAAGAGAATGTGAGGAACTCCTCCATCATTTTGGAGTATAGTCAAAAGTTCCATAAGTACCTCCTCTAGAAATATTATTTTGATGTATCACATATTTATGCTAGAAAATAGAATAAGTTTATGTCTGCCTTTATGTTTATGTCAATTAATTGCTCAAGTTTTATTATTTTGATATTCTCTTTCTATATTTGAATGTTGAATGAATAGGTTTTTCTCCCATGCTTATCGAGAAAGATAATCAAGGGTATTAGTTTCATTAATTTTAGTATCTCATTTATATAATCTAATTTACTTTGATATTATTATCTCAAGCATATCATCATTTTAGGCTTCTTTCAAGTTTGATATCAAGTTATCAAAAAACCATCGTAAATAAGCCTAAAACAACCAAGTTTCATAGAGCCAAGAATCCCTCAAAAATGATTCCAAAGTGAGTAAAATATAATTCCCATAAGTTGTGGGGGTATTTTTAAGCACTTTATCTACATTTTTATTATGAAAAATTTATCCAAGAATGAAGCCATGCTACTCATTCATCTCAATACCATTTTCATCAATAAGTCCATCTCATGTGGTCAAAAGAATATTTGTAAAGCCTAATTCTATCCTAGGATGCCTTAATTCATAGGTCAAAATATCATCACCAATCCAACTCTTTCAATAACTCCATTAAAATAATCAAAAATCCCAATATACAAATTACAATATAATTTTTTAATGAAATCATAGGCTAACCACAACACATGATAAACTCATTATATACTCAAAATTATAATGTCTCTATTTTTTTAGTAATCATAACATTAACATGACTCATGATGTTACAAAACAAGGTCACCATGTCTTTTGGTGAGATAATCATGAGGTAGTAATGACTTATGATTAAAGAAGAATCATGCCAAAGGCCAAGGGCAACATAGTAGCAACATTAGAACCAACCAAAACCTATGGTTAGGCCTTCATGACTTACCATGAGATATGCTTAAGACATCACAATGCAACCAACATCCATGGTTAGGCTTTTTAGCATTTTAATAAACCATGACTTTACCATGATCCATGGGTAGAAATTAGGAAGTAATTGTAAGTTCCCCATGACTTGTGGTTAGAAAAATAATGACTAAGCCACTACTCATGATCGCATTTTTTATCAACATTTTAGGAGGTGAGGTAATCCAAGAAGCTCAATGGAACTTTATTCTACTATGTAATTTGTGACATGGCATGGTGAAATGTTTTAGAGCATGGATGATAGTTGTATGCATTATTTTCACCAACATGCAATTTACATTAAGTACCACAAGCCATATTTTATCTTTTTAGTTGAAGAGTCTTCGTATTAAATGAAATAAATTAGTTATTACACCATTAATATAAGGAATTGTAAAATTAGTTTAGTTAAACCATGTAATGTTAGTTATCAAACACACTTATTAAAAATGAAAATATAATTTTAGATATAAAAATCAATGAGTGTTTAATATATTTATATTAATCTATTTATGAACAAATTATTAGGTGATGAGAAGATATTTATGTTTGTATCATAAACAATGCACTCAACCACATAATATCCATAATGTGTTGACAATACAAACATTTACAATAAAGCATAACTAGGTAAAAACTATTTATGTTTATGTATTCTATATCTTTATAATTATTCAAAATCCATGAGCTATGAAAATAGTTATATTTAGCAATGAAAATATAATGCACGATATATAATAAGAAATACATTCAAAAAATATTTATTACTTAAAATTATGTTCATACAATAAATTATTTTTGCTTTTGAAAAATCTCTTGGAGTGCTTAATATTTTTCATCCTATTTTTGTTCTCATAGAATATTAAAATGGAAGTTCAATTGGATGGTTATGAATGTATTTGATTAAAAAAATGCCACAATCTTAAGAGTTTCTTTAATGTGATAAATCATTCAAGAATTTCTAACTCAATACATCCTTATAGAATTATTTTGTCAAATTCTTCACAATATGTTCAACTCATATGAAGTAGAAAGATGTTTCTATATGTTCAAATTCTACTTCTTGGTTTTATAATTGACCATGATAATATATTTCTTGTATTTTACTATCTATCACTAATAGCATCTAGTGGTAGCTATTATGGCATATAGTGATGTTTATTGACATGTAGGTTATTACATTCTCAGTGATCATTTCTCAATTCTATGATAAGTATGACTTGTAGTTCTTGAACAATACATCCTCTTATTCTTGCATGGTGTAGTAGAACAAACATGGATAGATTGAACAAATAGTAAGATCTTCTCTATTCTTCCCTCAATTTAATCATGAATGAGTAATACTTGAATATGATATCTTCTAATTCTTGTTTTTGTTTTAGACTTGTTAGGTTTTTATCTTTTATCATATCTTCTAATATATAAAATAAATTAGTGTCTATGTTTATTAAACAAAGGCTTTTTAGGCATCTTTCACTCATTTTCATTGAACATAGTAGAGATCTCCTAGAATGCATCTTTAGAACATAGTTTAATTTCGCCAATAGATTCATTCTTTGTGGAGTATTGACCCATATAGTAATTTATATACATCATTCCCAAATGTCATGGAAAATGTCAAATATATGTTATATTAAACATTAGGTTTAAGAAGATAACACAAAAAATGTCAAATATGTGCAACATTCGACATTAAGTGTAAAGAAAATAATAGGGAAAATGTAGAAGGGAAAGGAAAAAGAATGCTTTATTCATGAAGAATAATGTATCTGGATCATGCTTTAAGTATTTCTTGGGGTTTTATTCCTTTAGAATATATCCTTTAGAGGCAATCTAGCATTGCCACCATAGTTAGGCTATCATCGACTAGAAGAGATGGCGAGTCCTCTTCTTGTCCCAAATCACCCAACACTTATTACTCATCTTTATCAGCTTCGAAACTTAATGCTAATATGACCTCTAATTCCTGGGTATAAGTACCTTAGGTCAAACCCCCAATGGTCACCTTAAGAGATATGTCCATTATTACAATTTTCCTTTTTGGATCTTAATTACAAATTGCCCTTTCAGTTCTTATTTTGATAATTGGTGTAGGGGTTGTACCTCAATAGACCCTAATAGGACTCAATCCATAGCTTCCAAGTATATCTACCTTAGAAAATAAGAATAAAATAATAAAATAGAGAAAAATCTCCTTATATTAAGAAAATTCTCAAAATACATAGAAAATACATTAAATATGAGGAGCCAAGCTCAACCCACAACTCTTCCAAGGATCTTAGAGGTCAAACTTGTTCTCTCTCAATCTTGAATTCCTCACAATGGAGCCCAAGCTCAACAAAAGATACTTATAAAAAATTTTCTTACATAAGCTTTTCTCACTTAAGAGCTCTTTCTATTTTACTCTTGGTTAGGGTTGGGCACTTTCTTGCACCAAAAATGGTGAATTATATTAATATTTATAAGCAACGTGAAGATAAGAAACCTAAAAAACTATTCTCAAATGAACTTGATGTTCTTTAGATGTTTCACAAGTTTTCTCACCTTCTTCCTAACTATTTCATCTTGCTTTGGTTATTTCCATATTACTTTGGCTATTTCTAGAATTGGAATGGGTGTTTTTAGAAGTTTCCTTAGATGTTTGGGTCATCTCTGACTTTACCAACATGTCTCCTATGAAAATCCAACTCTAAACCAAGACGTCTACTAATATTTTGAGAGATCTCATCTAGGCCCAAGATGTCTCATGCACAATGGAGACATCTCATTTGAGACATCTCAAGTTTTGGTGGGATGTCTCACCTGCCAAGGCTAAATACAAAGATGCTTGTTTTGAGGTTTGGAACCTCTTGATACCTTCAAATAAGTTCCCATAGATCTTGGAACCCCATAAACTCATCAAAATAAGCTCAAAACATCATGAAACCTACCAAAACATACATGTAGGGTAAAACAAGGGAATTGGAAGAGGTGTCCTTACACTAATAATCACAACACTTATTATGAAGAGACACCGTCTTCATTATGTAGAGAAATCATTTGGAAATGGAAATGTTATAATCTACCCCCTTAGGTTTTGTTCATCCTTGAATGAGTCCATGTTCACTATCTTTTTCTAGCTTTAATACTCCTTTTATGCTTCTATGATTACATATTTTGATTTCTCTTTTAGGATTGAAGTATATATGTTAATGTTATCTTACTTATTTTGCAAAACAAATATACATGAGTAGAATGTATGGGAATTTAAATATTACTTTAATTACCTTATTTTGTAAGATAATGACAAAAGATGAATGAAAGATCTACCAACCATCAATCACCCATCCTAACTAAGGTTACACAAAGTGCAACTTGTATTTGGTTACCCAAGTGAAGGTAGGGCAAATCCTTATTTCCAATGTCCATTACCTTTGATATTTTACTTATCAAATTAAAATATAAATTAAATAATAAAGAAAATTATAAGATTATAACAAAAGTAAGGGTAAAATACTCCCTGATCTTGATCAACCTTATGAATTAATGGAAGTAATTGTAGTTCTACTATAAGTGGTATATGATCAAAAGGTCTTGATCAAGATGGAAGGACTTGATCTTGTTTCTTCTCAACTTATTCTTTAGAAATTAACACTAGTAACTTGGTAACTTGGACAAATTGGACATTGTACCAGATATAATCTAGGGTCTCAATGAATAATGATGTTGATCCATCTTCATTAATCATGATAGAGTAATTGTTGAATTATGGTTGTTGATGAACACTATCCATTAACATAATATATTTATGAATTTTGGGATCTAATTTATCTATTGAAGATTTGAAGTAAGAAGAATATGCACTAGATAATGGAATTTCATGTTGAATTGATGGAAACATATTTTTCAAATCAATTTCATCTTTCAAGGATTCGTTTACACATCTATATTTTAAGAATTGATAAACAGTACTTCCAACTTTTGCATTAAAGTCTTCAAAAAGATTGAATGACACTAAGTTGATATTGGTATGGCTTAGGAATAACATATTATAAAATTTCCTTTATTTTCTTAATCAAGTATGTCCTTGGACAAAGTCTAACATCTGGACATGTTGATTTGAAAAGTAAATGTGTGTTAACCACACATATACATTTTTCTAATAACTCAATTTTTACTAATAATGCCAAAGCTATGTGGCTTCTTTGGAATCTTGAGAATTCTTTCATTCCCATGATTTGAAGTTCTGGGACACCAAAACTCATATCTTCTAATCTCCATTCAAATATTTATACTAATTCAAACTTGGCTTCTTTATAAAAGATCTCACAATCATTCATGTTGTGATTTCTACAATAGGCTAATTTGTATGGCTTGAAAGAAGAACTTCTAAAAAAATATTTTTTCTTGTAAATACCTTTGTATCCAATCTTTTCCAAGTCTAGTTGAAATTAGTAGAGGAATTCCCATGACAAGACTTCTTGTAGGCACAAGACATCATCATTCAAATCTTATAATTCTGCTAAGATGCATGCATATTGATACTTTTGCTTGCCCAATGTCTATGGTGGATATAGTGGATATTTTCCTTCATTGGATAGGGATCTTGAGAGCACATTCTATGTTTACACTTTCATTCCTATTCTTGGATTCTCTCCCAAGCCATTTCTATTCATGGGTATCATACACCTTGTTGGAATAAGATTATGACATTTCTTGCTATTCTACCATATGATTTGGTTGTAGGATGAATTAATATATATATTTTTGACTATTTCAGTTTACCAACTAATTCATTAACTAATTTTGGATTAGTAACATCTAGCTACATTATCTAAATTCTTAACAACCTTTCTACCATTCTTAAGACATTAACTTTGGCAATGTAACTAATGGCATACTAGGGATTAGAGAGTTAAGACACACTATTTCTACCCCAATTAAGACATACTAGGGGTTAGTGATTTAAGGCTAACTATCATCATAAGCTAGAAATTTAATCATAGGATGATGAGATGACAAGTTGATGGATCCAACGTTATCCATGAAGCTTCGTGGAAGGCAAGCTTCTGCAGTGTTTGCAAAGCTCTATGGGAGGCAAGCTTCCATGGTGTCTATAGTGCTCATAAAAACTATAGACTACCATAATATATAGTGGATTTTTTGATGAAGATAGTGGCAATGACAGTGGTAGTGATGTTGGTGTAGGGGCAAACAATGCATGCAACAATGGTGGAGCACAGTGAGAAATATAGAGGAAAATGCAGAGACCAACATAAAACATGGAGGCCACGGTAAGCAAAGAGCATAAAATACTATGGTAGGTATAGGCATGGTAGAAACTATAGGTAGGAAAGGTTGGTGTGACACATATGGGATAATGAGAGAGGTGTAGATGAGGTAAGGTTTGGGGTATTCGGTAGTAGCAGTGGAGATGCAACAAGGTTGCATAGGCCTTGATGGCCCATGGTGGTGGAAGAAGTCATAGTGGTGGTAGTGTTGATGGCAAGTACAGAAGTAGCAGTGGCCACATTGAATGGAAGTGGGCAGCAAATATGGAAGACAACGACTGTAGGCAATGCCATAAGGATGGCCAATAGTGATGGGTGGTGAAGGTAGGCATGAGAGATCCCATGCTAGCCTTTTGGCCAATGTATCTAGCTAGTGTTATAGCTTGGTTGACTGCAATCTAGCATGCTTAGGTTGTATAGTCTAACCATGTTGTAGCATAGCTTGCTGGTGTTGCAACCAAAATTAGTAGCTAGGGTCTAACCCTTATGGTTAGGGCCTCCTAAATTTTTTTTTGATATATTTAAAATTTTTAATTAATTTTATTTTTATTTTTATTAATTTTTTAAAAAGGGTGGGAATTCGGATTTGAATCCCAACCCTTGACTTATTTTATTTTTATGAATTTAAAATTTTGGAAAAGTTGGAATTATGGATTTGAATCCCAGCTCCAAAAGTTTGATATTCAATTTTTTCAACTTATTATTATTATTTTATTTTGACATGGATAATGATAAACTTTAAATGGCGATATATTCCAAATTGTAATCTTGGGATGAAATTTGTATTGTTAAAATCATCTCGATGAGTACTACATGTTAGACAAGATTTTAGGGTCCAAAAACTAAGTTAGATAATTAGTGTGAAAGCCCAAAATAACCTATTTTGTTGAATTGACATTACTAGGCTAACATATGGGAATCCTGAGGACTCTAAGATGACTCAAACTTGATTATAAATGATATACCAACCATTGAATGCAATAATAATATTTTTATCCTATGATTTGGCACGTATGATGTCTATCCTCTCGTAACAAGATTATGCCCTAGGTATTAAGGAGAAGTAAGACATCACATATTACCTACTAAGTATTGGTTTCCTTGTAGGTTTCATGATAGTAAATGTTATTGGTTGAGTAGGGATGAGATAATCTTATGGCTAGTTTAACCTTCTTAAAACTTATTAGTATCTTTACAAGTGTTAGGTAAGGATAGGTAACACCAAGTTACATGGACTAAGTATTTAGGAATAACAAATTCCAAACCCAGCATGACTACTAGTGTTCTAGGAAAAACTTAACAATGGCCTTAATCAATTAAGATTCTAATACTATTGCAAGATGGGTAAGAGTTACTTGGACTTGTGTTTCCTAGTCTTACTAATGTCTCTTGCAGTTGATGAATTTTGGTAAGTGTAACATCTCCATTCCTAAACGGTGCTACTACATAATGAAGACGATATCTCTTCATAGCTAATTGTAAGATTAGTATAACAAGACTTGAATAGAAAGTTATAATTAAGACTTGAAAGGGTGCATTGTAATAAAAAACATGTCTCTTGAGCTAACCTTTTGGTGTTTGACCTAAGGCATTTATACCTAGGCTTAAAGGTCATGCTAACATGGAGTGGTGAAGCCAATAAAGGCAAGTCATGGATGTTGGTTGAAACAAGATAGGAAGAGGATTGGCCATTACTTTTGGTTGGGTTGTGGGCCTAACCATGATGGTATTGTTGGATTTCCTCTAAGGGATAGATGTCAAGAAAAGAAAACCCCAAGGAACACCCTTAGAGCATGATCTGGATACACTATTCCATATCAATAAAGCATTCTTTCCTCTTTCTTCTGCATTTTTCCTACTATTTTCGTTACACATAATGTTGAATGTTACATATATTTGACGTTTGGTATATTGTCTTCTTATGCATAATGCCTAATATAATGTATATTTGACATTTGCCATGACATTCGAGAACACGATGTCACAATGAGGCATACTCAAATCTTCCTTGGTCAGTGATATTCATGAAAGTTACCTTACAAAGAAATCTTCTTCATTGATGGGATTATCTTGAACATGATAACATTCATAGAAATAACTTATGAATGAATCTTGTTAGTTGAGAGGGTTCATGTTGAATATGATGCATGTTTGTGATTCTCTCATAGATGTGTGGTCTCAAAATCTATTTGTCCATTAAAAATGTATTGAAGGATAACTTCTAGCTAGTATGGATCATCTTGCACATAAGGTGCATTTGGTGATGATATGTGTCTCTTTATGGCTTCTGGATCCATGGTTCATCATTGGATTACAGTCAGCTCATGATTTTGATTGGCCCTTAAATCATGGTTTTCTCCAATACTAAATGTGACATCCTATTCTTGGATGTCATGGAAAATTTCAAATATACATTATATTAGACATTATGCATAAGAATATAACATAGTAAATGTCAAATATGTGTGACATTTAACATTAAGCATAAAGAAAATAATAAAGAAAATGCAAAAGGAAAAGGAAAAGAATGCTTTATTAATGTAGATTAATGTATCTCAATTGTGATCTGAGTGTTTCTTAGGGTTTTATTCCTTTAGGATCTATTCCTTAGAGACAATCTAGCATTTCTACCATGGTTAGGCCTATCACCGGCTAGAAGGAATGGCTACTCCTCTTATTGTCTCGATTTACTTGACACTTGTTACTTGTCTTTACTGACTCTGAAACTCCATGTTGATATGACCTCTAATGCCTAGCTATAAATACTTTCATTTAAACCATCAAAGGTTACCTCAAAATACACATAAGTTATTATAATTTACCCATTCAGTTCTTAATTAAAACTTGCACTTTTAGGTTTTGTTACGATAATCATAACACTTGTTATGAAGAGACACATCTTCATTATGTAGTGACATCATTTGGGAATGGGAATGTTATAGAATTTTATTAGCATGTAGGTTATTGCATTCTTAGTGATCATTCCTCAATTCTATGATAAGTATGACATGTAGTCCTTGAACAATGCATTGTAGTCTTTGGTTTATCCTCTTATTCTTGCATTGTGTAGTAGAACAAACATGGATAGATTGAACAAATAGTAAGATCTTCTCTATCCTTTCCTCAATTTAATCATGAATGAGTAATACTTGAATATGATATCTTCTAGTTCTTGTTTTAGTCTTAGACTTGCTAGGTTTTTCTCTTTTAGCATGTTTTCTAATATATAAAACAAATCAATATCTATGTTTATTGAAAAAAGCCTTTTTAGCCATCTTCCACTCATTTTCATTGAACATAGTAGATATGTCCTAGAATACATCTTTAGAACGTAGTTTATTTTCTCCAATAAGTTCATTCCTTATGAAGTATTAACCTATATAGCAATTCACATACATTGTTACTAAATGAATTTCTTAATGTTTGTATAATTATCACTTTATTTTAAAAAGAATTTATAAATAATACATCCAAGATCATATTTATCTTATTTATATGAATTACCATTTTGATTTAAATTTATGTTTGGTCATAGAACTTGTAAAATAATTGTTTGTATTATTCAAATAGAATCTAATTTATTTTCATTACATGAATCATTTGTTATATGAGTGCATTGACCATTAATACTTGAAAGAAAATTACTACAATAACTTAAAAAATTCCATTGGAAACTAGGTATATTATTAAGATAAGAGGAAAAATATAGTGTTAACTAAATATTATGTAGGAAATATGTCATGCATGGGTAAGTATTCCTCAAACTAGTTTGTTTGCTCAATCAATGGATTTTCAAGCATCAACTCATTCATAATTTTGTGAGTTTACAATTTTTATTTGTTAGTGTCTTTTTAGAAATAAATTCAAAATCTTGAGAAACCTTGCATCTCATTAGTTTTCTTAATGAAGTTGTACCCACTTAAATTGATATATCAATATGTATGCATTCACCTTTTATGTTAAATTCATCATCTATATCAATCATAATATTAGAGAGAATGATCAACATAATTATATGCATATACTAGCTATCATAGTGATACATCTTCAACATCTCCACTAATCTATTAATGTTCATTTTCTTTTGTATTTTTTCGTAAAAGGATTTCATCAAATACCAATCATCGTCACCTATTTGAATCATAATATGAGTTTGAATCCTAGTCATTTTTAGTGTAAATTATAAAAGTGAGTTAAATGATGACTCAAGCTACTTCAAAAAATGTTTTTAACATTGAGAATATATAATGGTGATTTCTTTTCTTTATTGGATAATTATGGATGTTAATACATATTGAATTCTTTTGATAAAAAATCTATCATACTTTCATTAAAATTTGGGCAAAATTACTGATAATGATGGTAAAGAACATATTGTGCTTGTATCATTAATATAAGCTTCGATTGTTGCACCTTGAGCCTTACTAGAAGCTTCTTAAACATTTCACTTCCCAGGCTATATCTTTTCAACATTTGTAACATAAGTGTCAGGATGGAATCTATGATTATATTTTTAAAAAGAATGTAAGGATCCCTACATGAAGTGCTCTTAATCTTTTTAGATATGTGCAACACTCTTTTGTTGTTTACAAAGATTCCAACCTTCTTAGTCTCTTTAGTAACTTTGTCTAGAACTACTTCAATATAATTTGTGAACCCTTAATTTTGTTTACCATGTTCATGCACTATGTATTTATTAAATGTTATAGTGCCTTGAATATATTTATAGTAAATAAGCTTCATTTATTTTCTAGGTAGTATTCATCACTTGTCAAATGCTAATACATGTCTATCTAACAGGTTTTATACATATTGAAAACCTCATCCCAAAAGTTGTAGCAGTCATTTAATATTTGTAGAAAAATATCTCTCTCTTGAATACCTTTATTTAAAATTTCTTTTTATTAAAAAGGAAAAGTTAAATTTTCTATTCTATGATACACCATAGTCATGGTATCTTTTGGAAATGTATCTAGAAATATCATGTAATGATTCCCTAATATTAAAATTGAAATATATACTAATCGAAAGATATTCTTAACATCTTCTACTACCTACTTTATTGATTAGTCATGATGTTATCTGATGCTACTACTAAACATAATATTATTCTAAATGTAATATATTTTGGTGTGCTAGATCTTCAACACATAGTAGAATATGTAATTAAGCTTCTAGTTATCTTTATTTTCTTTGCAAATCTTTGTAAATATATCTACTAATGTCAATGATCAAAGAATTAATATTGATCTAAAAGAAAATAGAAACATAATTAGTTGTTTTCACAACTATTGTGATTTAGGTATGAAATAGCTATTGAATGTAATAGTACACAATGAAACTACGTAGACATATCACTTTTCTCAAAATGTTCTTGAACCTTGGTATCTAATTTAGATTTTTGTAACAAAATTTTAGCTATGAGAATTGTATATTGCATGTTCAATAACCAAAATCCAATTCTTGCATTGAAAGGATTAAAATATTTTTAAGCTCTAATAAATTTCCAATTGTCAAATTCGTTGGCATCAAATAGACATTCATACAATCTTATGTTCATTTTGTTAAGAAAGTTATCAATTATATTTTGCATATGATTGTTACTTATAGAACAAATTCTATACTTTTCTATAACATCCACACACATGTTAATATTAACTAGGATTAGATTATCCATCATAGGAATAGGTTATTTATGTGATATTTTCTTCCTTCTAAAATACTTATAAGTCATCTAATATTTGTTTAATAGTTGATTTAATAGCTTCATGGAATAGTTACATAATTGGCCTTCTTGCATCAAAGATAAGATGGTACTAAATGTAAACTTTGTAAGATATCTTCATTATAGTCCTCATCAATCATACTATGAAAGATTTATTTTCATTCACTTGCATGTTCAATACTTTATTAATGTAGGAAACAATATTTTGCATTAACTTTTCCTTCATAATATTGAATATCAATATGATAATCCCTTGTAATTTTTTTCTCTTCAATGATTTTTATGATAAACAAATTGAGATGTAATGAACCCTTTTTCATTCTAATTGTTATGGATGTTGCATGAATCTATACATGGATGTCAACATACTAATCATGGATGTTCTTTACATATTATATGATAATAATTGTCTTATAAGTTTGTGAACTCTTATTTAGAGGATATAGTTACATGTCACTATATTTCTCCTTCTAGGCTTGAACGTCAACATATCAATTACCAATTGTAAGTATTCATGCTACACATATGATCATTTGGAATATTATACTATAGGAATGAGTGTCATGATAATAGAAACATGCATAATAAAAACATGTAGTGCATTAGCAAATATTATTTGATCATTACATAGTTGGAGGATGAAATCATGCTTACTCACAGGACACTTCAAGGCTAATTGACTCTACCTAAAGAATAAAAAATTTGATCATTACATAACTGAGTGATGAAATAATTCATATTGTAGAGACACTATACAAGGTAATGGCATGAGGTTAGCCATAACAAAGAGATAGTATACTACTTACTGGCTATTTTTGGAGGTAATTATCTTATCATGACAAGTGAAAGTGATGATGAATCATAATGACTATTAAGAATGATAAACTCTTTATAGTCTAAGTTAGAATTAATACTTAACTATAATACAATATTATTACTAGTTCTATAATATTATTTACTCATTACACAACTAAGGAATGAGCAACATCTCATACCTTTATTAGTTCTAGTATACACTTTGGAAACTCTTAGTTTAGTTATTTCAAATGCCCATGTTATGATTTAGAAGCTAGAAAAAAATAAAAAAATAAAACAAATTCAACAAGCCCAAATTCAAGGTGATAAAAGGCCATATTTACATATGAAAATACAATGAAAGAATATGAAAGATAAAGATCAAGTGACGTCAAAATAACTCCTTTGTAAAATAGGAACCAAAGTCGTGTAACTTATATTTAAATTACTTTACCATATAAAAAAAGATAGGAAATTTTATTATTTTTACCTTTATATTGATGCACATATGTAATTAGAGAATGGCTCAATCTTTGAAGTCTCTTCAATTTCTAATCCATTTTCCCATAAAATATATTTGTTCCATCATACACTATTATGGCCCCATCTTTTAACTATAAATATTGGACAAATGATATTTTTAATTGATGTAATCAATGTTGTTGTGGGAAATTGATGCTAAAAAAAAGGATTAAAGATATTACAAAATTTATCTCATCTTGTAATTTTATCATTATTCTTAAGTTATTAACAATTTATAAATCATTATTTTTCTATCAATTCACATTGTTCAACATTTTATCCTTATTCAATAGTTATCCAATAACTACAGAAATTACATTAAAAGTTTTCAGTTCCACATATTTATAGTTCATCATCAACAACATTTCCATTAAATCATTTTCATCATTTTTTTTTTACAAATCTAGTCTAGTAGCAAATCTAAAAGTTAAACAATTACAAAAATGGAATCCATTCATTTCCCATGAAATTTAACTCATTTAATTCTATTCATCACTCCAAATTATTTAACAATTCAAGATAACTTCAATAAACCAAGTTTCGTTCAAATATAACATAAAAATATTGAAATTTCTATGATCTTCAGTTTCACCACAACTTGTGGTCAAGTCATGCTATTGCAATTTTTCTAGACCTCAAGTTCATCATGACTTGTAGTAATTTAGTTTCTAGATTTTCATAAACCATGATCCATGGTTCACTTGTGATTGAGCACCATGAATTCACAATGAATCATGATTAACTCATAATATCAACCTTGACTTATGGTTTCCTTGTCGATGACATAAAATTGAAACTATTACCCATGGTTACCTCATGATTTAGCAAATAAAGAAAGGTGAATGTTGACCTCTTAGTATGTCAAAAACCTGGAAAATGTAGAATGTGGAAAATGTATTTGTATTGCCTTGTAGGTCTAAGGATAGATCAAGAGCATGATGAGATTAGGACAATAACATAATCAAGAGCTTTAATGTATTAAGATAGTAGATTGGGACAAAGAGCAAGTCTTGAGTCAAAACAAGAGCTACATTGAGATGACAAGAAGATCCAAGACTTCAAGACAAGAGCTAAACTAGAATGAGAGCTATGTTGGGATGACAAGATAAGATTTAGGATGGAAGAGAATTCTATGAGCCAAATGAAGATGTTTGGGAATTTCCAAGATGTTGAAATGTCAAAACAATGATTCAAAGTTCAATGTGCTTGTAGGGTAGACATCTCACATTGGTAGAAGACATCTAACTCTTGGAAAAAGTGTCTAAGAGTATATGTCTATGGGTAGATGTCTACATATCCAGGTAGATGTCTTTCCAGAATTAACAGTGTTGACAAAAAGACATCTCCACTTTAAATTAGATGTCTCAAATAGTTGTTATCTAGATATTGGACAAATTTCTAGGGGTTTTTGGAAGCTCTAAGAGTATTAAAAAAGGTGGAATTCATGAGAAATAAGTGAAACCATTTGTTGAATATTTATCCTTGGCTTCTCAAAAAGTGAATTTATTTTGTTCTTAATTGTTTCATCATTTGTAATGTGTTATATGTGCTAAGAACCTTGTTTCAAGGAATTTGTAATTTGAGTTACACTCTTTCCTTGAATTTTTTTTCTTCCTACTTGTAAGCCCTATAGGGTTGATTTGCTTCTTGTAAAAATGCATCTTGTGATATTATTAGGATCTTGTGGGATTGAGTGATTTTGCAGTGATGAAACACTCCAGTGTAGAGCTCATATTTTGTAAAGGTTGTGGGATCCTTTAAACCACATTTTGAGCTTGTTGGGATCTAATGTGATTGAGTGTTTTTCTAGCAATAAAAAACTCCAAATAGAGCTCAAATCTTACAAAGTATGTGGTATCCTTAAAATCCCATTTTCTAAGAAACAAAATTTGGAGGTATACAAGGATTCTACCCTTCAAGTGTGGAGGTACCCAAGTTGGGGAACCATGTAAAAATTGTGTAAGGTTTTTGGTGGCTATATTTCTTTTAATTAGGGAACTCATTCAACCCTCCTTGTAAGTTCTTGATTCTCAAGTGATATCAAATCCCAATACTCCTAATTTTGAGCATAACAAATCAAGAGTGAATGATGGAAGGAGGATCATAAATCTAATTGCCAATGTTCAATGGGATCACCTTCACATGTTGGAAGACTCGAATGCAAGAGTTCTTTAAGTACATAAGGTTCTTAGCTTGGGAATTCATCTTGGATGGATGCACTCAACTCATTAGCAGCATTTTGGGAAATAAATGTAAGACTAGAGGTAAGCAATATAAACTTTCAAATTTTGCTACCTTTTCTACAGAATGCACAATATGTTATAGAAGAGGCCATATGACCTCTGAATGATCTAATGTTTATAGGTCACAAAAGAATGAGTATAGTGAAGAAAGAAGAAGAAGTAACATCTATATAAGTTGGGATGATGAAGAGGAAACAAGAAATACATATAAAGATTCATATCTTTCATATATAGTCTTGGAAAATCAAGAACCCATCAATGATTCAATCTCTAATCATGAAGCTAAAAGAGATGAGTCTTCTTTGGAAGAAAGGTATGAGCTACTTTGTAATGAGCTAATTTCCTTTCAAACTTTATGTAGCAAAATAAAAAAATCCATGTATACTAAAGAAATAGAGATAGCTCAACTTAATATAAAGTGCTTAAATCATAAAAAGGAAAAATCAAACCTAAAGGTTAAGGTAGAAAAGATAACTCTTTTCTATAAGTAGATTAAGGATTTTTCAAATTTGAAGCTCATCAATGATAGGTTAACACAAGAGAAGGAGATTCTAGAAATTGTGCCTTCCCACTATAAAACATATATAAGAACTTCATCAAATAGAAGATATGGGGACTATGGGAACTTGTTTGGAGGTGCTTAGAGGTTCCAGACCTCAAAATGAGCATCTTCAATTTTTGGCATTGGCAGGTTAGACATCTACTCTAATAGTTAGATGTCTCAGTTGCATTTAAGACATCTCATTTTGATAGCAGGAATCTATCTCAAGAGGTATACATCTATCACATGATTTCAATGCATATACTTTGACATCTTTGTACTCAAGCAAAACATCTATTGTTTCTTCAAGACATCTTGTACAAATTTTAATGAACATTTATTGCATAAGTTGATGAGATTCAAAGACGCATCTCTACAAAGGCAAGGTAACCCATGAATAGACATTAAAGCAATGGATGCATTACAAAATTTGAAGATTTTAGTTGCTACTATGATTTTTGGATCCTCAATGTTTAATCACATAGTCCTTTGTTTTTAAAAGGGGTTAATTGCTTAGTATCTAGAAGACATTTTTTAAAAACATAACTAATAGGAGATCGTAGTCTCTAGACTTGATCTTAGTGTTACAATTTAGGTATATTACTTTGATTACAAAAGAACAATCAAGATTACATCTTTGGAAAGAACAAGCTAATACTAAAAGGCCCAAGGGGAGAATACCACTCCTCCTACAATTGAAGCATTAAAATGGGAATAATGTTGGCACATATGCAGGGGAGCCTGTACCTTATCAACAACCTATATCTTTTAGACCATGGTTATAGGGAAAGTCTTCAAAGACTGTCAACAAAAGACACTTAGGTTGCAATATCTTTTACTCCAACACCCAAATCAAATAATGAGCAAGTAATAGGTACATTTATATTAAGCCTAGTAATGTATCTAAGGTAAAAGTATGAGCTTTCTTTTGCTCATGTTACATTTTGGATCTTTACCTTAAACTGAATTTCTTGATGATTTATTTTGACATATTTACATCTATTTATGAGCATCGTGTTAAGGATCTTTTTGGTTGTTTTTGATCTTTTGAGATATTTAGCATGAGAAGTTGTATTGCTTTGACATTTCTTGTGAGTATTTGATCTAGGTCCTAAAAGTTGAATGTACATGTATTTACTCTCATTGTCATAGAATTGCTATGCCTTATATTTTTGTTCATGTCTTAAAAGGAAAAGAATATTGGATGATTGTAGAATCATGAGATATTGGTTATTTATTACTAATGGATTATTGGTTTAAAGATAGGTTACTTGATCTTTAGTGGTCAAACTTTGGACTTCGGCCTTTGGTTTTAAATACTCGTAGACATCAATTGAAAGGAATGGCTTAGTTGTGTTTAAATTAGTTACACCTTATTAATTTTAACTTTGTTTGTGAATAGATAAGGGACATCTCTTAATGGAATTTGGTTTTCCATCATTTTCCCTATGAAATCAATGCTAAGGATGTGTACTCTTCAATTGATATCCATCATGTTTTCTTTTTTAGATAAATGTTTGTATCTCTATGGGATTATCATATGATGTTATGTGATTTTATCTTATGGAAATTTATTGAGGATGTTTAGATAGGTACTTTTCATGATCCTCTCCTTTTGGGTGATATCCAAAAGGGGGAGAGTTTTGCAATTTTGGTCATGCATACTATATGATGCTCTTTTTATGATATATGTTTGGAGATAGGTTTTGTGATATGTTTAGTGCATTAATGAAGATAGATTGATTGTATTTTGCTACACACACAGACACACACACACACAAATGCTTATGCTTTTATTGTCATTGTATTATGCTCACCCATTTTCTCAAGTTTTGGAAATCACCAAAAATGGGGAGATTGTTGACCTTTTGGTATGTCAAAAACTTAGAAAATGTAGAATGTGGAAAATGTATTTGTATTGCCTTGTAGGTCTAAGGATAGGAGAAGATCATGATGAGATCAAGACAATAGCATAATAAAGAGATTTAATGTATCAACATAGTAGATTAGGACAAAGATAAAACCTTGAGTTAGAACAAGACCTACATTCAAATGACAAGAAGATCCAAGACATCAAAAAATAGCTAAACTAGAATAAGAGTTATGTTGGAATGACAAAATAAGAGCTAGGATACAAGAGGAGTCTACAAGATAGATGTTTTGGGGATTGCCAAGATGCTAACATATTAGAGCAATGATTCCAAGTTCAATGTGCTTGTAGGGTAGATGTCTCAAAGTGGTAGTAGTGTCTAACTCTTGGAAAAAAGACATCTAAGGCTAGATGTCTACAACTTTAGGTTGATGTCTTTATAGAATTAACAGTGTTGATAAAAAGACATTTCCGCTTCAAATTAGATGTCTCAGATAGTCATTATCTAATTGTTGGATGAATTTCAAGGGGTTTTTAGAAGCTCAAAGAGTATAAAACAAGGTGGAATTTGTGAGAAAGAAGTGGAACCATTTATTAAATATCTCTCCTTAGCTACTCCAAAAGTGAATTTGCTTTGTTCTTCATCCTTTTCATCATTTTTAATGTGTTGTATGTACTAAGAACCCTATTACAAGGAATTTTTAATTTAAGTTACTCTTTCCTTGATTTTTTTCTTCTTACTTATAAGCCCTACAAGGTTGATGTGCTTCTTGCGAGAAGGTAGCTTGTGAGCCTGTCAGGATCTTACGAGATTGAGTGGTTTGGCATTGACAAAAAACTTTGATGTAGAGCTCAAATTTTGCAAAGGTTGTGGGATCCTTTAAATTACATTTTGAGCTTTTTGGATCCTTTTGTATTTGAATGCTCGAGTGGAGCTCAAATATTGTAAAGTATGTGGTATCCTTGAAACCATATTTTTTTAAGAAATAAAGTTTGGAGCTATGCAAGGATTCTACCCTTTGAGTGTGGAGGTATCCAAGTTGGGGAACCATGTAAAAACTATGTGTGGTTTTTGTTGGCTGTATTTCTTTTAATTGGAGAACTTATTCAACCCCCCTTCTAAGTTCTTGATCCTTAGGAAATTCATCATAATTAGTGAATCAAACTTGTAATCTTTTACCATGACTCATGATATTTTAAAATTTAAATTTCTCACTGTTATTCATTACCATGACTCATGAAACCCTAGTGGTACACTCATGGAATCCTCAATTTCATTATTTACTATTTATTATAGATCATGAGTTGTGGTCTAGTCATGATCTACTTGTGATCATGGATCATGACTCATGTTATAATACCACCACTTGTGGTAAAATTATTTTCTATATTTGTCATCCAATTTTGATAAAATTTTAGAATTTTGATGAAGGATTCATCCACTTGAAATTCCAACAATCTTATCTCATGGACATTGAGTACTCTTTTATGAAATTATGACTCATTACTTACTACATAGTAGCTTCTAAAAATTAACTTTAATTTAGACATCTAAGTCTAAATTATGAGTAATGGGACATCTAAAACTCACCTTCAATGCATAACTATGTGATGACAAAATTCCATGTATTATTTATTATTAATTACTTAGAAATATATGAATAGAAATACATTGTTTTCATCTAATTCATTTCTCATCACAAGGCTATGTTATAAGAACTAATAGTTGCATTTCCATTATTAAATTTCTTATAGTTCATTTTGAGAACCTACTCTTCATCAGTCGACCATGTGAGGAGCCATAGTTATTTATGAAAAAGCTATATTATAAAGATAATCCTCATTGCTATTTACTACAAGTTTAATTTTTCATTTATTAGAGAATGAATATTTAAATTTCATATGCCAACTCTTCATCACTCAACCTTGTGATGAACTAGGCGTCATCTTTGAAGAATCTTTTGAAAAAATGTGTCTTTCACTAAATAATTATCATTATCCAGTTGCATGATGAGAAGAATTTCATCTATAAACAAATTCCATAGAGAAGTGGATTTTGGTTCTATACAAATATCTTAATGACTTATTAGAAAAAGAAGCTACATTCAAATTTTTTATAACATGCTCTCATTATATAGTCATGTCATCTGATGAGCTAGAGTTTGTCTCTAAATAATCTTCAATGTGAAGATAAATTTAAAATCTCTTAAAACATGTATTTACTATGTGATTTGTTAGTTGAACTAAAATTTTCCTTAGCTTTTCCTCATTACATAACCATGTGATAAGAGAGCTTTCTTTAATGAATGAACTTTCATTATAAATTTAATTTAAATGTTATAAAATCAATTGAATTACTTACAAAATTTTGATGTTGAACTATAATTTCCCATTACATGGACTCAATACATGGCCATGTGATGATCCAATTTCATCTTTAAATAAGCTTTCATGTGGAAATAAATTTTGAATTAAGGTAAAAGGTTTAGTTACCTAGAGAATTTGATAGTTGAACTGGAATTTTTCTTATCTTATTCTTATTACACAATAGTGTGATGAGTAAGAGTTCATCTATGAATAAGCTTTTTCTAGTAGTGAAATTTAAATTTCATGAAATTGAATGAATTACTTAGGAAATTAAGCAGATGATTTGAATTTTTCCTTAACTTACCCTCATCGCAAGATCATGTGATGAGTGAAAGTTCATCTTTGAATAAGGCTCCATGTGATAAATTGTAAAAAGGTTAAAGCATTTTAAGTACATGGGAAATTTTGAAGTTGAGTTGAAATTTTCTTTGGCTTGTGCTCATCACACTACTATGTGATGAGCAAAAGTTCATTTATGAACAAGCTTATATTTGAATTTTGAAAAATTAATTGAGTTTCTTAGAAAATTCACAACTAAACTAGAATTTCATTAAAACATTTTATTTAATTAGAAATGTTAATAGTGGAATTATAGTTCTCCACTAATGATTTGACAAAAATTCCATTTGTACATTAGTAAAAATAATAAGAAAAAAACATTAATTATGTAGTCATTGCATTTTCTTTGTGTTTAATGTAATTTTATTTTATTAATATGATAATAGAAGATGTCTATACATTCCAAAGTATTATAAAATAATTATATTTATTTTAAAAAGTTGTTATGAAATGATAATTTTAACAAATAATTGCACTATGGTAATTTTCAAAAATAATTATAGTAATTTTGAGAAAGAGTTAGAGTAAATTTAGATAAGATACAGTAATTTCCATAAACATGTTGATACTTGCATGGAAGACATTTCATCAAATACTTCAATAGGAATGAAGTATTTGATAAACATTAAATCAAATAAACTATTGAACTATCTCCAACAATAAAACTAGGAGCTTAGTAGAGCAACATACATCAATAAACATTTGGCACAGCTAGAGGGTAAAAATAGCTATAGTAGGAGTGGGATAAACTAAAGGAGCTATGGCTAGGTTAGTATCATGAAATTGCACTATAAAAGCATAAGAGATCTCAAGATGGTGTAAGATTTGAAGAATATCATGAGACATCATTGATGATGCGGTAAGAAGATAGTAGTTGGAGAAAACCATAATGTAGAAGAGTGTAGGATAGGGAACCATAACATATAAGATCACAACATGAAACCAAGGAAATAATAATCATAATGAAAATGATTAAATGATTTTGATGATGATAGAATAATTGGTTATATTTCAAAAGAAAAGTAGCAATAACTATAGAAGCAGTGCTAACATAGAAATCAATAATGATGGAGTGCTTAGTTACAACACTAGAATAAGAGTGATGGTGGTGGTAGATCTTAAGGATAGCTAGTCATAGAAAAAGGTGAAAGTGAAAAAAAATTTAAATAATTCAAATATTTATTTATTTTATATGAATTATCTATATAAAAGTTATTTTGGAATTAAATGTGGCACAAGCATTTAGTTAGAATACATACTTAAGGAGATGTGACCAGTTCAAGAATCGCTAGAAATACTCTTAATTATGATACTTTATTTTGGTAGTTTAAAATAGTTTTTTATATAAATGCATTAGGAAACTCATATATTTTAGTCATTGCAACTATAAAATATTTTATATATAATTTGCATATAAGATAGTTGAAAGTGTATGTCCTGGAAAAGTTAATCAAGATTTAACTTTCAACAAACTAGAAAACACCTTCAGAATGATTAATAAGACATTTTCTTATCTCTAAAGTAAATATCACCTTAAGGATGTTACATAAGATAATCCTCGTACCACTATAAACATCACCATATTCTCATCATCATCCATTTCAAACTCCTACTATTACTCAAAAGTTTATTTACTTTTAGTCTACTCTTCAAATTTTTATTTCAATGTTCAAAAATTTTCAATGAAGAGAAGGTGTTTAAAATGGAGGATGGGGAGAAGGATATGATGTTATATACAATGGTGTCATTACGGTCTTGTGAAACATCCTTAAGGATAAAGCTATTTTAAAGGTAAGAAAATATCTTGTAGATCATCCTTAAGGCATTTTCTAGTTCATTAAAAAGTCAAAGCTTGGTTGAATTTTTTCTTGTGATGAGTATTTTAGATTTCATGTTGGGTTCAGTTATGAGGTGATCTTAAATGCATTTGAAAAATCTTGAAAAAGTCTATATCTTAAAAAAATTTAGCTTAATTAGAGTTATTCAATTAGTTTAAGTTAGCTCAGAAAATTATCACTTAGCATTATTTCATTTTATTAAAATGCTTTACCATGAGTCCTGGAATAATCCTGTGAGTCATGGTTGATAATCACAAGTCTTGATGAAGTTATGGTTAATCTTTTTAGATGATTTTTAAGGTCAAAATTAGTGATCACATCATGGTTTAGTTCTTAGAATATCATGAGTTGGCCAAGAGTCATTGTTAAGTCATTACACTAGAGAAATCTTGAATATCTTTAAAATTTAAAATTAGATTTGAGTAATACTTGATTCGTTAGTGGCATCTTGAGCTACTAAACAAAATGAAGTGTTGAAGGAATTCTTAAATTCAATTTGAAAAAATTTTAATTAATCCAACTTGAATGAATTTTAAACTTTTAGATTGGCTAGTGAGATAGATCTATAATGACCATGATGAAAATACTTTGATAAAAAACCTTGATGGTAATAACTTACTAATGGATTTTTTGATAATTGATGATGAAGATGTTAGAAATTACTATTATTTTTTGTATAATAGAAATAATGGATGAATACGATATTGAAAACTAAAAGTTGATGAGATGAAGATATCATGGTGTCTAGACTATGGAATGTAAAAAAGATTTGTAGCTTAATATTTTATATTACTTCTAGCATTTCTACAATCATATTTTTCCCACATATTTATAGATATGTGATGAGTCCATAATGCTATTTGATAAGACAAAGTTATTTACGTGAAAAATTAGTTAAAAAATGAATAGATGTACGAGATTATGGCCTAAATCTAAGTACATGCACCCATCAATCTTTTTCTAAAAGAAAAAAATAATAAAATTTCTAACTTATCTTATGTGGCATAAAAATCCAAATAATGTTTACATGACTTTGGCTTCTATTTTAATAAAGAGCCAGATTAGCTTCACTTGATCTATCTTTTCTTGAAATTTGATCTTTGTCTTCTTTCTTTGACTTAATTTTACTATATTTTGATACTTAAATATGAAATTCTAGTATCTTGAACTTTGGCTTATTGAATCCATTTATTTGTGTATCTTTTAATCGAAAACCTTAGGAAATGGAGTGGATTGAGTATGAGTGACCAAAGTACATACTAGAACCAATAATTTCAGATAATTTCATTCTATTTTCAAACTTTAACATGAAGCTACTACACTTGTGTCATATCATCTCTAGATGTCATGGAAAATGTTAAATATACGTTATATTAGACATTATGTGTAAGAAGAAAATATACCAAATGTCAAATATATGCAACATTCAACATTATGCGTAAAGAAAATAATTAGATAGTGTGTAGAAAGAGAAAGAAAAGAACACTTCATTAATTTGGAATAGTATATATGGATCATGTTTTGAGAGTGTTCCTTGGGGTTCTTTTCCTTTGACATCTATCCCTTATAGGAAATCGAGCACTACCATCATAGTTAGGCCCATAACTAGTTAGAAGGAATGGCTAATCCACTTCCTATCCCACTTCACCTAGCTCTCATGACTTGTCTTTTCTAGATCCGCTACTCCATGCTGGCATGACCTATAAGCTTAGGTATAAATGCCTTAGGTCAAACCCCCAAAGGTTACCTCAAGAGACATGTTCATTATTACAATGCAGCCTTTAGTGTCTTAATTACAACATGCCATTTCAGGCCTTGTTACAATAGAGATAACACTTATTATGAAGAGGCACCATCTTCATTATTCAAAAACATCATTTGGGAATGGGGACATTACAACACTCTAATTAGATTAATTATGGAGGATGAGTGTGACATCCTATTCCTAGATGTCATGCTAAATGTTGAATAAATGTAACATTTGACATTATGCATAAGGAAAATAATAGCCAAAATGTAGAAGCAAAATAAAAATAATACTTTATTAATGTAAAATAATGTATTTATTTCATGCTCTAACGTTGGGGTTATCCTATTTTAGCATCTATCTCTTAGAGGTAATTCAACACTATCACCATAGTTAGGTCTATCACTAAGTAGAAGAGATGGCTAGTCACCTTTCTATTTTGCTTCACCTAGCACTTGTTACTCATCTTTACTGACATGAAAAATTTATTTTCATATGACCTCTAATGCTCAACTATAAATACCTTAGGTCAAACCTCCAAAGGTCATCTTGAGAGACTTACTTGTTATTATGATGTGCCCTTTTAAGTCTTAATTACAACTTGGCCTTCCAAGGCTTATTATAATAATTATAATACTTGTTAAGAAGAAATAATATCTTTGTTATGGAGTAGCATCATTTTAGAAGGGGGACATGATAATCTACCCTTAGGTTTCATTCATCCTTGAATGAGTCCATGTTCATTTTCTTTTTCTAGCTTTAATATTTCTTCCATGTTCTAATACTCCAATACTTTGATTTTTCCTTAACAAATAAGATTAAATATTCTAATGTTATCTTGATTATTCTACAAACAAAATATAAGAAAAAAAAATATGGGAATTAAATATTATTTTATCAATACTTATATTCATTCTCTAAGGTAATGACAAGAGGTAAATTAAGGATCTATCAACCACCAATCACTAATCCTAATTAAGATTACACAAAGTGCAAGTCATATTTAGTTATCCAAGTAAACGTAAGACAAATCCTTATTTTCAATTTGCATTACCCTAAGATATTTTACCTACCTAATTAAAATACAAATTGAATAATGAAAAAAAAATAAGATTATGAGTAAAAGTAAGAATAAGAGTCTCCCTAATTTTGATCAACCTCAAGGATCAATGGAAGTAGTTTTAGTTTCACCATAAGGGATATATGATCAAATGGCCTTGTTTAGGATGGTAGGGCTTGATCTTACTTTTCAATTTCTTACTTAGGAATTAACTCTAGTAGCTTGTTAACTTGGAAGAATCAATTATCTTAACAAATATAGTCTAGTGTCATTGTGAAGAATGATGCTGACCTATCTTCATTAGTCATTGAAGCATAATTAGAGAATTGTGATTCTTGATAAGTGTTATTCATTAATATCATCTGTTCTTGAATTCTAGGATTTAAATTATCTATTAAAGATTCAAAGTAAGTGGAATATGCACTGGCTAATGGAATTTCATGTTGAATTAATGAAAACATACTCTTCAAATCAAGTTCGTCTTTCATAGGTTCTTGTACACATCCATATTTTAAGAATTGAAACATAATACTTCCAACTTTCACATTGAAGTCTCTGCAGATGATGAATGCCATTAGATTAAGATTGGTATGGGTTAGGAATAACTTATTCTATAAGAGTTCTTCAATTTGATTAATCAAGTAGACTACCTAATAAAGTCTAACATTTGGACATGTTGATTTGACAATTAAATGTATGTTGACCATACATATACATCTTCATGATACTAGATTTTAAATATCAATACCACTACTATGTGGCTTGTCTAGAATCTAAAATATTCTTTCCTTTCCATAATTTGAAGTTCTAGAATTTCAAAAATCATATCTTCTAATCTCCATTCAAATCTTTGTACCAATTCAAACTTGGTTTCCTTATAAAAGATTACACAGCCACTCATGGTATGACTCTTGTAATGGGGTAATCTATATGGATCAAAAGAAAAACTTCCACAAGAACCTTTTTTCTTGTAAATACCTTTGTATCCTAATTTTTTTAAATTAGGTTGAAATTGGTCTAAAAATTCCAAAGACTTCTTGTAGGAATAAGAAATCAACATTTAAATATTATAATTCTTCTAGGATGCATGGTTATTGATAGTCATGCCAATCCAAGGCTAAAGATGATCATAGTAGATGTTGTCTTTCACTAGCTAGGAACCTTGTAACCATGTTTTATGTTCCAACTTTTATTCTTGTTATTGGATTTTCTCTTGGGTCATTTCTTCTTATGGGTATTATACACCTTATTAAAACAAGATTATGATTCTCCATGATGTTTTTTTTGGATGATCTAGTTGTAGGTTGAATTGATATACATCTTCTTAATCATTTTGTTTAACCAATTGATTCTTCAAATTATTATTTAATTCATTAGATTGGTAACAATTAGCTACATTACCTAGAATCTTAACAACCTTTCTACTCCCCTTAGGATACTAACACTAGTAATGTAACTAATGATACACTAGGGATTAGTGATCTAGGACTTGTTGAACTTTTGGTATGTCAAAACCTTTAAAAATGGAGTATATACTAGTGTGTTTGTGAGATATTGTAGGTCTAAGAAAGGTGAAAAAAAAATAATCTTAAGAATACCAAGATAAGAACATGAATTGACATTCTAGAATACTAAAGTCCAATAAGAAAATTCAAGGATTTGGAGAATATCAAAAGGATGCAAGACATCTCGATTCTAAAGAAGCCATCTTAGAGATTGCCAAGATGTCTCATTCTACTATAACACATCTATACTAAGAAGCTCTTGTTTTAGAAAAGATGTCTCTACAAAACAATAGACATCTCAAGTTGTGAAAAGACATCTCAACCAAGATGTCTTGGAATTGGTTAAGACATCTTATGAAAATAAAATGTCTTACCTACAAGATGGATAAACCTAGTAAGATGTCTCAAGCTCATGGAAGATGTCTCAACTAGCCATTTCTAGCCATTGTACAAATTCCAACAAACATATGATGTTAATAAGGCTATAAAAGAAAGCGATACCTTTTTGGAAAAAGCAAGCATTGTTGTAATTAAGAAATCATTGTATACATCCTTTGAGAATTTTGTACTTCATTTCTCTATCATTTACTAAATGTTTTATTATTTTCTTGAACCAAAAAGCAAGGAATTAGAAGTGTCATTCATTTTCTCCTTGATCTTTCTATTTTTCATTATAAGCCCTAAGGGGCTAGATGTGCTTCTTAAGAGAAGGAATGCTTTGAGCTTGTCAGGACCTTGAGGGATTAGATGTATTTCTGAGAGAAAAAATCCCTAGTGAAGCTCAAGAATTTGTAAAGGTTGTGATATTCTTGAAACTAAATTTTTTAACCAACAAATTTTGGAGGTGTGCAAGGATTCTACCCTCTGAGTGTGGTCATACCCAAGTTGGGGAACCATGTACATCTATTGTACAAGAATTGGGTCTCATTAGCAAGAACTTATTAAAACCCCCTTCTAAGTTCTCAATTCTCAAGTGGTATTAGAGCAAGGTACTCCTAGATTGAGTGTAACAACTTAGGAGTGCACTATGTAGAGAACATCTTATAATAAGTCAACAATGTTCAATGGGATTGACTTCACATACTGGAAAGCATAGATACAAGGATTCTTTGAATCCATGGAATTTGAAGTGTGGTAGTCTATCATAGAAGGATACACTCATTCCATTGATAGCTCTACAAGCATTGCACTACCAAGAGGTAAGTGATCTGATGATGACACAAATAAGTTTATGTTTGATACAAGGGCTAGGAACTATCTTTACTATGCTCTTAGCAAACCTAAACTTAATAGAATAGATGGGCATAAAAATGCAAAGAAAATTTGGAATGTTTTCAAGGGCACTTATGAAAGAACCTCAGTGATGAAACAATCCCCAAACTTCTAATCTTGCAATATAAATATAATAAGTTGAAAATGAAAGAAGGTAAAAGAATCAAAGATTATTTCTCTAAGGTTAATGATCTTGTGGTAGTAATTAGAGGTACAAGGGAAGAGCTACCTAAGAGTTAAGTTATCATTAAAATTATTAGAACTCTACTCCCTAAATTTAGACCCAAAATCACTAACATGGAAGAAATTAGAGATTTATCTATTCTCAAACTTGAATAATTACAAAGTGTTCTTATAGCATATGAAATGAATCTCATCAGTTAAGGTGCCATCAAAGAAAAATCTAATACACTTAAGAGTTCTTCAAAAGAAAAGGAGATCTCTAATTGTGATGTAAACAATGATGATGAACTAGCTCTCGTAACAAGAAGAGTAGAAAGATGTTTTACAAGGAATGGAAAAAGTTACAATGAATTGGACATCAAAGATAAAGAAAAAGATAAGCAACCTAGAAATTATAATCTTAATATTTCTTCTATAAAATGTTGGATATGTTATGGAAGAGGCCATGTGGTCTTTGAATGTTCTAGTGCTAGTAGGTTACCAAAGAAGGAATCAATTAAAGAAGATAACAAGATCAAAATCTCTCCACCAACTAGGATGGTGAGTATAGTGAAGAAGAAATTGATAATTCATCAAAGAACTCTGATCTTATTTGCATTTCTCTTGAAAGTGAAACTCCCATGGATGATTTTGAAGAATCTAAAGGTAATACTGAGGAAAGGCATAATATGTTGCATGAAGAAATTATTTCTTTTCAAAATTCATGCAACAAAATGAAAATAACTTGACATAGAAAGGAAGTTGAAATAGCTAAACTCTATACTGAATGCTCCTCTGTAAAAAGGAAAAACTTATACATAAAGGCTAAGGTTCAAAAGCTAACTTAATCTTATGAGTAGATAAGCAAAGATCTATTGAGTATAAGACCTAGTGGTGATAAGCTTATTAAAGATTTAGAGATGCCTAAAGGTTTGCACATCAAAAGAGAAATCAAAAAGGGTTCTACCCTCCAAGTGTGGACATACCTATGTTGGGGAACCACATACATCTATTGTGAAAAAATTGGGTCTCATTGGCTAGAACTTATTTAACCCTCCTTCTAAGTTCTTGATCCTTAAGTGATATCAGAGCATACTAAAAAGGAATTATCAATTGTAAAACTTAGCAATAAAAAACTTATTAAAAATCAGGAAATGACTCAAGATATAAATCCAAGGCATCCTCACATTAAAGCATCTTCAAGTTTAATATACAAGAGAAAATGCTTACCTAGGTTTGAATAGTTAGCTAAAATAATAAAAATGGTTTGTTTCTATTATGGTAAAACTAGACATATTTAGTATTTTTATTATATATGGTTGAATCACTCTAATTGAACTTTTCCAAGGTATGTTGTAGGGATGAAAAGTTTGGAAACCTATGGAGAAGAATTTTGAAAAGGAAATGCTTGCTTAAGTTGCTCTCTTTGCTGTTAAAAGGAGCATATGGTATATTGATAGTGGATGTTCTAGACATATGACATTTGACAAATCTTAATTCATATTAAAGGTATTGGTACTACTGGAGGTAAGGATCAACATTTTGTTAAACAAGTATTTTATGTTAAAGGTGTTAAACATAATCTTCTTAGGGTAATTCATCTTTACGATTCAAAAATTCATGCTATCTTTTACAAGGATATATATAGACTAAGAGACCCTTACTCTAGAAAATTTATTATATAAGAAAATAGAAATGCAAATGTTTATACTACTATTTTAGGCGATGTTTCTAACCTTAGATCTAAGTGCTTGATTAGAAATATAGGTGATGTTTATATTTGGCATAGAAAATTGGGTTACATTAAAAAAGACATTTTTCAAACACTTGTTTCTAAAGATATGGTTTGGGGACTACTCAAACTAAAGAATTTTTTCATGAATACTTATGATGCTTGTTAGAAAGGGAAACAAACAAGGGTAAGGTTTGGTAAGAAGGATTGCATCTCCACCTCATGTCCTTTAGAATTACTTCACATGGACTTGGTTGGTTCCTTTCAAACTCTAATTTTAGGAAAGAAAAGATATTATTTAATCATTTTTGATGATTTTTCTTACATGGGTTACTTTTTTATATCACAAATGATGAGTCATGTTCTAACATGCTCTGATATCGGATACCTGATATTGGAGCCATGACATTGGATACCTGATGTTAGAGCCCAGGACATGATGTTAGATATTCAATATCATGGGGTATACGCTGACTTATAAATATAGCACTTGGGCTCATAATTTGGGATAGTTTTTCATAGTTTTACATAGAGTAGTAAAGCTCTTGCAATTTGTTTTCTCTAGAGTTAGAATATTTTCTAAGTGCTTGTAGCAGGAGTCTAAGTGTGTACAGTTCTTTGTTTGAACACTAATGTACCTGAGCATAGTAGTGTGACAAGAATAAAAATGAACCTTTTTTATAATCCTGGCAGCATTGAGAATAGATTAATGTTTCCTTTAATGCACTTTACTTTAATGCATTTAAATTAAGCAATTAATTTCTAATTGTTAATAAACACAAGCATGACCACTTCAAGCATACATAGAGTGCTTAGTAACCTAGCAATGTTTAACGTTTGGTAGCCCAGTAGTGCTATATGTGTTCAAGAAAGTGGGATGGGTACTTATGTTAGAATAGCTAAGTAGTGAATAAATTAGATCTTAAATTACTCTACCTTTCATTCTTGTTTTAGGAAACTAAACTTATAAAACATAAAATGAGAAAAATCATGTACCTCAGTTACACTTAAATCATACCTTTAAGCTTCAAAAGTGTAGTTGGGAAGACAATGAACGTTCTCAATGCCCATTTCACTTCCTAGAGGAACTAGTGCAGTGGAGAATTATAGGTTCATGGAATTTAACCAGATTGCACATAAATGCCTTAATGATTTCGATGGTTGGGCATAGAGATACCTCACCACTCATCATTGGTGCCATTGTCAAGGATGTTTTGTTTGTTTTGTGCACTATCTAGGATTTAGTAAAAATCATTCAAAATCATTGGAAAAAACCTTAGAGTCATATCATATTTTACAATTACTAAAACAAAAATTTAAAAGCACACTACATTTTTATCATCTCATTGAAAATGTCTTTTTCTCATAGGAGTGCTTCTCCATTCAAGTTTGATGGAGATCATCAGCCGGTGCCTCAGCAATATCAAGTGTTATATGCTCATCCTGATGAGTATGTACCCAATTTCACCTTCATCCTACATTAGGATGAATAACTGCGATGGTATGAAATGGAGGAAAACATTGTGTTGTTGATTGACCAATCCATTCTTGCAATGCTCCAACAAATGTTTATATGATCGGGTCTTTGGGAACTTCATGTTGAGTATGTTGTGCAAGACAGTGATGCCAGGGATTATCATCCCACTAAGGCACAACATCTCAAGGATCACTAGTCGGAAAAATGTTATAAATTTGCAAAGGGAAAAGGATTTAATGATTTTCCATTCTTTCTATATCAAAAAGATGGTGGCAAAACCTTCTTTGGGGGTTTTCCATTTAGTGAAATTCCTCTCTTTGACTTCGGTGAAGGAGGTCAAAACTAGAACCTGCAGTCCACTATTCACAATCCTAGTTTTGGTAAGAATGGATCTAATAATGAAGAAGGATCCAAAGAGGCAAGCAAGGTAGGGATGTGGACAAAAAACAAGATCGTGATCGTGGTTGCGATCATTAAAGAGGTGGTAGTAGGCATTGTGATGGTGCTAGTCCTTCTTCCTCTTCACCTTCTTCATCATCATCTATTTCTTTTGGCTTTGATCGCAACCGTAGGAGGTGAGACCATGATGGAGGTGACCAAAATGACTAACAAGACTAAAATGATCAAAGGGACCTTCGAGCAAGGCATGATCAAGGGCATGGACATTTAAGAGAGGCACATTACCATGAATGAAGGGGTAGTAGAGGGCATCATAGGCACCATGATCATGGCCTCGATGAGCCTTTACTTGCTACCCAAAGTATGCTTAATATCACAAAGGTAGTACGAATTCCAACAAGGCATGTGAAGGATAGTTAGATCAAGAGGCTAGATATGAACAATATCCCTAGGTTTGAAAGGGGATATAACACAGATCTACAAAACCATCTCCAAGGTTTTCAAGATGCATGTGCCTTATAGAACATAGAGAATGGGTGGAAAAAACTTAAGTTGTTTCCAAGGACACTCATCAAAGAAGCAAAGAACTAGTACCAATCCTTAAAGCTGAAATCTATTAGATGATGGAGCATCATGCTTGAATTATTTAATAATAAATCTCAAACATACTCTAGAGTGTCCAACTTGAGAAGACAAATCTGAGGATGGAAACAAGGAACACATGAACCCTTAGATGCCACCATTGGTTGATGCTACTTCTTAATGCACAAATATCCTAGCCATGGTTATTCTCAACTGGATCAACTTCATCACATTGTAGATGGGCTTTGATCAAAAATGAGGAGAACCCTTGGTGTCTATGCTCAAGGGAAACTATTAGAAATTAAGCACCCATTAGATATAAAGACTAATCAAGCAAGTAGCTAAAGAGGAGGGTGAATTAATAAAAAGAGAAAATGCAAAAGAATATAATCATGATCCTTCCATTCTTAAGAGGTAGGTTCAATTTTGTGATAGTGAGGAAGAATCTACATTTGATGAGGTGGTGAATAGGAAAACCTTGCCACTCCAAAAATTTTAATCTAAAATTATGGCCAGGGTTGATTCGTTATGGGACTCCATGGATAGTAAATTTCAAGCTTTCCTAAAAATTGCTAAAGAGTCCAAAGAACAAGGTAGTGATCATGAGCATAGGAGACACAAGGAAGTTGAACATGCCTATCAAAAAGGAAAGGGAAAAATTGTTGTCATAGAAGAAGTTGCAAAAAGTGAATCAGATGATGATGGTGGGTATGACATCTACCAATATGAACATCCTAAGGGATGTTGCCTCATAGTGTCATTTACAGGAGTCTAGGATGTATGTTTTGAATCCACTACTAACATAAAGGCAAACATCTAGAAGATTACCTTATCCTCAAGGTAACTTTAGGGAGTTCCACCAACAACAACAATATTATCCAAGTAGAACTCCACCACAACCATATGAGTAGTATCAATAGTGGTAGAAACCACAATTATGGATGTTGGTACCACCAGGGTAGTAATACCTTTACAGACAACCTGATCCATATGGGTACTATGTTCAACAACCCCTATCTCCACATGACTCCTTGAGTCACATTTCTACTTTTCAATCTCACTACCACCCTCATGATTATTATCAAACTCATTCTCTACAAGAAAGATGGAATGTCATATTTTATCCTTATCCTCCTCTTGTCCCTGCACATGTTCCTTCTCTAGCCACTCAACTACCACCTACTTCACCTATGCAAGATGAACTACCAACTCAACCATAACAACACAACACTTTTAGGGCCATTAATCTACAATTAGTTTATCAATCAAGTGGGTTGAATAATCGATCAAAGAAAAGACCTTTCTTTCGACCTAACAGTTCACATAAGACCTCAAATACACCTGCAATTGACAACCCTGTCTCTCCATCTTCCTTGGTATCAAATTCCTTTGAGTCCCCTTTAAGCCAAACACCACCTAGGATCCATATTATGGTGCTTACTCACACTATATCTGATTGGATCTATGATAGAAGCCTTCCAAGAAAATTAGTTGATCCTAGAAATCCTCTCATTTATTTATAGATTATTGAGAATGAACCATGCAAAGCTATTCTCTACTTAGGTTCTAGTGTCAAATTAATTTCTCATGATATGTACACTGCATGGAACCTTCCTCCTCTCAAGAAGAGCAATATCAAATTTGAATTGGTAGACCAGTCCATCATTGTTCCATTAGTACTAGTGGAAGACATTATGACCACTATCTGTGGGTGGTCTTATCTTAATGATTTTCTAGTGATTAAGGTGGAGAATTGCAAAGAGAATTTCCTAATCATCATGGAAAGGACATGGCTTAGCACCATTGATGGAAGAATGGGCATCAAAGATCTTTCCCTGGAAATATCTAAAGAAAATGCATTTGGAAAGATCATGAAGAAGCGAGTTCCATGCATCACGTACAACGATATAGGGTGCAATTGTTTGTAGAAACTCTAGGCTATGAAACAAGCATTTATCTCTACATGCAAGTAGTGTGCACCAAAAGCAGAAATTCAAAAGTATCTATATGTAGCAACCACAAAATAGGAGGGCACCCAATGGTTGACCACTGATTCTGAGAGCAGCACACTTTACATGAAACTGACTAAAAGCTTAACATGCGCATATGTCACAGCCATGGATGAACTAGAGTAAGTTCATCATCAACTCTTTGATGATGCAAATGATGATACTTATTGAGGAGATTTGGAGATTCCTAAAAATTTCAAGCAAAAGCACCTTGAACTAAAAATGTTACCAGTTGGAATGAAATACATGTTTTTTAAAAAATGGGAAGTTAATCATAATAAATGCAAATCTTGCTTTAGAGTAGAAAAATATGTTGTTGAATGTGCTTTGAAAATGATCAGTAGATTTTTCTTGGTCATATCTTGAACTCAAAAGGATTAATCTTAGAATATGTCAACATCATATCTACACTAATCCAGCCACGAAGCCAAAGAGACAGCCATAGAGACAATTGAACCCCAAACTGAAGTAGGTCATCAAAGAGAAAATTAAACAACTCCTCAAGGTGGGGTTCATTTATCCCATTATGGATAGTGAGTGGTTTATTCCACTTGTGATTGTGCCAAATAAAGGAGGCAAGTGGTGGCTCTGCATCAATTTTTAGCTACTAAATATGGCAACATTCAAGGACCATTTTCCATTGCCATTTGTTGATTAGGTGTTAGACACAATATCTAGGCATTGCTACTACAATTTTTTAGATGGTCATAGTGATTATAACCAAATCTAAATTGCACTAGAGGGCTAGGTGAAGATAACATTTATGATTCCTTGAAGAACTTTTGCATATTACAAGATGTCATTTGGTTTATGCAATTCTCCTGCTACATTCCAATGCCTAGTTTTGAGCATGTTTCAATAGCAAATTAGAAGTGGTGTGGAAGTCTTCATGGATGACTTCTCCACTTATGGAGCTACATTTGAGCAAGCCCTAGACTACCTTGAGTAAGTTCTAAAATGATGTGTTGAAACCAACTTGTAGCTTAATTGGCAAAAAATTCATCTAATGTTCTAGGAAGGCATTGTATTGGGGCATAGAATATCACAAGCAAGATTTGAGATAGACCCTAAGAAAATAAGGGTTGTCCAAGGAATAACCCATCAACCAGAATTGTCAAAGATGTTTGATCATTCCTTGGACATACTAGCTACTATCAGAAATTCATACATAATTTCTCTAAGATCACAAGGCCATTGGTAAAGCTGACAAAGAAAGATGCTTCATTTGTCTAGATCGCAAAATGTGAAAAAGCATTCCAATAGTTGAAAGAGAAACTTGTAGAAACTCTAATCCCACAAGCACTTGATTGTTCCAGACCATTTCATATCATGAAAGATGCATCAAATTATGCCTTAGGAGTCATGCTTATGTAGATGGATGACAAGAAACATCCATACTACATCCACTACGCTAGCTGAAGCATTGTCAGTGTACAATGGAACTACACCACCATAGAAAAGGAATTGAAGGAAATGGTTTGCTCTAGAGAAGTGTAGGAATTATGTACTTGAATACAAGTTGTTTGTGCACATAGACCAAAGTGCCATTTTCTTCTTGATGAACAAGCCAATGGTGAGCTCTTGTGTCCTACAGTGGCTAGTGATCTTGCAAGAATTCGATCTTATGATGGTAGATTGAAAGGGCACTGAGAATGTGGTTACTGATCACTTGTCTTAGTTATGATGGGATGAAAAAGAGGAATAAAATCCACTATCTAATATGTTTCTTAATGAACTTCTCTTTGTTAGGGCTATAACTGAACAATTTTCCAATAAGCCTAAATGGTATGATCACATTCTCATCTATCTTCTCATCCAAGAGATGCCATAAGGGTTGGACTACCAGAAGAAACAATAGTTTCTTCATCAGTTAAAACACTTCATCGAGATCAATGGAAATCTCTACAAGGTGTGCATCAATGTCCTGGTTCATTGGTGTGTCCCTAATACCAATCAACTGCATGTTTTCCAAGATGCTCATGAAGGTCCTTGTGGAGGACACTATGCTAGGAGATGCATGGCCATAGAAATCCTGATGGTAGGATACTACTAGCCAACAATTTTTAGGGATGCTCACCATTACATCCACTCTTGTGAAAAATGCCAAGGAGATTATGTAATGATTACTCAAATGGAAGAATCTCAACAATGGATTCAACCACTAGAAACCTTCGACATCTAGGGCATTGATTTCATGGATCCCTTCATGTCCATGTTAAATGGAAAGGCATACATCATAGTTATTATTGACTATTATTCAAAATGGGTAGACGTAGTATCTATCATTGACTATACATCTTCTACTGTTGCTTGGTTTGTACAACAAAATGTTGTAAATAGGTTTGATGTGCCATGTGCATTAATTTTTTATAATGGAACTCACTTTATAGACATTACTTTTTAGAAGCTCATGCAACACTTGGGGGTTGCAAATAAACTCACAATACCCTACTACCCCCAAGACAATGGTCACATGGAGGTTACCAATAGGGAAATCACAAGGATTCTAACAAGAACTGTTAGCAAATATAGGAAAGATTGGAGCACAAAACTCAATGATGCCCTCTAGGCCTACCGCTCAACATGGAAACTTCCAATAGGCTATTCTCCCTATGAGCTTGTGTACTGAAAATTACCAATACTTCCTATTCAATCTAAGATTTATACACTTTCAACAGCTTGTGACCTCAACCTTGACATGAGTCTAGCACAAAAATAAAGACTAATGAATCTCAACCTACTAGAAAAAAATCAATTAGTGGCACTATCATCTAATGAGTTACACAAGGCCAACAACAAAAAGCACCATGACCTTAAAATCAGAAAAGTCAAATTTTAGCCAAGAGATAAGGTTCTCTACTAGAACCCCACACACATACCTCAATGAACTAAGTTTCAAACATTGTGGGAAGGACCTTATATCATTTATAAAACTTTTTCTTTTGGGGCTATGAAGATCTACAAGCTTGAGAGCTTTAACAAGAAATAGCTAGTAAACATCCAACAAATCAAACCTTTCCATCAGCATAAGCCAGCTAATACAACAAACACCTTATCAAATGGACAACCACATTCCATATTTCAAATATCCTCCTTTCAACCTAGTCATGGGGGAGATAGCCACCCATGCTAACCATATAAGTAGCTCTTCAGTTTTTCATCTTTTTATTTTACACATTCTTTATTTTACACCTTCTTGTTTTTATGTTATTAATATTTTCTAATTTTTGTTTTATACTATCGTTAGTACATTTACTATTTCCTGAATATTTTAAACTTTCTTTCATATTTTCTTTTATTTTATTTTAGTGTGATTTTCTAACTTTTTGTTAATAAGTGCTAAGTACAGTGGTAATGCATTACTTTATGGTGGTATGTACTATTTTTGTTATTTGATTGTTGGTGTTTAGATTCTAGCTTTGAATTTCATTACAGATGATTAGGACATGGTTTTTTGTTCATGCAACAGGCAGTGGTTCACAACATTCACCCATCCACAAACTCTATGGTTTTCCTTTTTCTAGAAACATGTAGTTCCTTTGTCATTAATAAAAAATTAACAAATTTGTAACTTTGATAGTTTCTGAAATTGGAAAGGATTCAAAGGTTTGAATAGGATGTAACTTCAAGAGAATTTAGTATTCTTTTTGCCTTTTTTTTTACCTAGATGCATATGTGTTTTCATGGATTTCTTACCATTCCATGTCAACCAATAAAAGGAATTTGAATACATCTTTGCATGGTGTGGTTCTCATCAAAAAAAGAAACTGATGGGAATTCAAAGCACATCCCTTAGACAAAATAAATGCATATATCTTTGCATGGTGTGGTTCCCATTTCAAAAAAGAAAAAAGAAAACATGATGAAAATTCAAAGCACATCCCTTAGATAAAATAAATGGCCTACAAGCACTGGTTATGGAACTAGAAAGACATATTACCCATGCCTAAAGGTCCCCTCTAATGAAGGTCCTCCCTCACTTCCTACTTCTCTTTTCTTTTTTAATAAGGAATGGTGGTTGTTATGTGGATGCACTCTTGTGTCTCAAAGGGATGGACTAGTCTTAGAATGGTGATGCAAAGTCACTAAATGAGGCTAGTTTTGGTCTAGACTACTGATGGATCTTATCAAGTCATTTAACCATAAAATTCATAAAAGACTTCATGTGACCTTAATCAAGAACTTCATTCTACTCTCTCTTATCCATTTATGCTTTCCATGTCTCACCTCATTGTCGGTTTCATGTTCTTGTTCATTTTCTTTGTTTGGTATGTCAAAATTCTTAGGTTGTTTCTTTAAAGTTTTTGTACTTATCCTTCTGTAACCATTAATCATTCACAGAGCTCACAAACTCTTTGGTTTGAAGCTATGTAAGGGCATAAAAAGCCTGTGCCTACTTTGGGGAGGATCCACTTGCATATCTTTTGGTGAGGTTAGTTAAGTTCTTTACTCTTAGACACTCTTACAATCAAATCCTTTTGTTTACCTCATCAATGACATCTAGTTATGCACATCTTCATAACATTTTTTAGTGAACTTTCCTTTTTATTGTTGTGATTTCTTACACCCTCTTCAAATATTTTCCTGTGTAGATCTTTTACAAATTTAAGGGACTGCTTATCTATTTTACGTTATCTTTCAGCCTTCCCACTAACACCCTTAAAGGAATCATTCTACCATAAGCACAACCTAGCCTAATGTAACCACTGATGAGACAAGGCATTTAACAACTATGTGTTACACATTGCATACTAATTCATGATTCTATTGTGATTGCAATGGGAAGCATGGACTAGAAGTGGGACTATCTTCACCAAGGATGATGTGGTAGTACCACATGATGAGGATCATTCATGATCATTAGCTCTTCTCTCTCACTCTTCAATTGCCAAAAGGGATGGATGTCAATTCTACCTAGGGTGTTCACTTCTCTTATCATGAACACATAATTTTGTAAAATATTGTAACTTCATACAGTCTGGCACTCAAAGTCTATTTATTCCATCTAAGTTAGTTTGTATGTTAGTTAATAATTCCATACATTCCCAATATTTTGTAAGGAACTTATTTCTCCTCTTCTTTGCTCGAGGACAAGTTTTCATTCAGTCATGGAGGTATGATAAGTCATATTTTGACATGCTCTAATATCGGATACCTAATATCGGAGTCATGACATTGGATACCCAATGTTGGAGCCCAGGACACGATGTCAGATATCTGATATCGCAAGGTATACACCAACCTCTAAATATAGCACTCAGGCTCTAGATTTGGGATAGTTTTTCATAGGTTTACATAGAGTAGTGAAGCTCTTGCAATTGGTTTTTTTTTCATAGTTAGAATATTTTTTGAGTGCCTACAATAGGAGTTTAAGTGTGTATAGATCCTTTTTTGAACACTAATGTACCTAAGTGCAGCAATGTGATGGAAATAAAAATAAACCCTTATGATAATCCGAGCAGCACTAAAAATAGATTAATGTTTCCTTTAATGCACTTTACTTGCAATTAAATTAAGAAATTAGTTTCCAATTGCTAATGAACACAAGCATGACCGCTTTGAGCATACATCTAGTGTTTGGTAACCTAACAACGTTCAACATTTGGTAGCCTAGTAGTGCTATATGTGTTTAGGATGTGTCCAGGAAAGTGGAAACGTACTTGTCTTAGGCTAGCTAGGTAGTGCATGAATTAGATCTTCATTAACTCTATCTTTCATTCTTTTTGTAGAAAACTAAACTTATAAAACATAAAATGAAAAAAAAAATCATGTACCTCAATTACACTTAAATCATACCCTTGAGCTTCACAAGTGTAGTTGGGAGGACAATGAATGTTTTCAACACCCATTTCACTTCCTAGATGAACTAGTACACTAGAGAATTATAGGTCCACAAAATTCAACCGAATTGTGCATAAATCCCTTAGTGATTCATATGGTTGGGCGTAGGGGCACCTCGCCACTCATCAACAAAGATGAAGTTTTTGAACATTTTATGAAAATGTGTAACTAGATACAAAATTAGAGGGAATATGTCATTAAAACTATTAGAAGTGATAATGAAGGAGAATTCAATAATGAAAAATTTGAATAATATTATTAGTTAAATGATATTCTTCATCAATTCTCTACACTTGGGACTTCTCAACAGAATGGAGTAGAAGAATGGAAAAATAGGATTCTAAATAAAATAGGTAGAATCATTTTGAATGATAGAAATATTTCATATCACTTTTGGACTAAAGCTATCAATGTAGCATGATATGTCTCCAATAGAGTTCTAGTAAGAAGATTCACCACCAAAATTCCATATGAACTTTGGACATGTAGAAAGCCTTTAGTTAGTTACTTACATGTATTTGGTGTCAAATGCTATATTTTGAACAAAAAAGATTCTTTGAGAAAGTTGGGTTCCAAAATTGATGAGGAGATTTTTCTAGGATACTCTACAGTTAGTAGGGCATATAGGGTGTTCAACAAAAGAACTAACAGTGTGGAGGAAACTATAAATGTAAAAATAAATGATAGTAATCATTGTGCTTCAAATTTGCACACTGATGATGAACTTTCTATTTAGAAAATTTGTAGCACTTATCATATAGAAATTGAAAAGGATCATGAAATGGAAAGTGAACATGAAGATGCTACTCTAGCTCAACTCAAAATGCATACACTCCAAAGGTCACATTTCCTTAATGATGTTAGAACAAGTAGAAGAGGGAATAAAAACCAGGCGTCAATCAAAAGAGATGTATGCCTATGCTACCTATCTTTCACAAATTAAGCCTAAAAACTTTAGAGAAGTAGAAAAGGAGGAAGGATGGATTTCAGCCATGTAAGAAGAGTTAAATCAATTTATCAAAAAAAATGTATGGGAATTTACTCCTAAACCCATCAACTAGCAAGTTATGTGAAAAAATTGGTGTTTGGGAATAAGACTAATGAAAATGAAAATATTATTGAAAACAAAGCTAGATTAGTTGCTAAAGGTTACCATTAGTATGAGGGCATAGATTTTGATGAAACATTTGCTCTTGTAGTCAAACTTAAGTTAATCAAACTCCTTCTAGATTATGTAAGTATCAAAGAAATAAAATTGTATCAAATGGATGTCAAAAGTGACCTTTTAAATGGAACCATTCATGAGGAAGTGTATGTTGAGAAACCTAAAGGATTTGTAGATCATATCCACCCAAATTATGTCTTTAACCTAAAAAGAGCACTTTATGGACTCAAACAAGCCCCTAAAGCTTGGTATGATATACTCTCATAACATCTGATGTTTAATGGTTTTGAAAGAAGTAGGGCTGATGTAACTTTGTTTCTAAAACAAGATGGTAAGGATCTACTTATCTTCCAAATTTATGTTAATGATATTATTTTTGAAGCTACTAATAAAAATTTTATGTAAGAAGTTTTTATATATTATGCAAATAAAATTTGAAATGAGTATGATGAGAGAACTCAATAACTTTCTTGGATTTCAAATTAGTCAAACCAAAGATGGAACCTTTATTTGTCAAATAAAACACATCAAAGATCTATTATAAAAATTAAATTTGGCTAAAGTGAGAGCTAAGGCAACACCGATGATTACACACTTCAAGTGAAGCAAAGATGAAGAAGGAAAATTAGTTGATCTCAAGCCTTATAGAGGTATGATTAGTAGTCTACTATATCTAACTACTAGTAGACCTGCTATTACTATAAGTGTTGGAATTTATGCTAGGCATTGAGCTAATCCCAAAGAATCTTATTTGAAAGCTATCAAGAGAATTTTTCATTATCTTAAAGGTACTACTGATTGGGAACTTTGGTATCCAAAGGACTTCATACTTAATCTTGTTAGGTATTGTGATGTAGATTTGGTAGGTTGTGCAAATGATCATTGAAGCATAAGTGGTAGCCACTTCTTTCTAAAAAAGAATCTTATCTCTTGGGAAACTAAGAAGAAATATTCTACAACACTTTGTATGATAGAAGTAGAATATATTTCAGCTAGAAGTTGCTATGCACAAATTCTTTGGATAAACAAAACACTCAAAGATCTAATGATCAAATCATATAACATACTTGTATTTTGTGACTACAAAAATTTTGTTCAACATTCCCATATAAAGCATATCAAAATTTGGTATTATTGAATAATACGACATACTCAACTTGGGCATGTTAAATTAGAATATATTAGGATAGATGGTCAACTTGTTGATGCCTTCACCAAGCCTCTTGATGAATGGAGAATTACTTCTCAATGTAAAGACATGGGGATAGGACCATGTCCTATCAACTAAGAAATATCTCTTTTCTAGGTAAATAAATACAAAATAAAAAGAAAAAGAAAAAAAGGGAAGAAGAAAAGAGCTCATATTTAGGGGGAGTTTCACATTGAAACTTATTTTTGATGATGCCTAAATAGGATAAGTATAATATATTTTTTTACTCTATTTTCCTATTATATACTTGTTATTTTTTGTTGTGTTAACCCATTGCCTAAAGTTTTAGACATTACCAAAAATGATGAGATTGTTGACCATTTGGTATGTCAAAACCTTGAAAAATGGAGTATTTACTAGTGTGCTTATGAGATCTTATAGATCTATGAAAGGTACATAAAGAATATTAAGGAGACCAGGATAAGAGCATGAATTGAAAATCTAGAATAATAAAGTTCACCAAGAAAATGCAAAGATGTTCAGAAAATCACAAGGATGCAATACATCTTGATTTCAAAGAAAATATTCTGGTGATTGCTAAGATGTCTCATTTTGTTGTAAGATGTCTCTATTGAGAAGCTCTGGTCTTAGGCAAGATGTCTCTACAAAATAGTAGTTGTCTCAGGTTTTGAAAAGACATCTTAGGCAAGATGTCTTAACTAAGACATCTTAGAACTAGTCAAGACATCTCAACCAAGATGTCTTAGGAAAAATAAGACATCTCTCCAATAATATGGAGAAACCAAATGAGATGTTTCAAGTTCATGGAAGATGTCTCTACTAATCATTTCTAGATATTGTACAAATTCTAACAGACATATGATGTTGACAAGCCTATAAAAGAAAATGATACCATTTGGGAAAAGAAAGCACTATTCATGTGATCAAGATATCGATGTATACATTCTTTGAGAATTTTCTACTTCATTTGTCTATCATTTTTTGTTGTTTTGTTTAGCCAAAAATCAAGGAATCAAAATCTTTGTTCATTTTCTTCTTGATATTTCTATTTCTCATTATAAGCTCTGAGGTGCTAGATGTGCTTCTTGAGATAAGGCATTCTTTAAGATTGTTGGAACCTTGAGGGGTTGGGTATGTTTCTATGAGAACCCCTAGTGAAGCTCAAGAATTTATAAAGGTTGTGATGTCCTTGAAATCATATTTTTTAAGGAATAAAGTTTATAGGTATGCAAGGATTCTATCCTCTAAGTATGAATGTACCCAAGTTGGGGAATCATGTACATCTATTGTGTAAGAATTGGGTCTTATTGGTTGGAAATTATTCAACCCCCTCTTCTAAGTTCTCAATTCTCATGACTATTTATTTGAAGAGGCTAAGCCCCTAATCTTAAGATCCAAGATTATCCAAAAGGTTAGATTTATTAGCCCTAATAAGCCTAATAATTAATTATTAGGCAAGATTAGTCATTCTAAGTTATGACCTTTTAAGATACGGTTTAATATATCACCTAATTATTGGAAATCTAGATGATTATTCTAACCTCACCATTGATTTCAAAAGAATAAAAAATGTTAGAAATTGATATTGTATGTCTAGATTATTTCTAAATTTAGCTTTTAAGGATCTTGAGACATAGTTTTGGAGAAAGGAGTAAAAGTTGGCTTTTAAAGCTTTGTGAGGCAAATCCAACTTTGTCATTATATCTAAGAGGTTAAAATCTATATGAAATAACTTTTGATTCACTAAAAAAAGGTTCTAAAATCAAAATTTATGGCTTTCCAAGCCCAAAAATTTAAGCATAAAATTTGAGACTTTCTAAGAGCTTCTCAAGAGATCACCCATTCCAGTACTACTCTAGGTAGACCATGCTTAATTACAATATTTTAATCTTAGTTTTTGCCAGTTCATCAGTTTGACTAGTTAGTCAAATTTTCAACAATTTGATATTCAATTTTTCCTTCTAGAAAAATGTCAAATTTAAATTTTTTTCATTTGATGACTTTGGAAATTTTTGTTAATTGATCAAAAATAATTGAAATTTTTTTTAATTCACAAAAAAAGTTTTAGTTGCTAAAATTGCCAAAAGAGGCACCATGTGCTAGCATCGATGGTCGCTAGAGGAGGTAGAATCCTTTGGCACAAATGGTGGCTAAAGAAGATAAGATCTTATGGTACTGATGATACTCCCAATGACCACAGATGTAAATGTTTTTATGCTAGTGGTAGACACCATATTAAGCAAGGAAATAATGAAAAAGGTAGGTAGAGCATAAAGGTAGTGATGGATGACAAGTAGTGGATGACAATAGATAATATCACATAAGAGGATGTGATGAGGAAATCACCCAACCCTTGTGTAATCCTTAATATATGTTGGATGAGTGTGTCTTGTTAGTATTTGTCTTCTTATGTTGACCTTGTTCATGATGATTCCTAGGTTTTTTGGCATGTTTGGGGGTATGTTGGTCTCATTTTGATGAGTTCAAGGGTTTATGGGGACTTGTTTGGATCCATCCAAAGGTTCCAGACCTCAAAACAAGCATATTTATTTTTTCTCCCTAGCAGGAAAGATGTCTCCCTAGTAGCCAAGATGTCTCCTACAAGAAGTCTTCCTAGTAACCAAGACATCCCCTCCAAGATGTCTTATTCCAAGATGTCTCCTTTAACATCTCTAGATTCAAGAAATAAGTCTCTTATTTCTTCAAGATATCTTGTACATATTTTAACAAACATCAATTTGAATGTTAAATTGGAGGAAAGATGAAAAATCATACCAAGAAGCTATGAAAAGACATCAAAGGTCTAAGGTTAAAAAGGCTAATAAGAAAAACCAAGTTAGTTTCAAGAAGAAGGCTAGTCCAAGAAAGATTTTGTGATTGTGTGTAAGAAGAGGACTTATACAAGAGAAATTTCAGAGCTTATGCAGGAAGAGTTTGAGTTCAAGAAAAGGGAGATCACTTGAGAGAGGTTGAGAGAATCTCTTATGTCTTCTATTAAGCTTTAGCTCCATTGTAAGCAATTGAGGATTGAGAGGAAACATGTGTGACCTCCAAGATCCTTGGAAGAGTTGTGAGTTAAGCTTGGTTCCTCATCTTTGATGCAATTCTCTACATTTAGAGAGTTTTCTTATAAAAAGGAGAATTTTATTTGATTCATTGTCTTATTCTTTCTTCTAAGTTAAATTTTTCTTAGAAATCCTATGAAATCGATCCTTTACTATCTATTGAGGTAGGCTCCACATAATATTAGTATCAAAGCATTTGGTTTGTAGAAATCCATACATATGAACTTTTGTTGGAGGTTTCTATACTTGAATTGCTGATGGCTCTTAAGAAGAGGACAAATTAAGAGCTTGAACAAGGGCATAAAAAGCTCAAAGGATCCTTTAATGCATTTGTGGCTAAAATGCAGGAACTTCTTTTGAAAATCAAGGCCTACAAGCACCAAAATTTGTAGAAACTTCAAGAATAAGAAATATGGAGAAATTCAAGACTAACTTGGGAAATATTTTGAGGCAAATTGACATAATATATTCTAGCCATCAAGGAAAGGAAGAAGATGAAAGATCTAGTGAAGTACAAATCAAAGTGAAAAAGAGGTTTCAAGTATCTTTTATTGAGAAAAAAAATGCTTAATTCTCAAAGGTTTCAAGAGAGGAAACCAACAAATTTATCAAAGGAAACAAGAGATTTTCAAAATGCATGATGGTGTATGTGACTGATCAAGGAGAGTTCGTACCGCATTAGTCATGGGAGGTGAAGGCTAAAAGCCAAAGGAGTGGCAAAGATCAAGGGACTCCTTCAAGAAAGATTAAAAGTTTCCCTAGAAGGTATGATACTCATTCTTTTCATAGTTTTTCTATATCTTATGGCAAGGAAAAGAAGATTCTAAGCCAAGTTAAGGTTATATCATGGGAGAATGATGAATCTTCTGATCAAGTTATGTGGAAGAATGATTTCTTTAATGTTGTTTTTGTTGAAACTGATGTTAAAGCCTTGAAAAAAAGTCTAACTTTTAAGATGGTAACTCCAAAATGGGATGAAGAGCTTGTTGATAATTCCTTTAAAGAGGAGAAGCCATTAAAATTGGGAACTCTTATTTAAAATCTTCAATCTTCAAGCTTTGATGAGATTAGATAGTCACATGTTGAAGATCAAGTTGAACAAAGATGAATGGAAGAATCCATGAAGGTATAAGTGAGCCTAAGATTTACCTTGTTAATGTTAGTATGTCTCTTATGTTGAAGTTAGTGTGGTGGATGCTATTATTTCACTTTAACTTGATAGTGGTTTATTCAATGGAAATGATGTGCATCATGATCATTGTGGTGATTATGGTAAAATTTAGTAATGTTGTGTGCGATGAAAGAAATATGACTTTTGAAGCCATTATTATTTAGAGAAATAATAATAATGATAATTTGTTTGATGATGATGGCTATTAGCATATTCATTGTGAGAAGATCATTATTGATGTTGGTAAGAACATTGATAGTAATGGATTTGATTGTCTTGGCTATGAAATGGATGGGAAACATTAAGATTTTATACATTGTGGTGTTGGGGGTAAAAGGAAGATAAGTGAAAGTCTTCCAAATACTAAGAAGAAGATGGTGAAGAAGAGGAAAAGAAGGGAAGAAAGGATTTTGGGTTAAGAAAGCCTAATATTTTTTCTTTTTCTTAATCTTCATTTGTTGCAAGTTTGAGTCATCATGGGGATGTAAAGAAGGAATTTCAAAGAGATGATCAAATGAAGGAAGCATGGTACAACATGAGATCAAGCATCCATGAGCAAGTAGAAGCTCAAAATAAAAATCTTAGTTGAAACTCATTTTCATGTTTTTGATGCATTAAGTTTTGATTGTTATGCATAAGTGTGATGGCCTTGAGTCATGGGGGCATGGTGCCTTCCAGCTTGTGAAAGGTCATTAAACATGACATTATAAGGATGGGAGAGATGATAAGGACATCACCTAGCCCTTGTGTAATCCTCAATATATCTTGGATGAGTGTGTTCTATTAGTGTGTTTCTTCTTATGTTGACCTTTTTGATGATAATTCTTGGGAATTTTAGCATGTTTATAGGTTTTTGGGCTCATTTTGATGAGTTTAGAGGGTTCAGGAATCTATGAGGACTTTTTTGGAGGCATCTAGAAGTTTCAAACCTAAAAAAAAAACCATCTTTATTTTTTGGCCCTAGTAGACAAGATGTCTTTCTAGTAGCCAAGACATTTCCCTAGTAGCTAAGATGTATTCTCTAAGACACCTTGCCTAATGCTAAGACATATCATTTAACATCTTTGCACTTAGAAAAGATGTCTTTTGTTTCTTCAAGATGTCTCATATGGATTTTAATGGACATAAAATTGAATGGTAAATTAGAGGAAAGATGAAAGGTCACATCAAGAAGATATAAAAAGACATCGAAGGCCTAAGGCTAAAGCTAATAAGAGAAAGCAAGATAGTATCAAGAAGAAGGCTAGTCCAAGAGAAAAGGTTGATCTTTTGTGATCTTATGCAAGGGTAGGGCTTGTGCAAGTGAAATTTTAGAGCTGGTGCAAGAAGAGTTTAAGTGAGAGGCAAGGGAGAACACTTGAGAGAGTTTGAGAGAATCTCTTATAAGTTCCTTGTCTTTAGCTTTATCTTCATTTTGAAAAATTAAGGATTAGGAGGCGACATGTGTGATCTCTACAATCCTTAGTGTAATGATGGAAAACATCAGTTTCTGGAAATACCAAGAGGATTTCCGTGTACACAGTTCCAACCCCAGATCTGTGCGAGGGCCGTGCTGGGGAAGACGAATCCGAGGTGCCCTGAACGGTCTTGTCAATCAGATAGGGACTTACTTAATTAGTAAAATTTCTATAATAATTGGATGGAAAAATGATGATTTTTATGAGGAGAATAATATCGTTAATCTCGAAGGTAATTGAAAACGATGTAAATGATTTAAAGTGATTGCAAAATTTGTATAGATAGGACACAGGAAACCAAATTTAGAGAGTGTGCAATCCCAAGATCTGGGATTTAACTTATGAAAAAAATATGTTGGATACAATTATTATAGGTGGACTTCAGTTTAGACGAAGCATGTGCCAACAACGAGAAAGCTATTTAAAGATAAAACAAGCAAAGGTCGATCTACCTTGTTCTAGCCAATCTGGGCGCAAGGAAGTCAGACCCAAAGTAGAATATACATTAACTGGTTGTTTCTGATCAAGGATTTTTGCCAATCACCTCCAATGTTCTTATGATCGCTGATCCTCTTTTTCTCTCTTGTCAATCTTTTCCAAGAGTTGTCAATGATTGCCGATGAAAGAGAATTGCTCATGGAGAAAATTTTTCCTTGTTTAGAGAAATTTTTTTTTGTCAACCCCTTGATCTTTGTCGACTGGAATATTTATAAGGTTAGGGTCAGGAGAAAAACATGATTTAGATGATGTGTGTCCTGAACCTACAAGATGCTATTGACTTGGTGTGTTTGTGTTTGAAGCTTGTAGCACCACGCTGCATTACATTACGCTCTAAAGCGTAATGCGTCGTAAACCACTTTTGCTGGAGCTTTGGCAACAAACTGTTCTTTAGTTATGCTACAATACGCTAGAGAGCATATTGTGACATATGAACTACTGATGCCTGAATTGTGCTATCTCCGTCATTGCTTGTATTACGTTGCGTCATGCTAGATTACGTTGCATAGCGTAATTCAGCGTAAAATAGTGAACCAGCAAAAAATTGAAGTGTTGTTGCCGCACTTCCTTTGTTTCTATTATGTCCTTCCGGGGTTTATTACGCTACACTACGTAATATAGCATAATAGGCCCCTCAAACAAAAAAGAAAACTTTATGAAATGTGCGACATGCTGCAAATCGTTGCTTAGATTTGAGATTTTTCTTGGACCATCGAGGTCTCGAATCTTGCCATCTTTTTTATTGCAATGGACTGTCTTCTGGCATTACGCTGCATTATGCTATGTTACACTATGTTGCGTAATGTGGCGTAACATGCCAAAAGTTAAGATTTTTGAAACATAGAAAAATTGCAAAGTTGAAGGCTTGTCGTCGTGCACCCCTTGTCTTGTTCTATCCTCTGGAGTTTATTACACTGTGCTGCGTAGCATCGCACAATAGACCCTTAGCCAGAAAGGGAACTTGCTGAGCTATGACTTGTTGCAAATCCTTGCCTGTGTTGCAAGATTTTGCTGAACCGTTGAGGCCTCAAAATTTTCACAGTGTTTCAACGGCCCCTCTTTGTTGACATTTAGAGGGCTTGCCCGAAAGATGTCAACAAAGAATATGAAACACCAGAGATGTAAAGGCACCAACAACGTCTGTCGGAAATTGCTCAAATGTCTCTCTGCCAAACTTGGAAGTGTGAAGGTGGGGGGAGGAGCATAGGAGGGATTTTAAAGAAGTGAGAGGAGGGAGGTTTGGGGAAGACTCAAGCATGTGAACATACAAATTTCGCGAACAAGTCGTTAGGTGTCCTTTCGCTAGTGTATTTGCGAGAAGTTACACTGCCATACTGCATATGAAGGGCTTGCACGGATGAGTTGTGTTATGCCCATATGGCCTAGATGAGTTGTTTTATATCCATTTTGCCAAGCTTTGCATCTTTTTTTTGTGAAAATTACATCCCACGAGGTGNAGATGAGTTGTTTTATATCCATTTTTCCAAGCTTTGCATCTTTTTTTTGTGAAAATTACATCCCACGAGGTGAGTTGCGTTACGCCAGTTCATGGACATGATGATGCGAAAGAATTGATTAAATGTTCACACTCTATACAAACAAAGGAGAGGGTAAAGGAGGTCGTAAGGATAAGGGAAGGAGAAAGTGAAGTAAGGTATCTGATGGAGAGAGAGGTAGGGTTTGCACTCCCAAGTAGCCAGGCTAGTCTAAGTAGCCACTTCAGAACGCTGTGATACCTCACCTTCTAATGAATGCATTCTCGATCAACGTTGTCGTAACAAGTAACCTGCAAAACATAATAGAGGACAAAGAGCAATAGCAATTTTCCTAATCTCTAGGGGGGGAGGCTATTGAAACAAGCACCGTCCGAAGCGAAAAGGAGAGCGGAGGCCACGAAAGAGGGATCGTAGCAATGAGCAAGGGTCCCAATGTTGATGTTGCAGTTCATGAAGTCACCGTCGGTAGCCAGATTCATCTTGCTCAAAAAATTGGGCAAAGAACCAGTCAGGTGAATCTGCTAAGCCAGAATCTAGTGGCAGCGACGGGTGGAGGCTACTAAAACTATGGATGACCATAGTTTCTTTGGGGTCCCAAGTGGTGAAATTGATCCTAGGAGCTACAACTACAGAGTGGCTATCGTAGCAACATCTCCGAGGGGTCAGTAGTATGCCTTTCAGCATGTCTGAGGAATCAGTAGTATGCCGGTGGGGTGGCGGCGTTACGTCTATTCCAATGCCTTACCCATTCCATCTGGTAGGGATGCAGTGCAAGAGTGATCACGCTTGCTTGCTTCATGGATTTTCTATTGACGGATTCCAGTTTTGAGTACTGGTTGACTATTGTTGCTGATTTTAAGTCTCAGCAGACCATGGTCCCGGTTTAACGTCTAGGCAGACTGAAACCTGCTAGTTTTNGTTGTTGCTGATTTTAAGTCTCAGCAGACCATGGTCCCGGTTTAACGTCTAGGCATACTGAAACCTGCTAGTTTTACGTCGTAGCAGATGGTGGAAGAACTAGTTTATGGTCCTAGCAGATCGTGTTGTGGGTGTCAGTTTTATGTCGTGACCCAGGGACAAGTCTGTTCTGGTTTAGCATCTCAGCAGACGTATGCTTACCTTGCCACTTTCACGTCATGGCGGACGGCCGGAAACTTTGCTAGTTTAGTGTCTTGGCAGACACATGCAAGAAATGCCAGTTTTACATCGTAGCAGACATGTACAACTTTGCTAGTTTTATGTCGTAGTAGACGTTTGTTACCTTGTGTTTGAGCTGAGTTGATGTTTAGATGTAGTATCGCTTTAGATACACATGATTCACTGGATTCGGGTGTTCGTTGTCGTTGATGTCTACTAGCCGGAATGCTCCATTGCCGTATGCGTTGATAACCAAGAAAGGGACTTAAAAATTGTAGAGAATTTGCCCACTGGTTCATGAATGCCTTTGAGAACCAAGTCTCCTTTCTTGATTGGTCGTTGATGCAAGTTGTGATGATGCTTCTACCTCTGCCTATCTTGATACCTTTCGATGGTGTCAAGCGTCTATATGCGTTTCTCCTCCACTAAGTTTAAATCCACAATCTTGGACTCATTATGTTAAGTCTCATTTATAACAGTGGAGAGAACCATCCGCAATGAGGGGATTTGTAGTTCCAAGGGTAACACTGCTTCAGATCCATAGACTAAGCTGTAGGGTGTCCTATCAGTAGCTATTCTGCATGTTGTATGATAGGCCCATAGCACGTAGAGGATTTTTTCATGCCATTGTTTTTTGTTGTTGCTGAGCATCTTCTTGAGTAGATTGATAATTACCTTGTTTGTTGCTTCTACTTGACCATTTTCTTGTGGGTAATAGGGTGAGGAAAAATATTGCTTGATACCAAGGTTATCGCAAAAAGATTTGGTTTCTGTACTACTAAATTATGGCCCATTGTCAGTCACAATAGTCATAGGAAGCCCAAATATGGTTACTAAATTGTCTAAGATAAAATGGCAAACCTGTTGAGATGTAATCTTTCGTAGGGGAATAGCCTCGACCCACTTTGTGAAATACTCGGTGGCGATGATGATGAAGCTATGTCCTGTAGAAGACTTAGGTGTGAAGGGGCATATGATGTCTAGTCCCCATCATTGAAATGGACAAATGATCTGCGTGTTATGTAATTCTGTTGGTGACACGTGTATTAGATTTGCATAACGTTGGCATGTATCACATGTCTTAACCTTGGTCAGGCAATCTCGTTCCATGTACGACCAATAATACCCTAAGCGTCTGATTTTAGCAACCGTAGCTCATGGGGCTATATGTCCCCCACATAATCCTTCATGGAATTCGCTAATTATTCATTGCACTTGGTCATTGTTAACACAGGTTAACAATACTCCATCAAAAGAGCATCTACAGAGAGTACTATCTCCAATGATGACATATTTCCTGGCACGCTTGCGGATTGCATCTTTTTGTGTGGGTGTTAGCTCATGCGGTGGTTCGCCGTGCAAATGGTAGGCTTTAATGTTATCGTACCATTCTGACGTTTCACTCATGCTTAGAGAAGAAATTTGCACTGCTTGAATGATAGACTCTGTACATTCCATCATTAAAGCGGGCCAAGTGGCAAACAAATGTGGTGGCACGTTTAAGGCCGATGTGGCTAGTGCATTGGCTACAGTGTTTTTGTTACATGGCATGTGTTGGATATCAGTTGTCATGAATTGTTTCAGGAGATCTTTATCCATATCGCAATAGGGCTGCAAATGCACAACTTTAATGTTATCGTACCATTCTTACGTTTCACTCGTGCTTAGAGAAAAAATTTGCACTGCTTGAATTATGGACTCTGTACATTCCATCATTAAAGTGGGTCAAGTGGCAAACAAATGTGGTGGCACGTTTAAGGCCAGTGTGGCTAGTGCATCGGCTACAACGTTTTCGTTATGCAGCACATGTTGGGCATTAGTTGTCATGAATTGTTTTAGGAGATCTTTAGCCATATCGCAATAGGGCTGTAGATGCATAGCTTTGCAGGCGTAGACTCCTGTGATTTGATTGATAACGAGCATCGAATCACCTCGGATTGCCAAGTGTTAAACATTGAGTTCCCTGGCTATCAACAATCCCCTGAGGAGCCCCTCATACTCTGCCACATTGTTTGTACAAGGAAAGGCCAGGCGGTAAGCCAATGGATGCACATCCTTAGGGGAGAACATAATAATAGCGGCAGCATTGCCACCTCTAGTAGTCNACTTAAACTATGTATCTATTCATCGGGAAACTTAGGCTCTATCACAGCTTGATCATTAACTGGAGATGTTACAAGCTGGTCGGCTATCTCTTGGCCTTTTGTGGAAGATTGGCTAACGTAGTGCAAGTCAAACTCCGCTATGATGGCTTTCCAATGGGCTATCCTACTGCTTTCGTACAAATTTTTTATGATGGCCTGTAGAATGTTGTTTTGACAGATTACGTTAACCTGGCTACGGAAGAGATAGTGCCTACATTTCTTGAGTGAAAACACCAATGCTAAATAGTTATGCTCTACTCCATTGTACCGTGTTTTGTACACAAATAGAGCATGACTCAGGTAGTAGATAGGAACTTCTGATCCGTCATCCCTTCTTTGGCATAACAATGCAGCTATAGACACCTCTGAGCTTGCCAGGTATATGTAGAAAGGCTAATCCCTTTGTGGTGGAAAAACCATTGGAAAATGTAACAGCTCTTTCTTCAGACTATCAAACGCACATTGGAAGTTCTCGATCCATTCGAAGTTAACCCCTTTATTGAGCAAATGTTGCATGGGGTGTAACTTGTTTGTTAATCTTGAGATGAACTACTTGATAAATTGCAACCTACCCTGAAGCCCATGTAGTTCTTTGAGGTTTGTAGGTGGTGCCAGGTTGACAATGGCTTTAACCTTGTCGAGGTCAACGTAAATGCTAGTCTCTGATACTACAAACCCCAACATGCTCCCAGTTTTGACTCCAAATATGCACTTTTTTGGGTTGAGCTGCAAGTCATGTTTGAGACATCATTTAAGGACTAATTCTAGGTCTCTTGAGTGATCTTCTGACTTCCTAGATTTGACAGCTATGTCGTCTACGTAGTCATTCAATCTCTCTAAGAGGTAATCACTAAAGATGTATGTCATAGCATGTTGATAGGTTGCTCCAACATTTTTTAAACCGAAGGGCATCATGGTATAATAGAAAGTTCCCCAAGGGGTCATGAAAGTCATGGTCAATTGGTGTTCTGGGTTGATACGGATTTGATTATAGCTTGAAAACCCATCCATGAAGGATAGTAATGCGTGCCCAACTATTGTATCGATAAGTTGGTCAATACTTGATAATGGGAAGTTGTCTTTAATCGTGGCCTTATTTAGATCGCAGAAGTCTATACAGATGTGTATTCCTCCCGTTTTCTTAGAGAAAACTATGATGTTCGACACCCAGTCCGAATAATCGACCACACAAATGAAACCAGCCTGATATAGCTTAGTGATTTCCTCACACACTACTAACGCGATTTCGGGCTTAATCTTCCATGCTTTCTGCTTAACAGCTTTGATATGCAGGTCTAAAACTATGTTGTACTATATTAGCCTTGGATCTAAACCTGGCATATCTTCGTATGACCATGCGAACACCGTAATGTTATCTTGGAGCACTCGAGATATATCGTTCTGTGTTTGTTGGTCAAGGAGAGAACTAATTTTTAGGGTTTTGCTTCCTCCTTTGTGCGTAACCACAGAGACCTCAGTGAGGGAATCCTTGGTCACATTGCCAACTTCCAGGTCTAGGGTTTGGGCCAAGTGTTCTAGCCAGTCTGGGAATACTTTCTATGTTGCTATAGTTGTATCAAAAAGGGAAGCATTAGTTCCTATTAGTGTGTGATTGAGCTGTCTAACAATTTCTCCTTATGGGCTTGTTAAAGCTAGGGTTGCAAGTAAAATTGCGTCTATTTATGGATTGACTTACAAAATCGACAAAAACAAAGGTTGTTACATTGCCTTTTGTCAACCTGTTGAAACGATAAAAGGTTTTCTTACTTTAGTGATACATGTTAAATAGCTGCTAGTTTAAGGTCTTAGCGGACAGTTACCATATGCGTGATTTGTGAGAAAGCGATAAGCTCAATTTTCTAGATGTCCACGTAAGGTTTCTGTGAACTATGATGGAGAGTGTAACGTGGCGTGTCTAGCGTGTCGAGACAACTAATTTAGAATTTTGTATCGACCATAGTTAATGCAACCGAATTACGAGACAATGATCTACGTGTTAGTTTAGGGTCCTTTTGGACCATAATCTATACGTTATCTATGAGATTAATGTTGCGATCTTCACGCTTCATCTCATACTGACATATCTGCATTTCAAGAAAATTCTGCATTAATCGAGCATGCAACAGTTAGTTTCAACCAATTCATTTATATGTCAGCGATTTGCCCTCAAAGCAGACTAGTAACATTGTGAATTTGAACTAGGCTATAATAGAAGGAAAGCAAAAACAAGGCATAACTAGACTATTTTATGAAGGTTGTTCAATCATGATCATGGCGCTGGAGATTAGAGGCAAATATGTCAAATTGGCAAAGATTGATGAAGTGCAAGAGAGTTTACAGCAAGTTTCAAAGGCCAGGGTCGAAACGCTGGAGGCTACTCCACTCGCTTGGTAAGTGGTTTTTTTTTACCCTCCTGCATGGCTATTATTTCCATTGTTATGGCTTTGCAATTGTACCTATTTCGAAGATGAGTGCTATGGTGGGCGTTGATACCTAGTCGCACGAGCTAAGCTATCGTAGTTTGCACTATTACTACTATCGCTGTTGTCGGGGACAAACCTTGCATATTTGCAAGGGTTTGGGCGATTTTGGGTGATGGCATGCGTACATAATGCATAACTGGGGAAGTCCAGGTACTATACCCATATGTAGTATGAATAGGATTCCATCTTCTTGCCCATAAATATTGCATGTTATGTCGGGATAATACGCAGTATTACGTCTATTGCCGTTGCCAGGGACAGACCTTGTGTGATGGCAAGGGTTTGGGCAGTTTTCGTAATGTATTTTTAGCGTAACGTGCAATCTCTTGGGAGTCAAGGTAACAGAAACCCTAGTGTTGCGTAATGAAGAAAAATTTTCTGTGTTGTTCTTACGTCGTTAGTATGTCTATATTGCTATTCCTAATAGAAATTTGTTTCGTTGTAAAGGATTATGCCAAAGCCCATCCTGATCATCTTGGACATCGTGGGTGTTCTGTGTTGTTTACATGTCCCCACAGCCAATGTTCCTCCTCCTCATGCTCATGTAAAGGAGGAGGCAATCTCGTTCCGAAGAGGTGCATGGGAGTTCCTATAGTTTTTGTTACGCAATTATAGCGTAATTATTTGGTCGCATCTGCTGGCCAAGACAACCAGCGCTATTCTGGAGATGTTACTGGTTGGATTAGCATAGAGCATCTTCACATTTCTAATGGATGGTTCAATCGAAACTGTGCAGGTACAAGACTATGAATAGAGTGCCAGGGATTTGAGGCGTTTGTCTTGGATCTAGGATATGCCCAGGTTTAATTGTTATCATGCCTACAACACTCTATTCATGGCTCATCATCTTACGACCTATTTCTAGAATTCACCTGGGATTGTATATTATGCAGGTGGCTAAGTGTTTCCAGATCGTCATAATTATGCTAACTATTTGTCTGAATTCATGACCCATGTAAACAATTGTCTACATTCTGTGATGTAGGTTTTTTATCAATAACAATGGTTTCCAGAGCGATACAGATACGTTGTCTATGACCGAAATGGCCATAAAGGAGTTCACCTCTACTACCAATGTACGTTTTGGTGTTATGGGACAACTAGAATTGGAAATCCTACATTATCCTAACCGCTATGTCGAATTTTTCACCAAGCCTAAAAGGCTTGGATGGTTTGACAAGGACTAGACTTTGGATCATCCTCTCACTGTTGCAGACGTGAAAGAGAAAGTCCCACCATTTCCTTCACCTTTTAGACGCGGTAATTTACGCTATGATGGTTTATTGTACAATCTTACGGAGTGGAAACAGTGTGTGAAATTATTTTATTTTGCTATATTGTCTAAACCCTTGTTATATGTTTACAGTTAGGGAATCACAGGAGATCACTGTTATGGCCTCCGAGCATTAAGTGAACAGTCTTCTGTTTCGTTATGGTGACATAAAAGAAGCACAACGTTGGGTCAACCATAGTGCAGCCCTAGCTATCCTAACCAATAACCTCTAGGAATCTAGACTAATGGAATTATTTTTAGCTGTAACCCCTGACGTTACCGCGGGTGAAATGTTGACACTAGTTAACTCTTTCAGCAGAGAAGTTGAGCGTCTTTGCATACACATGCGTAATGTATGTGTAAGTTTTGACATTGATGCTCAACTATTCATTGACCTTTTTGGCATTCCCTCTAATGGCTTTCTAGTAGAGGAAAAGTCAAAAAGAAGTTCTAAGCACCAGAAGGAGATAGAGGAGTGGATAGGGGTTAACAAGGAAGTGAAAGGAATACTTACTGATAAAATCGAGCTAGAGGTGGCCTATACCATTTACCCCATCTTCCGAGCCCGCGCCTTCCCCAAGTTGCTTTTCCAAGGGAGAATCCTTACCATAGAACAAGCTCGAATCATGCAGGAGATTATGGAGGAGGGGACGTGGTATAATTGGGCCAACTATTTTGCTGAAGGCCTGCAAGCTGAAATGGTTAAGCTTCGCAAGAAGCTTGAGTCCTGCTTCAATGTGCATTTTGCCTTCTTTATAGCTTGCTTTTGGCATTTTTCCGAATTCTTGGTGATTCAGAGGGATGGAATCTGGGTGCAACAGGATCGTCACCAGATTTCTATGCCTTGGATTTCCTAGGTTTTTGGAACTACTCGATCGTAAGATCCTCCCGAAGGCATTGGGGATTCACGTTCACTTACCATCAAGAGTTTGGCAGCGTCTCGTACGCGAGGCCAAGACAGCGTGGGTGGAGCACTCCCTTCTTTCACCGGTAGTGTGTCGAAGGGGATGTGCGTTGTAGTAGAAATAGTGGATTCGTCAGTCCAACGGAAAAAGCCTCGTTCAACCATGGAGTCCGTTGGTCCGACTGACGTAGAGAGGAAGAGGTTGCAAATTAAGTTTCACAAGAATGATCCCCCAGCTGGTAAGTAAAGAGATGTGTAATTAGTTTATATATTTGTTACACTGTGTACAGACGTGATGTCGCATAGCTTTCGTAAGTGTTTTTTTAACTATTTTCTTTAGTAGACAAAGGGAAGAACGTAGCCGATCTAACCCCTGAAACAGGGGCAATAGTTATACGACATGAAGGAGGGACCCCAATTTTCAAAAAGGAGACCCCTGTTAGTAACGCAAGCAGCACAGAGATTCCTGTGCGTGAAGAAAAGGTGGAAGTAGAGGACGTTGAAGTCCTTCCGGATGAACTGGGAAAAAAGGAGCAGCTTGTTGTAGGTGAATTTTCCTTTTCCTCAAAGGGCAGTCTCATGTTAATACCATCGAGGGTTTTTTTGAAGCAAGTTTTTATGTTATTGTAATGTCGCAATCATCCTTTATGTCTATCACATTGCATCTAACCCGTTTTTGTTTGCGTAATAGGTACTTCTGACACTGGCATCGTGCCCTTGTCAGTGACACCCACTCAGCATTGGGGCGAGACCCCTGATAAATTTGCCTATATGGAAGGCATTGCGGAAGATATGATCGACCGCTTAGAGCAAATCAATCTTGAGATTGGTATGTAAGTGTTATAACATAGAGATTGTTGGCACTATGATATTGTATCATTTTGTTACGGCTCACTGTTATTTTTATGTTATAGGATCTCGCCTCAGATGGGATCCCAAAGAGCCCATCGACTTGGACACCACACCTGAACCCCCATCGAAGCTGACCAAAGTGCCTCGCAGCCTTTACAACAAAATGTGTAAATGTGCATTACACTCAACCCACTCTTTATGGGAGTTCCAGAACATTAATGAAGCTCTTTGGAAGAGGTTTTATAAGATAGAAAATAAGAAGACATTTCTAACTGGTAGGGTTGAGGACTTAGAGTCCCGTATTGAATTTCTGCTAGCTCGAGAGGCCAATGATGAGAACTAGTGGACAACTATAATTGATTATGCCCGCTATTGGACGGTCATCAGAAATAATGTCCAAGCCAGTTGTGAACTCATTGAGCAATGGATGCAAATGAATCTCCTAGCCCAGAAGAACCAAAACTGAAAGGATTACTGCACGATGGTCCAAGAATGGGGGCAGACATAGAAAGATCATAAGCATGTGTATAAGTGAGAATGTGCTGCCTACCGCCAACATTACAGGGATTCTGCAGTTGAAGCGTGGTCCCTTCAACTATTTCTTGATGTCATCGATGCTTTTGGTGCGTACGAAAAGTTTCAAGAGAAAGTGATAGTAAGCGCCTCTCTAGAAAGGGAAATAACCCTACCTGATGGGGAAACCACTGTCCCTTCCTTTTTTCCTAAACCACCCCGATGGACTACCGTGGAAAAGGGGAAGGTTAAGGCTGGAACTGATCTAGGAGATGGCGTTTGTTCTGAACTTACCGAGGATGAGATCATGCAACGTCTGTGGGTTGGCTTGGAACAGGTTCCTTTCGCGGCTGACATGGAACCATCACAGGTAAGTCGTAGGATTATTGCATTCTTATTATGTGTAATCTTGATGGCAATGCTAACATGTGCGTCATGTCAAACCGTAGGATTGGAATGAGGAGAATCCTCACGAAAATGAGCGTAATGAAGATAATGATCCTTGTGAAGAGGGTCTTCACAAGGAGGAGCATAATGAAGGTGATGGTCCTCGCGAAGAGGATCTTCACGAGGAGGAGCGTAATGAAGATGATGGTCCTTGCGGTGAGAAATCCCATGAGGAAGAGCCTTGTAGAGAGGACTGCCCTCACGAAGAGACCCCACAAGGACAAGGTCCTTATGAGGACGATTTTCTTGAAGCATAGGTGGAGTTGGATCACACAGGTGGAAGTGTTAGTAATGGCGACATGTAACCTGGCCATATTGATCAACATTTTGTTATATTGGAATGAAGTAAATGATAAAAAAAAAATTTGGCTTATGTAGGCTGGAGTGAAGATTTTATCTTTCATGAAGCTGAACATGTAGCAGGCCATAAATAGTTTAAGGCCATTGCAGGCTGTCACTAGTTTAAGGCCATTTTGGGCCATCATCATCTTAAGAATAAAAGGATAAATTACATTTTCCAGTTTTAGGCCATGGTGGGCTGCCACTAGTTTAAGGCCATTTCAGGCCATCACTAGTTTAAGACCATTTCGGGCCATCGTCATCTTAAGCGTAAAAGGATAATGCGACACTAGGAAGGGTGTAACATGCGTAATAGTAGACAATGTGGACTAACACAACATGTTACGCTAACGTGTTCATTTGCTAGCTTTGTACTTTTTTCTTGATTGTTTTTAGGTTTGGCGAAACATACAGGTGAGAAGGCTTATTATAGCATTCCTCTACGCTACCATTTTCTCCCTGTAAGGGTAGTTCAGCCCAAGTCAAGCTTTTATTGGCCACTGTATCAACTTGTTCAACTATCAGGACAGGGGTTTGATCTTTGGGGATCTCAACCTCTGACCCTTGTTCCATTTCTACATTGTTAACTGCTTGAGTGGTCATCTTATCACCATGGATGATCACTTCCCCTCCTGCATAGGGTGAGTGGATTTCCTGATGAATGGGTGATGAAACTTTCCTTAATTGAGCTAACCAAGACCTCCCTAAGATTAGATTGAAGCCAGGCATTCCCTCGACGACGATGAACACTACGTTCATGGGGAATTGATCCCCTACTACGAAATTGATGTGCATCATTCCCTTAACTTGCACTCTTTCCTCGTTAAATGATTTCAAACATGTCATTGTTGTGGGATTGATCTGGTCAAGCAAACCCAGTTTGTCCACTATAGGGAATGGGATGACATTGATAGCAGCCCCGTCATCCACATGTACTCTCCGGATTCTGTACTAGCCGACCTAGATAGTGATGAACAATTGATGGTAGTCGTAAAACTAGTCCAACCTAAAGTTCTTGGGGACTGGCAGTTCATTAGGTTGGGCCATGGAGGGGTTCTTGAGTAGATCACAATGATGCCTATGACATCTCAGAGCTTCCTTGGACACCATCTTGTGTCGGATGTGGCCAGTTCCCAATAATTACTTCAGAACTTTTGAAGGCTTTACAGGTAGGGTCGCGTAATTTGAGCGATCCTTACGCTCAAATTTAGGCCTTGGCTGTGAAGGTGCTTCAGGGGCGAAAGGAGTTTCTTGATTGGAGCTGTTTGAGCTAGTTGTAGGCTCAGCAAGCTTCGTAGATGTTTTCTTGTTATTTTTTTTCTTCTTAGCCCCCTTGGCAACCGCCGCTACTATCGTTGTCATAGCTTTGCCTTTGTCCTTACCCTTGCTATGGGCATTTTTGTAGACCACATATGCCAAATCTTTGCTAGCCTCTACTGCGTCTTGGATGCTCTTAGTCTGAGCAAAGGCTTAGCTGAGGGAGTAGGGAGCGAGGTAGTATAGCTTAGACTTGATAAAGTTGTTAACTGCCCCCTTGAAGATTGCCAACAGATGGGCCTTCATGATGGGTTCGCGGATTTCGTTCAAGATGGCGCTCCACCATTGTATAAACATTTGAACCGACTTAAGCGGGTCTTGCCTGACTCCCATGAGCTAGTCCAGCATGACTTCTGGCTTCAGGTTGTACTTGAAACAAGTCAAAAACTGAGTTAAAAACTCCTCCAAAGTTGAAATGGAAGCACGTGGGAGTGCTCAATACCAGTCTAGAGCTTTACCCATTAGGGACATAACAAAGACACGGATGATAGTATGTGGCCATTGTTGCAATAACAACAATTTTGTCCTAAAAGTAACTAAATGGGCATTGGGATCACCTTCCCCATTGTATTTCATAAAATGGGGGAGTGACATCCCAAGAGGTAATGATAAAATAGGCACTATCGGACTAATAGGATCATCATGGTAAAAATCCATGACTTGTATTGTGTCAGAACCAGCAGCCTTGAGGCATTTAACTTCCTCCGTAAGGGTCTGGATAAGCTAGAAGGCTTGATCTAGATCTATGGATGGAGAGTTTGTTTATGGAATGGTAAGAGGAGCCACACTAGGTGGTGGAATAGGGACAACCACCATCGGCTGTGCCATTGGATACGTTGTTTGTGTGGCCAAGGGCACAAACAACGATCTTGTAATGGGGTTTACTGCCTGCGGAACCTAGCTTTGATGAGGGGGGAGATGGGACATCTGCATAGGATGTGCAACAAGAGGCATGTTTGGAACCCACCATGCTGTAGTGGCGGGCCCTGTCATGTCAGTCAAGATGAAGGTGGGTGTTGTATGTAATTGTGAAGTAGGTATCGCATGTACATGCGGTGACATGGGCGCAGGTGCATGATGAGATGGATTAGGTAATTGCACCTACTAAGGAATGATTTGTGACGGGCCACCGCCCGGAAGGATAGTCGAAGAGAGAATGTAGGTGGGATAAGTGTGGGACTCGGTTAGTATTAGATAGTGTCAAGGGCGTGGTAACCATGAACAATGGATTTACACGGGACGTCGTGGAGGGAGGGGCCATGGCAAAATCAGCATGACTGCCTCTCTCAGAGTGGGAGTCTAGATCGTCTTGCCTGTCATGAAGAGTTTCATCATGGAATAACTCCTCTCATTATTCTGTCGATGTCCTATCCATTAGCATTTGATCCAGGATCCACTGTTGTTGATTTGTTAGGGGTACAGTGGTGTTATGGGAAGGAATAAATTCCTTCCCGTTGCAGTACATGAAGTCGTATTCTCATTTTTCTTCAAGTTCTTGTGGATACATGGGCAGGTTTGCTACAAGTTTAGCACAGAGGAAATTGTAGTGTTCCCTGCATTGAGCATGTCCCTCAGGCTCTTTGTTTTGAAGCCTGAGGGTGCGGCGTGGTTGCATCAAACTAGTTGGCGGCTCGACCACAAGAGGTGTAACTTGCATGGTCCAAGGATTGTCGAGGTTGGCAGTGTCAATAGCGGTGGTTACGTTAGCCATTCTCTACATGGGTCGAGAGTAATGATGATAAGGATAAAGATCGCAAGGGCAAAGGCAAAGTAAGGTAATAATTGGGGCTTTTTATCTTGTAGGATTCCAAAGGAATCGTCGAAGTGACCAATCTACACCACACAATCTCGTAAACAACCATGGAGGTATTACGTTTACGTCAATTGACAATGGGTACAGATAACTTACAAGACTACCCATAAAGTGTGGATCAGATATGAAGGCCCTCCTTCTAGCGCCAGAAAACTGTAATGACGAAAAAAGTTAGTTGCTGGAAATACCGAGCAGATTTTCGTGTACACATTTCCAACCCCGAATCCGTGCGAGGGTCGTGTTAGGGAAGACGAATCCAAGGTGCCCTGAATGGTCTTGTTGATCAGATAGGGACTTACTTAATCAGTAAAATTTCTGTAATAATTGGATGGCAAAATGACGATTTTTATGAGGAGATATAATATCGTTAATCTCGAAGGTAATTGAAAACGATGTAAATGATTTAAAGCGATTGCAAAATCCGTATAGATAGTACGTAGGAAACCAGATTTAGAGAGCGTGCAATCCCAAGATCTGGGATTTAACTTATGAACAAAATATGCTGGATACAATGATTACAGGCGGACTTTAGTTTAGACGAAGCACGTGCCAACAACAAGAAAGCTATTTAAAGATAAAACAAGCAAAGGTCGATCTACCTTGTTCTAGCCAATCTGGGCGCAAGGAAGTTAGACCCGAAGTAGAATATATGTTAACCAGCTATTTCTAATCAAGGATTTTTGCCAATCACCTTCAATGTTCTTACGATCGCTGATCCTCTTTTGCTCTCTTGTCAATCTTTTCCAAGAGTTGTCAACGATTGCCGATGAAAGAGAATTGCTCACAGAGAAAATTTTTCCTTGTTTAGAGAAATTTTTTTTTGCCAACCCCTTCGACTGGAATATTTATAAGGTTAGGGTCAAGAGAAAAACGCGGTTTAGATGACGTGTGTCCTGAACCTACAAGATGCCATTGAATTTGTGTGTTTGTGTTTGAAGCTTGCGACGCCATGCTGCATTACATTACACTTTGAAGCGTAATGCGTCATAAACCACTTTTGTTGGAGCTTTGGCAACAAACTGTTCTTTGGTTACGCTGCAATACGCTAGAGAGCATATTGTGATGTATGAACTGCTGATGCCTAAATTGTGCTATCTCTGTCATTGCTTGTATTACGTTGCGTCATGCTAGATTACACTGCATAGCGTAATCCAGCATAAAATAGTGTAAAAAATTGAAGTGTTGTCATTGCGCTTCCTTTGTTTCAATTAAGTCCTTCTGGGGTTTATTACGCTACACTGCGTAATATAGCGTAATAGGCCCCTCAGACAAAAAAGAAAACTTGCTGAAATGTGCAACATGCTGCAGATCATTGCTTAAGCTTTGAGATTTTGCTTGGACCATCGAGGTCTCGAATCTTGCCATCTTTATTATTGCGATGGACTATCTTCTGGCATTATGCTGCATTATGCTACGTTACTCTATATTGCATAATGCAGTGTAATATGCCAAAAGTTAAGATTTTCGAAACACAGAAAACTTGCAAAGTTGAAGGCTTGCCGTCATGCACCCCTTGTCTTGTTCTGTCCTCTAGAGTTTATTACGCTGTGCTGCATAGCGTGGAACAATAGACCCTTAGCCTAAAAGGGAACTTGCTGAGCCACGACTTGTCGTAAATCCTTGCATGAGTCGCAAGATTTTGCTAAACCATTGAAGCCTCGAAATTTTCACGGTGTTTCACTTAGGAGAGTTTTGAGTTAAGCTTGGCTCCTCATCTTTAATGTAATTCTCTACATTTTAATAGTTTTCTTATAAAGAGAGAAATTTTCTCCAATTCATTATCTTGCTCTTGCTTCTAAGTTGAATTTTTCTTAGAAAGCTTGTAGCATGGGTCCTTTTGATGTCTATTGAGGTAGACTTTACATTAGGATAGCAAGCAAAGAACACACAGTGATAGATAGTGGAGAAGACAACATGGAGAGAGTATATGATGTTGGTGAGAGGGCAGGTCAGCATGGTAGAGGATAGAGGCACTATGAAGGACTTGGTGTGGCCTAATAGGTCATGCACATAGGGAGGATAGTCATTTGATTATCTATGATTTTTGCATGGCCTTGCCACAACACCCTAACCTTTAGGATTATGACCAAGCCTAAATTTATTCATTTTATTTTTTAAAAATTTTAATAATTATACACATATGTACATACATACATATATTAAGTATATATTTATATAAAAGTACTTTTTTATATAACAACTAGAATAACAATCAGATGTTAATCTAGTGTATAAGTCTTGGCCTAGTAACCTGAGGTCATAGGTGCAATTCTACTAGGTAGAACTAAGTTATAATCTTTTATGAATCTTGTGATGTACATATGTTTTAATTATTTTCAATTCCAATAATAACTAGGGTATGTGGATTAGTGGCTAGTTGAATGAGGCTTAAGACTTGGGTTTGTTGAGCATGAGGTCTTGGTTTCAACTTCCAAATTCATTGTTTATTTTTTTTATTTTTTTAACTTTTTAATATTATTTTATTCAATCCTACCTAGGTAGTTGACATAATGGTTAGTCAAAAGATGGATAAGAGTTTTTTTTGGCTAAGGGAAGGTTTTGGGTTTAATTTGTAGTCTTAAAATTCTATATTTTTTTAATAAATAAATTTCATTAATTAATGAATAGATTATTTTATTAATTCATGCATAACGAGAAGCTTTGAAGGATGCTATCACCCAAATGAGAAGTCTAATCAAGATAAAATTGGTATCATTGGAATCATCTCAACGAGTACTACACACTGGGCATGGTTTAAGGGCTTAAAAACTAAGTTATTTTTTATGATTTGAAATGATTATAGAGCCTATTTTATTGAATTAACATTACTAGGTTGATGTATGAGTGACATGTGGACTTCTAAGTAACTTGATTTCAATTATGAATGATATACGATCTCTTGGAAAAATGTAATACTTAAAACTTAGAACTTCATAAGTATGAGGCAAGCTTAGTCTCTCACCTATACCCTAGAGGGATACTAAGAAGAAGTAAGACATCACAAAATTATCCATTACTTATTAGTTTTTCTATGGACCTCATGGTAATAACCCTTACTAGTTGAGTAGGAAGGAGATAATCTTATGGCTAGTGGCCTCCTTAAAATAATCAATGTATAGGTTTTAGGTAAAGATGAGTAGTGGAAAGATACAAGGATTAGGTATTTAGTGCTATGGTTATGATCTTCCTAAGAGAATTTGATGAGTGGTGAGGTACCCCTACACTCAACCATACGAGTACGAGCATTTCATGCATGATCCAGTTGAACTCCACAGATGGGCTAATTTGTTGTATCTAGATAGTTACTCGTTGATCACAGTTCACTATCTTCCCACCTAGACTAGCATTTGCTTTGTCACGTATGGTTTAGTCTAGAGTGAGGTGTATGATGTGGTCCTAGACTAGTGCTACTCCTAGAGGGAATGGAAAATAACTTTAATTAAGCTAGGAGGAAACGAGAGAGAGAATTAGCTAATAGGACATAGAGGGAGAGAATCTAAACTAGCCTAAGTGTGGTGAGCATCTGTTCCTTAATCACTCGTACACATCTTGGACCTTGTGTATGACTACTACTAGGATTACCAAGCACATATCCTAGGTACGCTACTGGGATACCATGTAGTCACACTTAAATGCTCATGATTAAGTTGTACTCATTCCATGTTTAATCACAGGGATAGGAGAGGAGGGTAAAGATATATTAATTAAGAAAGAAATGAATAAAAATTAAATAATTAAACTAAGTAAATGTTTTAATGATGAAGTAATCTTGATCTTTTTTTCTGATCATGTGCGTGTCCAAGTACGTCACACTCAAATAAAGGTGTTGTACAATTATAATCATCACATTGCGAGCATGCACTGGGAGATATGGTCAAGAAGAAAAATTGACAAAAAGATCCTACTCTAACACTAACTTCCTATTACTTTCCTGTGTGCCCAATTGTGTATTTATAGGTTCACACAGAAACCACGATATCGTGTATCCGATATCGCTTGTCAGGCCATGATATCATGTACCTGATATTGAGGGTCCGATATCGGGGGTTTGATATCAGGACTCATCAGATATTAGGGGTCCGATATCAACACCTGGTTAACAAGGGTTTGATATCAGCACTTGGTTAGCAAGGATTAGATATCAAGGATCTGATATCAGCACCTAACAAACCACAATTCATCATACCCCCACAACTGAGTAATAACTCATCCTCGAGTTAAACAAAATGACAACGAGTCCAATTGATTACACAGTGGATAGGTATTGGATTATTAACTAACTAGGAATTATTCATGCTGTAGTATGGGATTGAACAAAATAAAATTAGGACACAGACATAGAATTACAAAACTTTGTTGGAACTCATGTGGTTCCAGTTGGCGGTGGCTTCTCCATGGGTCTCTTCCCCTTGTCTTGTGCTCCAAGCTTTGAGATTGATACCATTGAATAAGTACCTAATGTTTCTCCTCTTCTATCCAAGGATTATGATCCATCCATGCTAATGTTCCAATGTTTGATAGAGTCAACACTTTCCATGGACACAGTAGCTGCAAGAACGCTTGATTGGCCTTGACATTCCATGCCGTAAATAGTCGTCATTCCTCTTGATAGGCTTGGGCCCTGACCTATCCACCTTTTTCTTGGCCAAATTGTGTAGTGACAAGAGGTCCCTAATGGATGCTGAATGATTGTACCTCCTACTCTGCATGTTCTGCATGAGGTCCTTGCTTTCTACCTCCCCCTGGGCATTCAGTTGCACCTTGAGAAGGTCCTCCTTGTTGTCCTCTTTTAGGGGCCATCTATAATCACACAAAGATCAATTGTTAGTAAGGTTATTGAAAGAAGTTCAATTATTTCATACCTTACTCATTGCGTTTAATAAATATTGAATTCTTTACTTAGTGTGATTTTAGAGTTAGAAAATTTTTTTTCAAGGTAGTTGCCCTAAAAGTTTAATGTCTGACTTAACTTGTTTAGGTGACATGTAAAAGGACATGTAATGGTTTTGAGGAATGTTTGATAAAATAATGATAAAGGAAAGAATAGATTTGGTAATGAAGTACTTGGAGGGTATAAAATGATGTGGTGGTATGCAACAAGTACAAATTACAAAAGTCACACAAGTGGATCCTCCCCAAAGTAGGTTCCTACCTATAATGCCCTTACGTAAACACACCTTAAAATGTTTGTAGGCACTAGAAGGGTTAAATGTAATCCACACCAGTTCCACAAAACACACACATGTAGATACCACCATGATGAGGTATGAATTCAATGCTACACAAGATATGAGTCACAAATACATGAACAGCGAGATGAGGCGAATTGTAGAAGGGATTGTAGAGATTGGGACATGAGGTAACTAGCCCAGGGCATAATGAGTCTTGAGTGTAGGACATGATTAATGTGTCATTAACCCATTGCTCCAAAATTAAGACCAATTCCATTCCTTCAATCAGCGACATCACATTGTTTCATCCCATGGTGGACATTCATAAGAGCACCATGATAGCAAGGTGTATGATCACTTGGCGTTTTATGCAAGGGAGTGATTGGAAATTTTCGGCACACTTATCTTGATCTTTTTGTCACTTTCTGCTTGGCCGCTTCGGCACACTTTTTTCTCTGTTTTTTTGTTTTTTTTTTAATGCTTAATTTAGAGAATTCGCCTACCTTCAGGGATGGATGCATGTCTTTCCAGTGGGACCCCGTAGAATAACATTGGGTTTCTTTTATTGAGTGCCTTTATTACTCTTACTCCCATTTTTTGTTAGATCTACAAGGATCTTAGTACAACTAGGCTGCATGATAACTCCTACAAATGTCACCAAAGAGAATCCACAAGTCCCCTTGATGTCACACCCTGGCCATTCTTGCTTAGTCCATCCTTCTTCGATCTGGGCATAACGAGCACAAAATAACTTTAAGTTTTAATGATGTCAAGAACATCGTCACACTTAGAGTAGAGCCTCTTATTAATAGAATGGTTGAATGCATGTGGTGGGCTCACTATCCAAATAATTAGTCACATGAGACTTGATAGCATAGAACAACACCTCAACCTACAAGTCACATAAGTGTTTTATTCATAGATGAGATTACTCATAAAAAGATAAAAAGACAAAACAATAAATAAAAAGATAAAACAACGAATAAAAAGATAAAACAATAAATTGAAAGATGAAAAATTGGAAAATAAAAAATTAAAATTAAAGAAAAGGGAAAACATTTATTAATTCTTCTTGTTAGAATGGAGGATATTCCTCATAATTAAACTTTTGATCATAGCTAGAATTAATAAATGGAAGGGTTGGATCCATGCATTTCAGAAATATTGGGACCTAGTCATATCCAAACCACTAGGTGTCTTTTGATGTCATGGTTGGAATGTACCCAAATTGGGGTGCACACACTGTATTAAAGTTGACATAGTGGGGAAAGTTAGAAGATGAGGTTAATTGATAAGGAGTTGACCCACTATGGCACCTATGACTGTAAGATGGTATGCAAGGATTGGTATGTCTTCCTACGTGGCTATATTCATTAGGCCCCATAGTTGTTGGAGTTTTGATCGATGGCCATGATAAGGTAACACGAGGTGTTGGGTTCAAGGAAAAAGATGCACCGCAATGTTGGACTTGTGCTGAGTTGGAAAATGCAGTGGTCTCGGAACTGTGTTGTCCCTTCCTACGGTCATGTCTAAAGAAGGGATGCCTTTGATGTTGTGGAGGGCTTTCACTGTTGTTGATAGTAGAAGCACAAGTAACGTTCATGGGTTGATGCTATGGTGCAAATCCCTTAGGTATAGTTAGTGGCAATGTAGAAGAAGGTGAAGAATGAGAATGTTGAAATTGAGGAGAAGTGTAAGGTACCCAAGGCGGTGGTCCTGTTGGCAAGGATATGTGTTGATGGTATTGAGGAGAATGATAATAATGTGGTGAGATAGAGGATGTTGACCCGGTTGGAAAAACAGGATGTTGGACTTGATAAGCACTTGGGTTCAGATGATAGGAAGGGTGTAACCAGTTTAGGGATGGCTTCCCCCATGACTGGGATTTTTTCCACTGTGATTGAACATAGTATTTTTGTACAAACTTTGGATGTAACATTCTTCCCAAATGTTCATGTAAATGTGACAAGATTGGGCATTGACCTTTGGGGTGATTGTACAGGAAAATGTTACATTGATACATATTATTGGCAGTTAAGTTCTTATTCTCTTCTACCCTTCTTTCTGATTGTCTAGTGGTATTTTGTCATGTTTCTTTGTTTGTCATGGCTCTACCTCCAATAATATTGGCATATTCTTCACATTTTTCATGTATCCACTCCATCATATTATTGATCTTTTCCTCAATTCTGTCTAGTGATTGTAATATTGGCAAAGATGGTTCCACCTCCTTGAGGTGAGTTGATTTTTCCTCTTCTTGATTATGGACCTTTGTAAGGTTGAGATTTTGGTCTTGTTGAGATTTTTCAACATTCTCCCATTTAGCCATTTCTCCTTCTTCTTTTGCTAGCCACTTAATAAGCTCTTGGAATTAATGGGTTCATAGTTCATATAGTTGACCTGGGGCATATATCCCTAAGGTTTCCCTTGTTTCATTATGGAGCCCATCTATGATATGGTACACTAGCCTCTCCTCGAAGAACCCATGGCCTAGGCAATTGTTTAATAGTGCATAATATCTTTCTAAGGCCATGTCCAAGGGTTCATGTTGTGCTTGTTTCCATTCTTGGATTTATCTCCTCAAGGCTGACACTCTTGCATAGGTTTGATATCTTTCATTGAAGAGTTCTACCATTTTTGGCCAACATCGAATTGATTTTGGTTTTAAAGACATGTACCACACTTTTTCTTAGCCAATGAGTGTCATAGGAAAGAGCTTAAGTTTTTGCCACCCATTATCAATATTATTCCATACACAGGCATCATAGAAGGCTTGTATATGCTATTGCGGATCTAAATCATAGCCTCTTGTGAACTTGAAAAAGTTGTTTAAATCAAGCTTGGGTAGATGGCTTTCTTTGCGAAAAACCTCTTGTATAGGCATTAGGCTCTTAATGGCTAGCAGGGGTTCATTGTCACTAAGTAGGTTGTGAGTTTGCGAGTTGAGATGATGTTGTTCTTGTTCATATTGGCGTTCTTGATTTTCTTCGTGAGCTCGATTTTAGTTCTACATAGATCCCTTGAAAGATAGTCATCCATGTCACGATCTAACATTGAAGGAGTAGAGGAAGAGAAAGAACTAAAAAACTTGTCCTGACTTTTGTAAGTTTTCCAATCATCCCCTAATAGATTCTTGTTAGTTATTGAGAAGGTCCTAGGCCTTTTGGGCCTCCTCATTCTATGGGTTGTCCCATCCTTACTAGAGGTATCATATTTGGTTGATAAGAATCCTTGAGTATCATTGGGATACTCATGAACATATGGAATTCCTACATAAAGTTGAGTACTCCAAAATCCTTCATTAGTTCTCCAATGAATTGCCTCGCTAGATGTTTCATTATTTCTATCTTGTGAAAGAGACATTGTTGTGAATTGTGTGTGACTTAACTAAATTTAATTAATACCTTGTTACAACGATCTTATATGATATAACTAATCTAGATAACTAGCACCATCCCTGACAATGACGCCAATGATGAGTGGCAAGGTACCCCTACACTTAACCATATGAATACGAGTGTTTCACGCACGATCTGGTCGAACTCCACAGACAAGCTAGTTGTGGTATCTAGATAGTTGCTCATTGATTGTAGTTCGTTGTCTTCCCACTTGGACTAGTATTTGCTTTGTCATGTATGGTTTAGTCTAGAGTGAGGTGTATGATGTGGTCCTAGACTAGTGCTACTCCTAGACAAAATGGAAAATAACTTTAATTAAGCTAGGAGGAAAAGGGAGAGAGAGTTAGCTAATAGGACATAGGGGAAGAGAATCTAAGCTAGCCTAAGTGCGATGAGTATCTATTCCTTAATCATCCGTACACATCTTGGACCTCGTGTACAACTACTACTGGGATTACCAAGCACATATCCTAGGTACACTACTAGGACATTTGTAGTCACACTTAAATGCTTGTGATTAAGTTGTACTCATTCCGCATTTAATAATATAGATAGGAGAGGAGGGTAAAGAGATATTAATTAAGAAAGCAATGAATAATAATTAAATAATTAAAGTAAGTGAATGCTACAATGATGAAGTAATCTTGATCTTTATTTCCAGTCATGTGTGTGTCCAAGTACGTCACACTCGAATAAAGGTGTCATACAATTACAATCATCACACTATGGGCATGCACTGGGAGAATGGGTCGAGAAGAAAAACTGACAAAACGATCCTACTCTAACACTAACTTCCTATTACTTTCCCATGTTCCCAATTGTGTATTTATAGGATCACATAGGAACCACATTATTACATATCTGNAAAAACCATGATTCATCATAATCTTAATAATAAACTTAATTAATTAACATTCTAACAATACTACAATATGGATAAGAGTTTCTTGGACTAATGTATTCTTTTCTTACCAGAGTTTCTCATAGTTGATATACCTTTTTGAAGTGTAATAAGACTTTTTGGTTGCTAATATCCATGGAAATCACTACAAAGAAATCTTATTGATTATTGGGGTTCATCTTAAATATGATAAACATTGTATATGCATAGTATAAACTTAGTTTTCCATGAAAATCAATGGAAGGATATCTTCTAGTGTACAAGGATCATCTCAGATGTAAGATGTATCTAGTGGTGGTCTATGGCTCTTCTTGGATCATGACTTCATGATTCATCATTAGATTGTAGTTGCCTCTTTGTTCATGGTTTGCTACAATACCAAATGTAACATTCCATTCCCAAATTCATGATAATCATGAAATATATGTAACATTCAACATTATGCATAAATAAAATAATAAAGAAAATATAGAAGAAAAATGAAAAGAATGCTTTATTAATATAGAATAATGTATCTAGGTTATGCTCTAAGGGCTTCTTATGATTATCCTTCTTTAGCATCTATCCCTTAGATAAAATCTATCATGGCCACCATGGTTAGGCCTATCATCATCCAGAAGGGATGGCTAGTCACCTTTATGTCCCACTTCACCTAACACTTGTTACTTACCTGTACTAGCTTTGCAACTCCTTATTGATATGACCTATAATACCTAAGTATAAATATCTTAGGTTAAATTCTCAAAGATCACCTCGAGAGACATACTTATTATTACAATGCATCCTTTTAGGTCTTAGTTAGAACTTTCCATTTTAGGTCTTATTATAATAATTATAACACTTGTTAAGAAGAGAGATTATCTTTGTTAGGACACAACACCATTTGAGATTGGAGATGTAACAATAAGTACAATAGAACATGTGTGTAATATCCATCTATATGGAATATTTTCATTATGGAATGGTCTAAAATTAACATTTACAGCTTTTACATCCTATGGGATCCAACGTTGCATTAAGACTAATGAGTATATTCCTAATGATTATTTAAAATAACTGAAAAAGTGTACATGTTTAAGAATGGTAGTAACAATTTAATTATCATGTTTTTCACAAACCTTAAGTCAGGATCTTTTTGTTTTTTATTATAAATATTTATTGTAAAAATTTTTGAGATAGAAATCAAGGTAAAAGCACCATTGTTTATAAAAGAAAATACTAAAGTATTTGATAGATGAATGTGAACTAATGTGATTAATAATACTTAAAGAAAATATTATTTTTATGCAGTATCAAAATTTAATTAAAATGATGACATACATTATTATATGTGGTCATATAAATGTTGATAAATAAGAGGCATGATGAGAACACCAATCGATCCTCTAAGGTAATTCTCATGTCTTAACAGTAGTAGTATGTTATTATTTGTGAATTAAAGTCTTTTTAAAGTTTTTCGTATCTTTTTCTATTATCAAGAAACTATGGATCCTAGTCAGTTGTAGTCTTTTCTTGTAAGTAGTTACAAGTTTCAATCTATCATAGTTTATAATCCAAGGTTGTTTTGGTAACTTCTAAGGTTCTTTAGTGAGTTATGAGTACCTACAAGTCAGAGTAAGTCATAGTTTGAGGAATGCAGGTTGTAGAAATTCATAATACAAGAAGAAATAGTGGATAAAAATATTTGATATCTACTAGCATGAAAGGATGTGAGTTTTTATCTAGTCATATTATGATAATCCTAAGGGCCTACAAGCTACATGTCACTTGTAGCTTAATGATGAGTGGCGAGGTACCCCTACACTCAACCATACGAATACGAGTGTTTCACGCATGATCCGGTCGAACTCCGCAGATGGGCTAGTTGTGGTATCTAGACAGTTACTCATAGATCGTAATTCACTATCTTCCCACCTGGACTAATATTAGCTTTGTCACATATGGTTTAGTCTAGAGTGAGGTGTATGATGTGTTCCTATACTATTGCTACTCCTAGGGCTAATGGAAAATAATATCAAGTAAACTAGGAGAGAGCGAGTGAGAGAGTCTAAGCTAGCCTAAGTGCGATGAGCATCCATTCCTTAATCATCTGTACACATCTTGGACCTTGTGCACGACTACCACTAGGATTACCAAGCACATGGCCTAAGTACGCTACTGGGTTACCAAGTAGTCACACTTGAATGCTCGTGATTAAGTCGTACTCATTCCGCATTACTAGGAGATAAGGGTAGAGAGATATTAATTACAAAAGCAGTAAATAACAATAACAATTAAATAATTAAACTAAGTGAATGCTGCAATGATGAAGTAATCTCGATCTTTATTTCTGGTCATGTGCGTGTCCAAGTACGTCACACTCGAATAGGGATGTCGTACAATTACGATCATCACACTGCAGGCATGCACTGGGAGAAAAGGGTTGAGAGGACTAAGTGACTAACTTACATTAACTATTCATTAACTAGGTTCTAATTTTCCTAACACTAGTATCCGTTCCCACTTTCTGTACACATCCTGAACCAGCGCAATGCTATTGGGATTACCAAACGCTAGTCATTACTGGGTTACCAAGTGCTACATGCATGCTCGAAGTAGTCATATTGAGTGTACTTAACTAAGAGAGTCAAGGGTTGAGAAAGAGATTAATTAACTAGGAAAGCATTAAACATTCAACAATAATTAATTACTAATTAGCTTAATCTGTATGCTGCAAGGTTTATCATAAAGCTCATCTTTATTGTCGTACACAAATGTGTGCTCAAGTACAATTTTCTTGAATAAAGATCTGTTCACTTTAAGACTCCTATTGCGAGCACATAGAAATTATTCTAACTCTGGAATGGTAAAACTACAAGAGTTTGGCTAAGGGTATAAATCTAACTCCCTAGAACAAGGAAAGTCACCTCTTATTTATAGAAATTGAGGCAGGTCGCGATATCGTGGCTCATCACTTAAGAAAACTTCATTTTTTGATAAAAATTTCAAAGAAGACCATCCTTCACAAGATCCCAAAGGTATCTCCAAAAATTAGAAAAGGTTTAAAGTGATCCAAGAAAAAGCATAGTAGTGGAATTTATGATTGTATAAGCTTAAGAGAGAGAAAGATCATTCTTCTTAGTCATTTAACTATGGTATCATCCTCTTCATCATCTTCCTTTTATTATGAGAGTGATGCAAGGGTTTGATTTATTTAATACCTATCCTTGGGAGAAATTCCCTTGCATTTTTGCATTGTATTCCTTTTTATTGATTAAGGATAAAGTTTTCTTTTTCATTTTTATTGTTCCATTATAAGTTATGGTGGATGTTGGTACTTGAGTAAGCTTTGATTATAGAATTCAACCCATAATCTCATCATAATTTTTAGTGACTTTTTCTAAAGGGGTATATGTATAGTTTCATGGTCAATGACAAAGTAAGTATGAATCGATGATAAAGAAGAAGGCTAAAGACTCCCATTGATTTTTTGAAGCTATCTCATGATACTCAATCATTAAATCACTATGCTCTTATCATTCATTCATCATCATAGCACAACATAACATATCATTATTTTTAGTTTTAAAACTCTATAAATAGTGGCTTATGCTAATTAACTCCTATCTCAATTATTTATGAATTATTCTACATTTTTAAGAATTCTTTGAAATTTAAAATCCCATCTATGAGTGTTTTCTAGTTTTACATGAGAATAGCATGGAGAACATAAGCTTCAAACTCCTTAATTTTCATGATCTTGTACCATCAAAAGATATGCTTCTTATTTCTCATTGATTTTGGATTCTTAAAAAATGTGACTTTTGTTAAAATAAAAAATTAGTATTTTATTATGAGAACCTATGTAAACATTAATCTTCCTAAAGTTGATATTTTATAAGCTTCACATCTTCTAGGCATAGTAGAAATAGTTCACTTAGATTAATTTTTTAACATGTGAAAGATCACACCCATAAGATGGAATGAAAATATTAAGGATATATGTTAAGTGGAAAAGGAAAATTTTATGGAGAAAGAGATTACACTTCATGATAAAAATGGCTACATTTAGATTCTACAAATGAGAATTACAACATAGAAATGTAGGTTGAGGAGATGCAACAAATAATTTTTAAACTAACTAGTAAAAGAGGAGATGCAACATAGAAATATCTTGAAAGAGAAAGAAGAGCTCTAAAATTTTAGTCCAACATTGAAAATTTTTTAGCTAAGAGTAGGAGTTTAAAATGGAGGATGAGGAGGAGAATATGGTGTTGTCTAAAAAACATTATGATGGGTACGTCCATTATAGTTTATTTTATTTAGGGGTATATATTATAGTTTTTGGTTTTTCTAAAGAAAAGTAATAGTGGGTCCAACACCTCCCCCCTTAAGGAAAGGTAATAGTTACAATCAATAGAATTTATTTGTGTTATTTTATTATATGAAGGATTCTTGTATTTTTATTTGGAAGGAGGTTGTTGGAACTCAAAATAAGTAAAACATAGGTATACCTTAAGATTTATAGAAGTTTATGGAGGGGGTGGGGGGAGGCAAGGGGAGGGGGGCATTGGAACCCAAAATAAGTGAAACATAGGCACACCCCAAGATTTATAAAAGTTTATAACTTAGTGCTACCTAGTAGAATATAGCTTGTGACCTCGGGTTACCAGTCCAAGAACTATGCAACTTGGATAACACCTCTTTATTCTTTGGTTTATATGAGGATCTACATAGTGTAATTTACATAGGATGCAGGATGTTAGGATTTTGTTTTTTTAGGAGAGGTAGTAGTTATATCAGGTAGAAATAATTTTATAGAATAATTGTAACTATATTTGGGTTCAATTTTTAATGGGTTATTTGATTAATTCTAAAATTCATTTGAAAGGTGTAGGTATTACGTTTCTATTATTATAGAGTTTAAAGTTTCTTTTAAAGATGAGTAGTTAGAATTGCTACAATTTATTTGTTTAATATAGGGATTTGTATGGAAGTAATGGCTTTAACTTAGTGCAAATATGTGATATCTTTTCATGTGTAGGAAAGTAGGTTTGATATTGTATGTTAAGGGGTAGTTTATATGGGGGATACATAGTGTAGTTTATATACAACCATGCATAATATTTAGAACTAGTCAATGTAAATTACTAGAATAGTTGTAATTTTATTTATGATATTTTATAGGTTATTTATTTAATTGAATGATTTTTTTGGGGTGTGTGGTCATTACATTGCTATTATTTTAAGAGGCATGTTGTACTTTATAATTAATGTACCTTGTATGGATTTTAGTTTTTCTTTTAACAAAGATAATAGATAGGATGTACTTGGTTTATGTATTGTTTTGTTGTGTGTTGTATCATAGTTTTGAGATTATATATCAATGGTTAGTTTATATTGTGGGGGGGTGGGGTGTGGTGGGCGTGTGTGTGGTGTGATGTGCTTGGGGGATAGTAGCATGCTAGCAAAGGGGAGGGAGAGGAGACGTACGTAGGAAGGGGTATATGTTGTAGTGTTAGTTTCTTTTGAAGAAACATAGCTATTAGAACTAGTTCAATTTATTTGTGTTTTTTTTTATTATATTAAAGTTAGACATTCCTTTTTTAAAAAGAGAGATTGTAGTTAGAATGCCTGGGCAAGGTTTAGAGAATAGGATTTTTGTTTTTTTAGAATATAATAGTTAGAATGGGTAGATGTACATTGTTAGAATAGTTGTCATTTTATTTTATTCTTTTATTGGTAGGTTATTTATTCAATTTAACAATTTATTGGGGTAGTATAGTTATTATGTTTATGTTGTTATAAGGGGTATATATTGTAGTGTTAGTGTTTTTTGAAGAAACGTAGTGGTTAGAACTAGCAGAATTTGTTTTTTTTTTCTTTATGATAGGTTAGAAATTTATTTTCTTAAAGAGAGACAGTAGTTATAATGCATATAGATAAATTTGTAAAGTAGTTTTTATTAATTGGTTAATTGTTTAATTCAACAATTTGTTAAGGGGATGTGGGTATGACATTGATGTTTTTATAACTGGTATATAATGTATGTTTAGGGGCATCTATAGTTTTAGAACATTTTGTAGTATTATTTGTAGCTTTAATTTTGTAGAATGCCTAGGGACCATTTTATAACTTTCTACTTAAAAACTTATTTTTTAAGAGGGATAATAATGAAGTTATTGGATTCCAAAAGATAAATAATAATATTAAAAATATTTAGTATACATTAGATCATCAAAGAGAAAGTCTAAAGAAAAGGCCCAATAGTTTTTCCTTCTTACAATCACCCCTGAAATATCTTCCCTCTAAGATAGGAAAAGGATCATGCCTTAGCCTTTTTCAAAAGCACCATCATGGCTTTTCAATTCTCACTAAAGGATTTCTTGTAAAGAGATGGAGGGGGGAGCTTTATAATAAATACCTAAAAATAAAAAAATTTATTAATAAACAACAACAATACATCTAAAGCGGTAAAATGATGATTCACTACCAAAACCTCACATACAAAATTCATTAAATCATAGCTTTAAAACATCAAAAATAGGACTAAGAGAGAAAAAAACTCAATGGTTTTAAGGGTGTCAATATTGGTTTTTACCCTTGCAACCAATCTAAAAACCCTCCCATCAGGGGTAGAAAAAGGATCAAGCCATACTCTATGTTGGAAGGATTTTTCCCATCTAAGAAGAGGCTCCTATTAAATCACAATAAATTGAAAAGTCATCTGAATCATGAATGACAGAAAATTAGACATCACCTAAAAGGAATTGAGGAATAGCAAAGGAAGCATCCTTTCATGCACATAAGGAAAAAAAATAAAGAATTAATATCCATAGGATGCCTCCTTTTCTTAGTATGAACTTGAAATAAAAATTTCATATAAAGATTTAACTTTATCTTAAAATTGAAGCTCTACTTTGTAGAATGTCTCTTCTAGATCACATCACATCTATGCTTCCAAATTTAAAAAAGGACATCAAACCAAGGAATATTCCAAAAAAGATCAAAACTACCAATGATGAGCGGTGAGGTACCCCTATGCTCTACCATACAAATACGAGCATTATGCACGATCTAGTCAAACTCCAAGGACTAAGTGCTTACGCACAATCATTAAACAAGGATGGGTTAGGTGATTGTTGTCTTCCCAAGCTTACTTGTATGACATGATTGTATGGTTAAGTAAACTTGAGGTATGTGATTTTTATGCTTTTTTATGTTTTATGTCCTAGTGCTAAAGAGGGAATAAGTGAATCAATTGAATAACTGATTTAAATTAACTAATTAGCTAGGTCCTTACTAGTTCTAACACTAGCATCTTCTCCTACTTTTCATACACATCCTAAACTAGTGTAACACTCCTGGGATTACCACACTCTAATCATTACCGGGTTACTAAGTGTTCCATACATGCTCGAAGTGGTCGTACTGAGTGTGCTTACTTGTGAAAATTAACGAATCAATAAAAGAAACATTAATTAACTACTAAAAGTGTTAAATAATTGTAAATAGCATTAAGGGTGAGAGATAAGCTATTCTGAATGCTGCAAGGTTTATCACAAAGTTTGTATTTATTTCCAGACACAAGGTGTGCTTAGGTACATAATGCTTGAATAAAGATCCATTTGCTTTATGACTCCTACTACGGGCACTTAGAAATAATTCTAACTCTGAGAGGAAGATACTGTAAGAGTTTGGGTAAGGAACTAAGAACTAACTGCCAAACCAAGTGCACCCACCTCTTATTTATAGGCAACAAAACAAGTCCTGATATCAGATGTCCGATATCGCATGGCAGGATCCAATATCGCGGACCCGATATTGCAACTCGTCATACCCCCACGACTAAATGAAAACTCATCGTTGAGTTCCTTACATAATATTGGGAAGGTATGGGATTATTAACTGAATGACATCTAACAATGACATGGGATGATAGACTCAGAGTGCCTAGGGAATAGATCGACAAATATATTACAACATTGGTGTGCATGTCCATTGTGGTGAACACTATACATAGATGACATCCAGACCCTCATTCGACAGCTTGGAGAGAGAGAGAGAGAGAGAAAATGAGGCACGTTGCTGCCGATGTTGAAACTATGCACACCACTGTTCATCCATAGCTACATGTCCAAACTTGTTCCTTGCATAAATGCTCTAGCTCTAGTCCATCCTGAGTGCTCCCTCTTATCCCAGTGCATTGTTTGTGTAATTTCCATCTACACATACAACACACACAAATTAGCAAGGGTAGATAAAACCTATTGTAGTTGATATGTTGCCTCGATATAAAGCACATTGGCTAGGTTGTGGGTATGGCAAATACTAGGTGAGAGGTTTATGACTAATAACTACCCAAGGTGTAGGGGTAAGATAATTATGGAATGGAAAAATTTGTCACAAGGCCCCCACAACTATGAGCAAACCTTCTGTAGCAATAGGGTGGAAAACTTTAAAGAACAAGAAGGATAAGAGAAACAACAATGGTGAAACCAATAAAACAAAAGCAAAAATAGATGTCATTGATGGGGTGAATCAAAAATAGTTGATTGCGAGAAATGTTGAAGGGAAAGAGCTTAACAATTACACCAAAATAGAATGCCAGTGGGTCCTCCCCAAAGTAGGCTCATGCCTTGAAAGCCTTAACAAACCTACAAACCAAAGAGTTTGTAGGCTCTCAGAATAACATATGGAAATAATGGTTAAAACCTTACCCACAAGTGTTTTACTGAAGACTAACAATGCATTGACCAGGATATAGACTCATCATAAAATTGGAAATGAGGTGGAATGTGGAAAGTAATACGGAAAGAGGGGAGAGAATGGGATGGAGTCCCAAAATTAAGGTGGTGTAAAGTCCCTTGTGTAATATGTGGTTAAGGTGACTTAATAAAATTCTTTCCAAATCTAGATTCAACTATCCGCATCTAGTGACCTCGCATCAACACACTTGGCCAACCCATCCTCTCGAAGTAACAAGAATGCATCCACAAAGCCACCATCATCCCAACAAGAGAAGAAGTAGGAAGTGAGAAAGGTCCTTAGTTAGAGGGAACCTTCAGGCATGGGTAACATGCCTTTCTAGTGCCATAACTAGTGCTTGGAGCCCATGTTTCTTTATTATGTCTAAGGGGTGTGCTTTGAATTCTCACCAGTTTTTTTTTAATGTGAGAACCACACCATGTAAAGACTTATTTGATTTAGTCAACTCCCTGAGATTTGGTCAAGAGCAAGATGGCAAAAAACCTATGAAAAACATCCAAGTACCCAAGAGAATAGCCAACACAAATGCATCGAATCCCCTTGAGGTCACACCCTTTTCCATCCATTTGAATCTTTCCTTCGTTCGAAGAGTACTAAGGCACCAATTCATTAATAAGTTTTCTTAGAAAAGGGACTGTACATTTCCAAAACAAGGAAGACCATAGAGTTGCATGAATAATTGGGTGACGTGGACTCATTGCCTATTTTATTAAAATAAACCATATCTTAGCATCAACATTTAAATTCAAAGGTAAAAACCAAACATTAGCAATCAACACTTATTATAATACAACCCACCATCATGAGCACTTATTATGTGACGAATAAGAATAAATCAAACAAAGAAATAATAAAAATGTTAACGATGATGTAAAACAAAAATAAGTAAAGATGAACAATGTGTAAAACAAAAATGTGTAAAAAAAGGCAAAGGAACTGAGGGCTTAGAATGGTTAGCATTGGTGGCCAGCTCCCCCATGACTAAATTGGAAGGAGGAGATCTGAAATAATGAGCAAGGTTATCCACCAATAGAGGTAGTATTAGTACTGGCTATTTTAGGCTCATGGAAGGGTTTGGTTTGTTGAATGTTGATCAATAACTTCTTATTTGGGCTTTCAAGTTTGTAGATCATCATGATCCCTGAAGGAAAAGTTTCATGAATAATATAAGGTCCTTCCCACAATGTTTGAAATTTAGTTCATTGGGGTACATGTGTGGGATTCCAATAAAGAACCTTATCTCCTGGTTGGTATTTGACTTTCCTAATCCTTAGGTCATGACGTTGTTTGTTAAAGGCCTTGTGCAGTTCATTAGATGATCGGGTGGCTAATCAGTTTTCATCTAGCAAGTTAAGGTTCATTAGTCATTTCATTTGTGCTAGATTGAGGTCAAGGTTAAGGTCACATGTTGTGGATAGTATACGAAGCTCCACTTGAATAGGAAGCATCAAAAGTTTACCGTAGACTAACTCATAGGGAGAGTAGCCTATAGGGAGTTTCCATGTAGAGCGGTATGCCCAAAGAGCATCGTTTAGTTTGGTGCTCTAGTCTTTCCTATACTTGCTAATGGTTTGTGTCAATATTTTTGTGATCTTCCTATTAGTCTCAGCTTGACCATTCGTTTGAGGATATAGGTTAGTTTGTGCTCAACTCCTAAGCATTGCATTAAATTTTGAAAAGTCAAACCTATAAAATGTGTACCATTGTCAGAAATAAGTGCACAAGGCATGCCAAACCTATTTACAATTTGTTGTTGAACCAATTTTGTAGCGGTAGATGATGTACAGTCTGTAATAGCTACTGCTTCTGCCCACTTGGTAAAATAGTCAATAACAACAACAATGTAGGCTTTTCCATTGGACGTCAGTGCAATAGGCTCTATAAAATCAATTCCCCATATGTCAAAGAGTTCTAAAGGTTAAATCCATTATTGTGGATCCTCCATTTTAGCAATCATTCCCTCATCACGTGCACAGTGCTCACAAGATTGGATGAAATGATGAGCATCCTGGAACAATGTAGGCCAATAATATCCCACAAGAAAGATTTTTATGGCTATTCATCTCCCCACTTAATGACCCCCACAAGGGCCCTGATGAGCATCTTGGAGAACTCGCAATTGATCTATATCAAGAACATACCATCGAACCAAGCCATCAAGACATACCTTATAAAGGTGTCCATTGATTTCCATGAAATATTTGGCTTAGTGAAGAAACAGTTGTTTCTTTTTAACATCTAACCCTTGTAGTGTTTCTTGTGTAAGTAGATAAGTGAGAATGCTACTATACCAATTTGTATTAGTAGGTAAGTGATTGTTTATCACACCTGCAAAGAGGAGCTCATCAGGGAAATGGTTAGAAATTGGATATTCATCTTCTTTGTTGTCCCATCACAATCGAGATAAATGATCAGCAACAACATTCTCGGTGCCTTTACGATTGATCATCGTAAGATCAAACTCTTGTAAGATCACAAGCCATTGTATGATGTGAGGGCTCACCATTGGTTTATTCATTAGAAACAAAATTTCACTATGATCTATATGTACAAATATCTTATAGCCCAATACATAGTGCCTAAATTTTTCTAGTGCAAACACCACAACCATTAACTCTTTTTCCATTGTGGTGTAATTGAGTTGTGCACCAGTGATACTTCGACTTGCACAATGGATGTAATATGGACATTTTTGGTCATCTAACTATGTAAGTACAACTTCTAAGGTAAAGTTGGATACATCAGTCATTATGTGGAACAGTTTGAACCAGTCAGGAGCTTGTAGAATAGGCATTTCTACAAGCTTCTATTTTAAGGTTTGGAAGGCTAGCACACATTCCTTGGTCCATTCAAAAGGTACGTCCTTCTTTGTTAGTTCTACCAAAGGTTTTTCAATCCTTGAAAAGTTCTCAATGAATCCTCTATAATAGCTAGTATGTCCAAGGAATGATCGAATGTCTTTTATAGTTTTAGGTTGCCAAGTGATTCCTTGGATGACCTTAATCTTTTCAGGATCTACTTTTATCCCTATTTGTAAAATTGTGTGCCCTAATACAACACCTTCTTGGACCATTAAATGGAATTTTTGCAAATTGAGTCTTAAGTTGGTTTCTACACATCATTTCAGTACTTGCTCTAATTGGTCCAATGCTTGTTCGAAGTCCACTCCATAGGTGGAGAAATCATCCATGAAGTCCTCCACACCATTTCCTATTTTCTACCGAAAGATACTTAGAACCAAACATTGAAACATTGCTGGGGCATTATACAAGCCAAACAACATCTGCTTATACGCAAATGTTCCCCAAGGACTTGTGAACATAGTCTTGGCTTGGTCTTCTGATGCTATTTGAATTTGATTATATCCACTATAGCCATCTAAAAAACTAGAATAGTAATGCCCTACAATGGTATCTAAGACTTGGTCGATGAATGGCAATGGAAAGTCATCTTTAAATGTTGCCATGTTTAGTAGCCTAAAGTCTATACACACCCTCTATTTACCTCCCTTTTTGGGCACAATGATTAATAGATTAACCCATTCACTCTCACCAATGAAATAGATGAACCCAACTTTTAGAAGTTGTTCAATTTCTTCTTTAATCTACTTGCTTAAGCTTTGGGTTCAATCACCTTGCAGTTGTCGTTGAGGTTTCATGGAGGGGTCAGTGTAAATTCTATGTTGGCATATCTTAGGATCTATTTTGGTTAATTTGGGATATGACCAAGTAAAGGCTTTCAACCATTTTTTCACCATTTTTAGCAGTCTTTCTTTTTGTTGAGGAGCGAGCTTAGCATTAATGATTATCGATTTTCCATTTTTAAGAAATGTATACTCCATACTAGTGGGCAATGGTTTTAACTTAAGGGGCTTTACTTGAACTCATCAGGGATTTCCAACTTCCCCCAGTTGATATTTTTGATGTCAGGACTTGGAATTTGGCGATGGACTTGCTCTAATGTATCTATGCTATCAATGTAGGTGCAAGTTAAGCTCTTAGTTGATTCCATGCATATAGTTGAATCATTCTCTTGGTCAGCTGTCAACCACTGGGTGCCTTCCTATCTTGTGGCTACTGCATATAGGCATATTTGTATGTTAGTTATTGGTGCACACTGGTTGCATGCAAGCAATGTTAAACATTGTACAGACCAAGACTTCTGCATGCAATTACGCCCTGTGTCACTATATGCAATGCATGGAACTTTCTTCTTCTTGATCTTTCCAAATGTATTTTCCTTTGATATTTTTAGGGAAAGATCATGTATTCCTAGGTGTGTGTCAATTGTGCTTAGCCATGCTCTTCCCATTATGATTGGGAAGTCCCCCTTACAGTTTTTAACTTGAATCACTAGGAAATCGGTTGCATATGACCATCCACAAATAGTGGTGACAATGTCCTCCACTAGTTCTAATGGGACAGTCATGGATTGGTTAGACAACTCTAAACGTATGTTACTCTTTTTTAATGGCGGCAGGTTCTAGGCTTTGTACATTTCTTGAGAGATTAAGTTAACACCAGAACTTGAATCCAAAAGAGCCTTGCAAGCTTCATTCCCAACGATTTGCAAATATATAAGAGGATTTCTAGGATTAGAGAATTTCCTAGGAAGGTAGTCAGCTTTAATCCAATCAGTAATTGCATGATTCAACATGACCATGTGCATTAAGTGCAGTCTTTAGTTTGAAGGACACTCTAAAGATTCGAATGGTGGTGAGGCATTTGGAGAATTTTCCGCTTGTGGTTGTAAGGACTTAGTTGGACTATTGGTTCTAAATAAAGATCTCTTCTTTATGTGGTTGTCTAAACCAATAGTAGGTTGAGGGTTGATAGCCCTTGTAGCATTACGTTGCTGCAACTGGGTAGGAAGCTCACCCTACATAGCTGGAGTGGGTGGTAATGGGGCTAAGGGTGGAAGAGGTGCAGTCGAATGAGAAGGATAGTATATTTTTGAAACCTCTCTTCTAGGAGAAGGAGTTCTATAGTACTCGTGGGTTTGGTAGTGAGACTGAGGACTAACGTGACTAATAAAGTCATGTGGAGAGATTGGATACTACACATAGTATCCATACGGGTCAGGTTGATGGTAAGGGTACTGTTGACGTGGTGGTGGCATTCCCCATGATTGTGGGTGTTTCCACTATTGATACTATTCATTTGGTTGTGGTGGAGTTCCACTTGGATAATACATCAAGGGTTGGTGGAACTATCTTTGGCTACCTTGAGGATACAGTAACCTTTGAGGTGTTTGTCATCTGTTTAATCATGGGTTTAGTGCATACACCCCAGACTCCTGCAAATGTGAGATTACTGGGCAACATCCCTGAGGATGGTCATATTGACATATCTCACATTCATCATTATTGTCTTTATCTGAATCCACAACCTCTTCAATGATGGAAGCTTTGCCCTTACCTTTGTTACATGCATATTTAGTTTCTTTCTTTTTTCTCCTTTCTCAGTCACTACATGGTTTTCTTAGACTCCTTTACTATTTTGAGAATGGTTTGAAATCTATTATCTAAAGAGTCCCACATTTGGTCCACCTTTTCTGATACTTCTAATGTAAGTTTTTGAATGGGTAAGGTTTTCATATTTACCATCTCTTCAAGTGGTGACTCTTCTTTATCCTCACAAAATCTAACTCCCCTCTTTCAGAGGGAAGGATCTTTGTTGCATTCCTCCACACTCTCTCTTTTACTTAACTCACCTTCCTCCTTGGCAACTTGCTCCAACAATCTTTGTACTTGATGGGATCTAAGCTCAGATAGTCTTCCTTGGGCATAAGTCCCAAGGGTTCTTCATGTTTCATGCCTAAGTCCATCTATGAGATGGCGTAGTTTTTCCCTCTATGAGTAACCATGGCCAAGGCAACGATGTAATAATGCATAATATCAGCCCATGGCAGCATCCAAGGGTTCGTGTCCTCCTTGTTTCCATCCTTAGACTTGATTTCGTAGGTTGGACACTCGGGAGTACATTTGATACTTATCATTGAATAGTTCTAACATGGTACTCCATCAGCAAATAGATTTTAGTTCTAAGGACCGGTACTAACTTTTTGCTTCCTTAATCAGTGTCTGTGAAAACAACTTGAGTTTTTGCCACTCATTTTCTATGTTTTGCAAGGCACATGTATCGTGAAATGCTTGCAAATGATTTTGAGGATTAGTGTTGTATCCCCCTTCAAATCATGGGATATTTTTCATGTCCAATCTTTTGATCCTGCTATCTTTTTGGTTCCTTGTTGGGATTCTAACAGCCTCAATTATATCTAGCATACTTCAGGTAGTGAGTAGGGGTTCATCATGATCGTATTCTCTATGGCGTCTATGATGCCTATGTTGTTCCGTATTCTCCCTCCTTTCATGGTGTGTTTCTCTAGAATGCCCTCATCCCCTTTCTTAACTATTTTGTCTATTTTTCTTTTTTTTCCTACCATAATCCTCAAGGTCTTTCCCTCTGTAACTACGTTCCGATCTTGAAGGAGAGGGGGAAGGAAATGATGGAGGTGAAGAGGGAGGAGAACTGTCATCATGATGGTGCCTACTACCTTTTCTTCAGTGGCCATGGCCTCAATCGCGATTATGATCAGAATGTCTATCTTTGTCATGTATTCGTGTTCCTTTTTTGGACCCTTTGTGTCCATCGGTACCAGAATCTGGGTTATGGATAGTTAAGTGAAGATTCTGATACATAACCCCTTGACCAAAGTCAATGGAGGAACATCATTTTGTGGAAGACCTCCTGAGGCAGGTTCACCATCGTCATTTTCACCTATGACATATGGAACATCCTGCAACCACTTCCCCTTCATAGATTTATGATGTCTCTCTTGTTGTAAGTCCCTTTGACATTGTGCCTTTGTGGGTCGATACTCTCTCGAGTTGTGTTCATGCACAACGTACTCTGCTTGTAAGTTTTGCATACCAATTTGTGTGAGATCATGAAGAAGCATGGTTGGAACTAAACGATTGAGAGGTAACACTATGTTACCTTCTAAATCACACCAACATTTTTGTTCATCCTAGCGGAGGATAAAGGTAAAGTTTGGTATATACTCATCGTGATGAACATATACCACATGAAACTGTTGAGGCACTGGTAGATCATCATGTGTACTCCACCTTTGATTTTTCGTTGTGTCAGACCTAGGTGGTGAAACACTCTCCTAAGAAGAAGGAGACATGATTAATTCTTCAGTGTGCGATACTTTTATCTTTTCTTTTCTAATAATTTTAAGCTAACCAACCCTAATGGTTCGTTCCAATGATGGGAAGATTTCTAAGTTCTAATTAGTGCACAAACAACAAAGCCCCTGGCAATGGCACCAATGATGAGTGATGAGGTACCCCTACACTCAGCCATATGAATATGAGCATTACGCACGATTCGGTCAAACTCCAAGGACTAAGTGCTTATGCACCTTCACAGAATAAGGATGGGTTAGGCAATCATTGTCTTCCCAAGCTTACTTATATGGCACGATTGTATGGTTAAGTAAACTTGAGGTATGTGATTTTTATGCTTTTTTATGTTTTATGTCCTAGTGCTAAAGAGGGAAAAGTGAATCAATTGAATAACTAATTGAAATTAACTAATCAGCTAGGTCCTAACTAGTCCTAACACCAACATCCATTCCTACTTTCTGTATACATCTTGAACCAGTGTAACACTCCTAGAATTACCAAATGCTAATTGTTACTAGGTTGCCAAGTGTTCCATGCATGCTTGAAGTGGTCATACTGAGTGTGCTTACTTGTGAAAATTAACGAATCAATAAAAGAAACATTAATTAACTAATGAAATCATAAAAGAACTGTAAATAGGATTAAGGGTGAGAGATAAGCTATTCTAAATGCTGCAAGGTTTATCACAAAGTTCGTCTTTATTTCTAGATACAAGGTGTGCTCAGGTATACAATGCTCAAATAAATATCCATTTGCTTTATGACTTCTACTGTCAACACTCAAAAATAATTCCATCTTTGAGAAGAAGAAACTACAAGAGTTTGGGTAAGGGACTAAGAACTAACTGCCAAACCAAGTGCACCAGCCTCTTATTTATAGGCAACAAGACAGGTCCCAATATCGGATGTCCGATATCACATGGCAAGATCTGATATCATGGACTCGATATCGTGGACGCGATATCATGGCCCCAATATCGCAGCTCATCAGCCAGTATTTATTGTTCTTGCAAAGATAACATAAGTGAGAATTTAGTATTTGAGAACTGAAGAGAGATCATAGTTATGCTCTTACTATTGGAAAATAACTATGCACTGAAGCTTCCAAATAGGGAAGAGATGGTCGAAGATAATTTCAAATGTAAAGAAATAAAGTAGACAATGTATGCTAATCACCAAAAATAAATCCATTGATTTTTAGTTGAAAGTTAAAAATTTTAGATGTTCATTTCCAAGCATGCTATGTAATAGGACATGGAAAAGAATCATGAGAAAATGTGTTTTTACTTCTATAAATAGGACATTGAGTAGAAAAATTTCTCATATGTTTAAGACAAGTTATGATAGGAAGACCTTGATGAATAAGGCATCATAAAAAATACAAATTTTAGAAAACATAGAAGCTCTTCAAATATATTTCATTTTTTTCATCCAAAAATGCAATGATAATTTTATTTTCTAGGCCTTATTGAATTTTTTATGAATAAAATAATTCTTTGTAATAATTTCATAAGTAGTTTTTGAATTAAAATGAAAGACATATGTGCCATCCTTCCAAACAATTTTTGGAAAAGCCTGATGAAAATTTTTTAAACTTTAAATAAATTGTCAAGATTAGAAATTAAGTTTTCAAAATTCTTTTTCCTCTTTCTTTGTAAAACATAGAGGATAGAAGCTTCATTCCAAGTAATCCATATATCATCCATACATATATAAAAAACTGTAGTAATACCCAATCTGCTCCAAGTGGTACACATATAAATGCATTAGTAGTCTAAGATCATTCATTAAAAGGAAGTAACCATGGGCTAATTTACTTAAGCATATCTTTTGAAACTATAATATTAATGTAATTTAAATATTTATTAAGCTTATACTATGTCTTCCAAATTTGTTTAAGAATTGGAGAATCAAAAATAGAAATGACCTAAGGAAAAAGAAAATAATGAAGAAAGTTATTAGAAGACTAATGGTTATCAATTTTAGGTTTTCCTTATATAAGTTTTTTTATTGAAAGAAGCATCCAAACATCATCTTCATTAATACACTTTGCAATTTATTTTATTGTAATAGAAATACCTTCATTATAATAATTAATGAGGCCAAGTCCTTCATCTTTCTTCCTACTAGTGAAAATATCCCAAGCAACTCTTGAAAAACATTTCTTATATTGCTAAGAGACCAAAGAAACTGATCTATAATACAATCAATTCTCTCATAAGATGTCTTAGAAGGAGTCCAGCAACTGGAGCAATAAACATGAGTTGATTAAAGCATTTTCTTAATAACTAAAACTTTGTCAACAAGGGTGAGCCTTTTTTCTTTTCATTAAGCTTCTTTATAATTTTATCAATCACATTGATAATGTCAATTTTTCTTTGGCTACAATATATGATATCATAGCACAAGCTATGTCATCGTATACATAATATCGATGGATGAGTGCCAACTTATAAATATAGCACTTATGCACACATATTTGAAATAAGTTCCATTCCATCCTTAGGTAGATTCTTATAGTTTCATTTCATAGTTTTACCAATAGAAAGTGAATGTCCATAGTGTGGTGTTAAGTAGTTGTATAAAATATTTATTTGATTGAAGTGTACTTGGGCATAGTTTATGTCCAAAAATAAATATTAAGATTAATTTTCATCATTACAACATCTACTTAGTTTTACTATTTTACTTAACATAGTTTTTACTATTTTCTTAGTTTAATCATGTACATTTCCAAGTACTTTACTTTCTTGTTCATTAGTAAAGTGGAAAGAGTATGACTAGTTTCGAGCATTTAAGTGTAATTGTTTGATAATCTCAGTAGTGTTATTGCTTGGTTCACCTAGTAGCATAATTCTTGGTAACCTAGTAATGGTTACATGAGTCCAAGATGTGTATAGTAAGCCAAGACCAGATGCTCATCATTCTAGGCTAGAGTAAATTTACATTACCATCATTACTTAGACTTAGGATTAAATTTCATTCCCAATTATGTTTATTGCTAGGAGTAAAATGATCCTAACATCAATTATCATATGCCTCACTTTGGACTAAACTATACATGACAAAGCTACCACTAGTCCAAGCAGGAAGAATGTGTCCTACAAACAATGCTTAACAATCTAGATGCCACAACAAGTGCCATCCATGAAATTCAACCAAATTATGTGTGACTACTTGTGATTCGTATGGTTGGATGTAGGGGTACCTATCACTCATCATTGGTGTCATTGCTAGGAATCGTGCTAGTTATCTAGATTAGTTATATTGTTCAAGGTCATTGTAAAGGTCTTAACAATTTATCTCTTAGAAACTATTAATATTTTAGGTCATACACATTATTAAACAAAACCATGTCTTCTTCACATAGGACGAATAGTGCATCATATGATGAAAACACTAGTAGGAGAAATGATAGGATATATACTAAGGAAAACTAGAGTAAACAACAACAAGTAGGAGTTTCCTATGCTCATTTAGACCCTTACTACACTCAAAGACTATGTTCAACTAATGCAAATAATCCTAAAGGAGATGGAGTAAGTCCTAGAACAAGGAGGGCCTCAAGGCCTAGAACGCCCTCCAACCCTAGAAGAGATAAATTAAGGGCCCATAGGAAGAGATATAGTTGCAATGGTGATTATCCCAATTCCCCATCTTCCTCTTTCTCTTCCACATCTAGTTCTAATGAAGATGAACGTAGGTATATAAATAGGTATCAAGATGAATATAGAAGTAGAAATAGACAAGATCATTAGTGTGAGAATGAATGAAATCATCATAATTAGATAGCTAGAAATAGAAATTATCACCATGATATGTCTAATGATGACAGACCCTTATTGGCTGTTAGGATAATCATGTAAATAATGGAGGTAGTTAGGATACCTCATGGGCATTAAAGGGAAATTCACATCCAAAGGCTTGATATGAATGACATTCCTAAATTTGTGGTACATTATAACTTTGATCCACAACATTACTTAAAATCCTTCCATGATGCCTACATCTTACAAAACATTGAGAGTGAGTGTAAAAATATTAAGCTCTTTCCTAGGACACTAATAGAAAAAGCTGAAAGTTGGTATAGATCGTTGGAACCAAATTCAATCCAATGGTGGTCCACAATGCTGGAATTTTTCAACAAAAAATTCCAAGCTTATGTGAGAGTGTCCAACTTGAGAAAACAAATGCAAGGATGGAAGAAAAAACAACATCAATCCTTGGACATGGCCTTGGATAGATATTATTCTCTAGTACATAGATGTTTAGGTCATGATTTCTCTCAAAAAGATAAACTTTTCCATATCATAGATGGGCTTCATAGCCAAATAAGAGATATACTTGGTGATTTATGCCTAAGGTCAGTTATCCAAATTGAAAGCCCATCAGATACAAAGGCTAGTTAAGCATGTGACAAAAAGAAGAAAGAGAGCGATGTAAGCAAGAGAATGTAGAGGAATATAACTGGGATCCAACTCTTCAAAAGAAGAGGATCCATATCTATGATGAGGAAAAAGAGGCAAATCTTGATGAAGTCAGTTTACAACAATCCTAGCTAATAAAAAAGTCTATCATTGAACTTGATGCAAGGATAGATAAGATATGAAAGGTGATAAATGACAAAGTTATGACCTACATGAAAATCATAGAGGAGATCGGAATGTAAAAAGGATCAAGTGATCAAACCAAGAAGAGGAAAAGGAACAAAGAAATAGGTAGGAACACTTATTGGCAAAAGGGAAAATAGTTGTAGTAGAAGAGGACATAGACTTACCACAGAAGAGGATGATGGATGTGACATTTACTAATATGACCATCCAAAGGGCTGTTACCCAGTTATGTTACATCTACAAGAGTTTGGGGCTTTTGCTTTAAATCCCAAGTTCATACAAAAGAAAATGCCTAGGAAATTACCTTACTCATAAGGTAATTATAGATAGTCCTACAACTAACCATACTATTCTAGTGGGACTTCTTATCAATCTCAAAACTACTATCACTCATACCAGAAAAACCCAAAGTTGTGTGGGATGCTATCAACAAACCAACAATACCCTTATTGCTAGTCAAACTCATATGACTACTATGTGAAACAACCTATTATCACTCTTCCAAATATCATCAACTTGTAGCATCTTCTATGGGATCACCATCTAAAACCTCTTATCCTCCATGACATCCTTAATATTCTCATACTTTCTCCATCATATGTCACCACCAACAACATAGGAAGGATTGACATCACAACATCAATGGAACACTGCCACTTGTGCTACGAATATACATGTAAATTATAATGCTAGTAGATCTCAACCATAATCTTGAAAATGTCCTTTGTTTAGGATAGTTTCCACACATGAGCACAAAAGTTGTAGACCTACTAGCTCATCAAAACTAGCACAAGGCCAGCTAGGTGCAACACCCTTCCTCACCAAAATAATGTCTACCAATCCTATGCAAGGGCCAAAATCCATTACCACTCCAAATAAAAATATAACAAATGAACCTATCATTGTGGAGAGATAGGAAATTCCATGAATTAGTATTGAAAATTAAGGGTGTAGTTGTGGACCAATCTTCTAGAATGTTAACATAGTCATTACACCAGTCCACAACATATGTGAAAAACAAGTGTGTGCATAAGAGAGGGTAGGGACCACTAAACCAAAATACATCCAATGGCCAAAAATTGAGAACTTTCAATTGTCCAAAACATGCATGGAAAAATTTAAACCACTTATTAATTCCCATTCTAAGAAAATGACCACAACTAAGAACATACAAATGAAAATACTAAACCACAATCATACACCAACAGAAAGAGGAACTAAAGAATTAGATGATAAAAAATTCAATTACCATCACAATTATATCGAATGATAATAGAGAAACTAAATCACTAAGGATGGTAAGTAAGAAACCTCAAGTGTATGATCCAGGGGAACAAAGATGCATTTTCCAAACACTTGCCCATGAGTTTAGTCATGGGAAAGATGTCTTATCTTTATTCAAAAAAATTAATAAGTGTTTTTCAATTTTTTGTCTTACAATTCTTTTAAATTTCTAATTTCTTGATAGACTTTTTCATGTTTCTTAATACATTTTTCCATTCTTTTATACTTTTCAATTTCTTAATCCTTTAACATTTTTCAATTATTTAATGTTTTTTCATTCTTTAACATTTTTCATTCTTTATATCCTTTTTCAATTCTTACTATTTTTTTCATACTTTGTTTTCATGTCATTTGTAAATAATTTTGATTGTTAATAAAGCACATTAAGATGTAGCCAAGAAGATGAATATTTCCCTATGTTATCAAGTCATAAGGGATTGATTATTTGAACAATGAGACCATAACATTCATCCATTCATTCCATTAATAATAGGTTCTTACCATGGTCATAATGATATTCTTTCCATCATAAAACTAAGAATAAACTCATGATCATTATGCTTGGATAGAAAAGTGAAGAACCAAGTGGGAATGTAAAGGGTGTGACATCAAGGGGATTTGTGGACTCTCTTGGATTACTTCTGTTAGTTTTATCCTGTTGCTTAGATTGTATTATATCCTTGTAAATCTAATGAAAAATGGAAGTAAGGTACAATAAGTGTTGTCTTACCATGTCAGTAGAAAGACATGTTACCCATGCCTGAAGATAGCCCTCTAGTAAGGTTGACACAATTAAAAATAAAGTAAATGCACAAGAATAGGTTTCTGGGGGTCCCACTGGATGGACATGTTACCCATGCCTAAAGGTAGATGGCTTCTCAAGAATCTTAAAAAATCATAAAAAGTGCAATGAATAAACTCCTCCCTTGGGCAACATGCCAACTGATGATACTTCTTACAATAATGATTGTCTTTCATTTGTAACCACAAGAGATGAAATAATGTGATTTCATTGAAATGTGGTCTAGTTTTGTTTTGAGTCTTGGATGAAAGGGCTAATGATTACTTTAACAACTAATAAAACAAATGAATTCATCATGCCTATGGTAAGACACCTCATGTCTTGATTTTTACAATTCCTTCTAAGACCATCTCATCTCATTATATGAATAATTATAACTTATGGTTTTGTGTAACATAGTGTAATTTTCCCAACCTAGTGATACAAACATGTGTGTTTTGCTATATAGGAATGTCTTACATTCAACTCCTTGAGTGCCTAAGGACACTTTAGGTGTGGTTATACAAGGGCACTAAGGGTTGTAGCCTTCTTAGAGGATGATCCACTTGTATAAGTCTTTTATTTCATACTTGCTAAGTAATTCCACATCATCTTGTGTCTTCCAAGGTTATCCAAAATCTAATAAATACTTCCCATAATCTCTAATACTCTATCCATACATCATAAATTCATTACCCATCTCTTATCCATACAATAAACTTTTGCTACTTGAGATTCCTTCTTCAAGAACTTTGAACATCAAATTTTCAAAAAATATGCATCATTAATGGCCATGACCCTCTAGATAAGCTTTACATCTTCCAAATATTCCATTTGACTCATTTTTTCCAAGAAAAAAATCAATGAAAAATTTGAAATTTTCTAATGATGACATCACAACTACGATGTTGTACCCATGACATATGATCTATGATGTCATGCATATAAAAATAGTATATATACGTGCAAGAGTTAGTGAAATTTTTCACTTCCTTATTTTGCAACAAAAGAGTTTTTGCAATTTTTCCATGACCCTCTTACATACTAGCTTTCAAAGACCATCACTTCACCCTCATAACTCCAATTTCCAAAATTTTTAAATCTTGCTAATCTTGGAGAGCTCAACTTAATTGTGGGGGTTGCATTGCAAGATCTAGGCAAATGAAAATTTGAGCAAAAAATTCTTAACACCAGAAGATACTATAAAGGGTAAGTACAAATAAATAATAAGAATCTTAACATTAATCAATCAAACCAAGGCTAGAAATATATAAATCATACTCCTAATAGATCATACCAAGTATTTTAGACCATAATAAGCAAGAAAATGATAAGAAGGTCATAAGTAACTAAATAATATAACACCTAAGGGTTTTCTTTTTTGCAAATTTTTCTAACTCTACAATCATAAGATGATAAGAATTTGATTTAACCAAAAGTACGAGAAGGATTATGAATAATTAAGCACCAAGGAAAACATTTGATAATCCTAAACTCTTAATTGATTGTAGATGGTCTCAAAGAGGATACCAGAAGAAGGACCTTCACAACATAGAAGCTATAAAGATGCAACTCAAGGCATCCCCATTATGACCCACACTAACCGATAGTAATGAATGGAACTTAGGAAAAATGTACCAATTTTGGTAAAATAAAGAGGCCAATGCAATAGTTAAAATTGAAGAAGTCTCTATTCCATACTTAGTAGAGATGACATATGAAAAAATAAGACAATAATAGAAGAGAAGAAACTTTCTAGAAGCCTACCAACAAAGGGATGAAGCTGATGGAAGAGCCACCACTACCTAAAATATGAACTACATCAAGTCACTCCAAATTCTATTTTTGTTTTTTCATAACTTGTGGTAATTTCTGTAAAATAGCACTATAGCATGTAATGTCATGTATATAGTTAAGTTAGTAATGAAAATCTACCTCTAGATTTTGTAAGGGGTTCTATCCTCATTTTGTTTTAACTCGAGGATGAGTTTCTAATCAGTTGTGAGGATATGATAAAGTCAATTTTTCTTTGGCTATAATATTGTATATCCAATATCGTAGCTACATCATTGTATATGCGATATCACAAGTTACAGGCTAGCCTATAAATACAACACTTAAGCACATAGATCCGCAATAAGTTTTATTCAATCCTTAGGTATATTCTTATAGTTTTGTTTTGTAGTTTTAGTAATAGAGAGTGAATGCTCATAGTGTGGTGTTGAGTAGTTGCATAGAATCTTTATTCAAGCGAAGTGTACTTGGGCATAGTTCATGTTAAAAAAAAAAAGATCAAGATTTCTTTTTGTCATTCTGACATCCACTTGGTTTTATCAATGGGTCTCCATTAATGTGGCCTCATTGACAAGCCCCCTTCAATAGGGCCCTATTTACGTGGTGTTGCCATGTAGATGTAGTTTTTGCTACGTCTATGGGACCTCGTTAATGCAACCCTGTAGAAAAAACTATAAATACAAGATCCTAGCCATGTTTAAGGAGGATAGAATTCATAGTAGTAGCAAAGCTCTTGTAGTTTGCCCATTTGAAAGTTAGAATATTTCTCTAAGTGCCCATAGCAGGAGTCAGAAAGTGTACGAATCTTTATTCAAGCACTGTTGTACTTGAACCACACCAATATGTATGGTAATAAACATGAGCCTTTTGATCAAACCTTGTAGTACTTAAAATAGATTAATTATTTGTTTATGCATTTATGGTTTCCATTATTAATTTTATTAATTAAGCTAAATTAGACTTTGGACAATTAGTTAATTAATTAAGTTAAATAGATAAAGCACATAAGTATGACCATTTTGAGCATAAACACGTATTCTCTTGGTAATCCCAACAGCATTGTTTCTTGATGTACCTAGTAGTGTAGTGCTTGGTAACCTAGTAGTGGATACGTGGGCTTAGGATCTATATGGAAAGTGGTTAAATTAGATTAGTTGTTAAATATTCCATCTCTCTACTCTAAGCACCAAAGAACATAAATCATAAAACAATAAAAATCATATGCCTCAATTACACTTAACCATATCCTTGTACATCACAAGTGTAATTGGAATGACAAAAAATGACCTTAGGGCAAGGTTCACTTCGTAGAAGACTAGTGTACCAGAAACTATAGAGTCCATAAAATTCAACCAAATCATGCATGAATGCTTCATGATTCATATGGTTGGGAGTAGGGGTACCTTGCCACTCATCACTTAGCATAGTTTCTAATATTTTCTTATTTTAATCATTTACATTTCCAAGTACTTTACTTTCTTGTTCATTAGTAAAGAAGAATGAGTATGACTGGTTTCAAGTGTTTAAGTGAAATTGTTTGATAATCCTACTAGTGTTATTACTTGGTTTTCCCAATAGCATAACGCTTGGTAACCCAGTAATGGTTACATGAGTCTAGAACATGTATGGTGAGCCAAGATTGGATGCTCATCACTCTAGGCTAGAGTAGATTTACATTATTGTCATTACTTAGACTTTGAATTAAATTTCATTCCCAAGTATGTTTATCACTAGGAGTAAAATGAGCCTAACAATATCAATTATCATATGTCTTAGTTTGGACTAAACCATACATGACAAAGCTACCAGTAGTCCAAGTGGGAAGACAATGTCCTATGATCAATGCTTAACAATCTAGATGCCACAACTAGTCCCATAAATAGAATTTGATTGGATCGTGTATGAACACTTGTGATTCATATGGATGGGAATAGGGGTACTTATTGCTCATCACACAAAATTTCAAAAAATAGTAAGATTAGGCTCAAAATAAAAATATATTCCTAAAATTGTGAAGATAGAATCTTTTTTCTAGATTTTTCAAGGCTTTAGAATAACCCACTCATTAATATTTCCATTATAATAAATAATAGATTTTCATCAATTGATTTTATAGTTAGATAGCATGTAGTAATTCTTCACTCTAGCTAAAAGAGTATTGATATGTTATAGTGAATTGTTAATAATAAAAAAAGAATCATATAAAAAGTTCATGTTAAGAAATTACATAACTTGATCATCAACTGAAATTCTTTTATTGAAATTTCTTTGTAGATCATAATGAAAATTATGTGAAAGTAAATCTATAGTAATGATAAAAAGATAGGGAGCTAGAGAAAAACCTTGATGAATTAACCATTAAAGAGAATAGAAGGAACTTAATCCAAAATTAGTAACAACTTAAGTAGTAGCATTAGTATGCATGGTATAAACAAGTGAAATAAAGTAATCATCAAATTTTAGTTTATAGAGATATGAAATAATAAAGTTCATTTAATTCTATGATAAGCTTTAGCATAATCTAACATAACAAAAGTAATTTCTTGGTTGGTATTAGAAGCCCACAACATTCCCTCCCAAGCTTTAATGACATTATTTAAAATATGTCTACCTTTAACAAAACCAATGTGCTCAGGTTTCATGATATCTTCAATAACCTTATGAATTTGACAATCCATGCATTTAGCTAAAATTTTGTAAGTTTTTAAAGAGAAATAGGCCTCCAATTATCAATATATTAAAGATATCCATTCTTAGAAAGAAGAAAAATCATACCTTTATTAATATTTTTACCAAGAGAGAATTTATTAATGGCTTTTTGAAAAACATGAAAGAGATCATCTTTAATGATGTTCCAATGCTTTTTAAAATATTCAATAGGAAAGCCATTAAAAACTTGAGTTTTTTCATCATCTAGTAAACTAAAGGCCTCTGCTATGATTCCTTCTATTGTAATTTTAGTTTAAAATATACTTTGATGTGCTTCTATTATAAGATGAGGAATATGCATACTAGAGGCTTAGAAGGATTTCTTACTAAAATATTTAGAAGAAACATGATTTTATAGAAAAATGTTAATAGTCTTAGGATCTTTAATGATTGAATCATTTATATAAAGTAATTCTAGTTTAAGTACTTGATCTTTTCCTTTTACAAATCTAAAAAATCTCTTGTAAGATTCATCCTCAATTTTTAGCCAATTCATGTAGTTATTACTGAGAGAACTTTTAGCTTCAAAACTATCCTAACATTGGTTAGCATAATGAGATTTAGCTAAGCCTTTTTAAGTTTCAAAATTTAAAGGAATTTTGGTATAAAAAAATTTTCATTTGATTTATAAATTCTGTAAGATATTTTTTGACTTTGAAACACCACTAAGAAAATGCAAGTTATAACCTTCTAGCCTTGTATCCCTCACCCCTGTTGAGAGCAATTACTCTAGCAGTTTATTCTAATTATTTGAGCAGTTACTCTAGCGGTTTATTCTAATTATTAGAGTAGTTACTCTAGCAATTTATTCTAATTATTAGAATGGTTACTCTAGTAGTTGCTTTAGCAGTTATTCTAATTATTAGAGCAATTACTCTAATTATTACAGTAGTTGCTCCCAAGCCTATAAATACAATGCCCATGCGCACAATTGAAGGGAAGTTTTTTAGCAGTTAAGTAGCAAAACTCTTGTAGTCTATTTAAAAGTTGGAGTATTTTCCAAGTGCCCGTAGAAGAAGGTCTAAGTATGGATGGATCTTTATTCAAGAATTGGGTACCTGAGCATACCTTGTGTATAGCAATAAAGACGAGCTCTTTGATTCATCCTTGCAGCACTTGAGAATTGTTTTCTTACGCATTTCTTTTATTTTATTTTCTTATGCATTTATTTTATTTTATTTTATTTTATGCACTTTACATTTATGTTATTAGCATAGCAATTCATTTTGATCAATTAAGCAAATCATTAAATTACACAAGCACGACCACTTCGAGCATGCGTATAATGCTTGGTAACCCAGTAACGATTAGCGTTTGGTAATCCCAACAGTGTTGCACTTGTTCAGGATGTGTATGGCAAGTGGGAATGGATGTTGGTGTTAGGATTAGTTAGAACTTAGTTAATGAGTAGTTAAGTTAAATTATTCACTTAGTTACCTCTCTCCTTCCCTACTAACACAGAACATAAAAACATAAAAGCTATAAAAATCATATGCCTCAAGCTTACTTAACCATACAATTTTGACATACAAGTAAGCTTGGGAAGACAAAGATCAACCAACTTGTCCTTGTTCCACAAGGGCACATAAGCACTTAGTCCTTGTAATTCGACCAGATCATGTGTGAAATGCTCGTATTCGTATGGTTGAGCATAAGGGTATCTTGCCGCTCATCATTGGCACTGTTGCCAAGGACTTAATTGTTTGTGCGCTAACTAGAACATAGGAAATCATTCACATCGTTGGAACAAACCCTTAGGGTTGATTTAGAAAATAATAAACAAGAATACATTACACACTAAACAGACAAGTATGTCTCCTTCTTCGTATGAAAGCGCCTCATTGCCTAGGTCTGAAACAAGAAACAGTCGACGATGTAATACACATGACGTTTATTTGCCAGTTCCTCAACAAGTTCAAGTGGTATATATTCATCCTGATGAGTATATACCAAACTTCACCTTTATCCTCCATCAATATGAACAACTACATCAGTGAGACTTAGAAGGTAAGATAGTGTTACCTCCCAATCATTCAGTCTCAAGCATGCTTCTTCGTGCTCTCACACGAATTGGCATGCCACTTACATGTAGAATATGTTGTGCAAGACCATGACTTGAGATAATACCATCCCATAGAGGCATAATGTCAAAGGGACTTGCAACATGAGAGACATCATAAGTCTTTAAAGGGTAAGTGGTCCCAAGATGCCCCATATGTCTTAAGTGAAAATGAGGGTGGTGAACTTACCTCAGGTACTTGCCCACACAATGATGTTCCTCCCCTTGACTTTGTCCAAGGGGTTGTGTATTAGAACCTTCATTTCACTATTCATAACCCAGGTTCTGATACCCACAGGCACAAAGGATCCAAAAAAGGGACACAAACTCATGATAAAGGTGGACATTCTGATCGCAATCGCGATCGGTACTGAGACTGTAGAAGAGAAGGTAGCAGACATCATCATGGTGAAGATTTTCCTTCTTCTTCACCTTCATCATCTCCTTCACCCTCTCCTTTAATATCCGAATGTGGTCATAAAGAAAAAGACCATGGGGATAAAGGTAGGCAAAGTGGAAGTCATAGATGAAATAGCCAAGAAAGGGGAAGAGGGCACTCTAGAAAGTCATGACATAGAAGAAGGGATAGTAGGGAACAATGTAGGAATCATAGAAGCCATGGACGAGATGATCACAATGAACTCCTCCTTGCTACTCGAAGTATGTTGAACATAACTAAGGTTGTTAGAATTCCAAAAAGGCATCAAAAAGATAGTAGGATCAAGAGATTAGATATGAACAACATCCCATGATTTGAAGGGGGATACAATGTTGATTCTCAGAATCATTTACAGGCATTCCATGATGCATGTGCCTTACAGAACATAGAGAACAAATGGAAAAAACTTAAGTTGTTCCCATGAACATTAGTTAAGGAAGCAGAAAGCTGGTACCAATCTTTAGTACTAGAATCCATTCATAGGTGGAGTACTATGTTAGAACTATTTAATGACAAGTACCAACCGTACTCCCAAGTTTCTAACTTGTGAAAGAAAATCCAAGACTGGAAACAAGGAGGACATGAACCCTTGGATGTTGTCATGGGCTGATACTATGCACTATTACATCATTGTCCTAGCCATGGTTATTCGCAAACGGATCAACTACACCATCTCGTGGATGGGCTTAGGCATGAAACGAGAAGAACCCTTAGGGCTTATGCCTAAGGAACACTATCCGAGCTTAGTTCCCATCAAATTTAAAGACTATTGGAGAAATTTGCTAAGGAAGAAGGTGAGCTACAGAAGAGAGAAAGTGTGGAAGAGTATAACCGAGATACTTCCCTTTAGAAGAGGGGAGTAAGATTTTGTGAGGATGAAGAAGAGTTACCACTTGAAGAGATGGTGAATAGGAAAACTTTACCTCTCCAAAAGATGACATCAGAAGTTTTAGCAAAGGTAGATCAAATGTGGGATTCCCTAGACAATAGATTTCAAATTGTTCTTAAAATAGTAGAGGATTCTAGAGAGCAAGGTAGTGAGAAAAGAAAAAGGAAAGAGGTTGGACATGCACATAGCAAGGGTAAGGGCAAAGTTGCCATCATTGAAGAGGTTGTGGATTCAAAAATAGACAATGATAGTGGATGTAAGATATGTCAATATGACCATCCTAAGGGATGCTTCCCTGTAATCTCACATCTGTAGGAGTCTGGGATGTATGCACTCAACCCATGAATAAACAAAAGGAAAACACCCTAAAGGTTACCTTATCTTCAAGGTAACCCAAGGCAGTTCCACCAACCCTTAACATATTATCCCAATGGAACTCCACCACAATCAATTGAGCAATATAAATAGTGGCAACACCCAAAATCATGGAGAATGCCACCACCAAGGTAATAGTATCCTTACCGACAACCTAACCCATATGGATATTACGTTCAGTAGCCAATCTCCTCACGTGACTCTACTAGTTACGTCACTTCTCAACCTCACTACCAAGCCCACAAGTATTATGGGACTCCCCCTTCTAGAGGTGATATTTCTGCAAGCATATCATCCTTTTCATCTAGTCACATCTCTTCCACCAATAGCTCCACTACCACCTACTTTAGCTATGCAGGGTGAAATACCTACCTAGCCGCAGCAACATAATGCCATAAGGGCTGTTAACTCTCAACCTACTATTGGTTCCAACAACCACATGAAGAAAAGACCTTTCTTTAGAACCAATTGACCAACCAAGCCCTTGTAATCACAAGGAGCTAATTCCTTAGATGCCTTAGTATCAATCAAAACTTTGGAGCCCCCTTAAACCCAATCACCCCACTCAATGCATACAGTCATGCTAACACATGCCATCACTGATCGGATCAAAGATGGACACCTTCCCAGGATATTCTCTAATCCTAGGAGTCCTATGATATACTTACAAATCATGGAAAATGAACCATGTAAGGCTCTTTTGGATTCAGGTTCTAGTTTCAACTTGATTTCTTAAGAAATGTACAAAGCTTGGAACCTGCCTCCATTGAAAAAGAGCAATATTCATTTAAAGTTTTCCAGCCAGTCCATCATTGTTCCATTGGGACTAGTGGAGGACATCGTCACCACTATTTTTGGGTGGTCGTACCTAGCTGATTTCCTAGTGATTTAGGTGAACAACGATAAGGGAGACTTCCCAATCATAATGGTAAGAGCATGGCTAAGCATAGTCGACGCGTGCCAAGGAATCCATGATCTTTCCATGGAAATATCAAAGGAAAACACATTCAGGAAGATTGAGAAGAAGAAAGTTTCATGCATCACACATAGTGACACAGGGTGTAATTACATGTAGAGATCATGGGTTTTGCAAAGTTTAACATTGCCTACATGTAATCAGTGTGCACAAGTGATCAACATATAAAGATGCCTATATGTAGCATCCACATGACATGAAGACACCTAGTGGCTGATATCTGATCAAGAAAGCAGTTCACTCATATGCATGGAACCAATTGAAGGTTTGAATTGTGCTTACATCGATAGCATAGATGCATTAGAGCAAGTCCACCGCCAACTTCCAAGTCTTAACCTTGAAAATATCAACTAGGGGAAGTTGGAAATCCCTAAGAAATTTAAGCAAGAGCCCCTCGAGCTAAAACCATTGCCCACCGATATGAAATAGATGTTCCTTAAAAATGGAAAACCAATAATTATCAACACTAAGCTTGCTCCTCAACAGAAATAAGAATTGCTAAAGGTAATAAATAAATGGTCGGAAGCCTTTTCTTGGTCATATCCCGAATTAACTAGAATAGATCCTAGGATATGCCAACACAGAATTTACATTGACCCCTCCATGAAGCCTTGAAGAAAACCGCAGAGACGATTGAACCCTAAGCGAAAGCAAGTAGTTAAGGAAGAAATCGAATAGCTTCTCAAGGCTAGGTTAATATAACCCATTGCTAATAGTAAATGGGTTAGCCACTTAGTTATTATGCCTAAAAATGGAGGCAAATGGAGGGTGTGCATAGATTTTAGGCTACTAAATATGGAAACATTCAAAGATCACTTTCCATTGCCATTTGTCAACCAAGTCTTAGACACCATCGTAGGGCATCGCTATTACAATATTCTAGATCGATGAAGTAGATATAACCAAATAAAAATATCCCTAAAAGACCAAGCCAAGACTACATTCACTAGTCCTTGGGGAACATTCACATAAAAATAGATGTTGTTTGGCTTGTGTAATGCCCCTGCAACATTTCAACAACTAGTTCTAAGTATATTCCAATAGCAGATAGGGAATGGCATGGAGGTCTTTATGGACGACTTCTCCATTTATGGAGCAAACTTTGATCAAGCCTTGGATCAGTTAGAGAAAGTGTTAAAAAGATGTGTAGAAACTAATTTGAGACTCAACTAGCAGAAAAGTTATTTGATGCTCTAAGAAGACGTAGTACTAGGGCACAAAATCTCACACACAGGGATAGAGTAGACCCCAAGAAAATCAAAATTATCCAAGGAATTACCCATCAACTAAAAACTATCAAAGATATTCAGTCATTCCTTGGACATACTAGCTACTATAGGAGATTTATTGAGAACATTTCAAAGGTTGCTAAATCATTGGTGGAATTAATGAAAAAGGACATGCCTTTCGAGTGGACCAAGGAATGCGAATTAGCTTTCCAAACTCTAAAATAGAAGCTAGTAGAAACACACATTCTACAAGCTCCTGACTGGTCCAAACCATTCCATATCATGACTGACATGTCCAACTATGCTTTAGGAGCTGTACTTACATAGTTAGATGACCAGAAGCATCCTTATTACATTCACTATGCAAGTAGAAGTATCACTTATGCACAACTTAACTAAACTACCACAGAGAAATAATTAATGGATGTAGTGTTTGCACTAGAAAAGTTTAGACACTATGTATTGGGATATAAAGTATATATACATACAGATCATAGTGTAATCTAGTTCCTCATGAATAAGCCAGTGGTAAGCCCTCGTATCATACAATGGCTTATGATCTTACAAGAGTTCGATTTAACAATGATCAATCGCAAGGGCATTGAGAATGTCGTTGTTGATCATTTATCTCGGTTGCGATGGGACAACAAAGAAGATGAATATCAATTTTTTGATCATTTCCCTAATGAATTCATCTTTGCTAGTGTAGTGAATAATCAATCACCCATGGAGACAAACTGGTATAGTAGCATTCTTACCTATCTCCTCATCCAAAAAACACCACAAGATTTAATCCTTAAGAAGAAAAAATAGTTTCTTCAACGAGCCAGGTACTTTATGGAGATCAATGGGAAACTTTACAAAGTGTGTTCCAATGGCTTGGTTCGATGGTGTGTTCTCGATATAGATCAACTGTGAGTTCTCCAAGATGCTCATGAGGGTCCTTATGGGGGTCATTACACTGGGAGACGAATGGCCATCAAGATCCTGCTTGTAGGATATTATTGGCCTACATTATTTCGGGATGCCTATTGTTTCATCCAATCTTGTGAGCATTGTCAACGTGATGGAGGAATAACTGCTAGAATGGAGGATCTACAACAATGGATTCAACCGTTAGAACCCTTCAACATTTCGGAAATTGATTTTATGGGGCCAGTTACACAAATGTCCAATGAAAAGGCTTATATTATTGTTGCTGTTGATTACCTAACAAAATGAGCCAAAGAAGCTACTGTTAAAGATTGTACATCATCTACAATTTCACGATTTGTTCAACAAAAAATCATAAATAGGTTTGGTGTGTTGCGTGCACTTATTTCAGATAATGGTACACACTTCATAGGTGCAAATTTTCAAAAATTAATGCAACGTTTAGGGGTTGAGCATAAATTAACTACACCATATCACCCCCCAAGTAAATGGTTAAGCAAAAGTCACCAATAGGGAGATTAAGAAGATATTGACAAGAACCATTAGCAAGTTTAGGCGAGACTGGAGCACTAAATTGAATGATGCTCTTTGGGCATACTGCTCCACATGAAAACTCCCTACAGGCTACTCTCCCTATGAGTTTGTGTATGGTAAATTACCAATGCTTCCCATTCAAACTGAGTTCCATACACTATCCACGGCATGTAACCTTGACCTTGATCTAGCATAGAAACAATGGTTAGTATCCCTTAACTTGCTAGATGAAAACTGATTAGCTACCCTATCATCTAATGAATTGTACAAGGCCTTCAATAAAAAATGTCATGACCTAAGAATTAGAAAAGTTAAATATCAGCTAGGAGATAAGGTTCTCTACTAAAATCCCACACATGTGCCACAACGTAGTGAATTTCAAACACTGTGAGAAGGACCTTAGATTATTTATGCAACTTTTCCTTCAAGGGCCATGACAATATACAAACCTAAGAGCCCAGACAAGAAACTGTTCATCAACGTACAACAAACCAAACCTTTCCATGAACTTAGGATAGCTAGTACACATGCTACCTCTATTGATGGACAACCTTGCTCACTATTTTGGATCTCCTCCTTCCAACTCAGTCATGGGGGAGATGGCCACCTATGCTAACCGTTTTAGGCCCTTAGTTCTTTTTGAGTTTTTATTTTACACATTTTTATTTTACACATTTTTCCAACTTTTCTTATTTTTGTTTTACACCATCATTCATGTTTTTACTATTTCTCTTTTCTCTTGATTTACTTTTATTTGTCATCCAATAAGTTCTCATGATGGTGGATTGCATTATATCATATTGATTGCTAATGTTTGGTTTTTACCTTTGAATTATGATGTTGATATTAAGGTATGGTTCTTTTCATAAAACAGGCAATGAGTCCATGCCATCCACTCATCCATATAACTCTATGGTCTCCTTTGGCTTGGAACTGTATAGTCCCATTTTTCTAAGTAAATTTATTAATGAATTGGTGGCTAGGTACTTTTCAAACCAAGGAAAGACTCAAAGGATGAAAAGGGTGTGGCTTCAAGGGGATTCAATACATTTGTGCTGGCCATTCTCTTGGGGTGCTTGGATACTTGTTTATTGGGTTTTTTTCCATTATGACATTGTTCAAAAATTAGGAAGCCAAGTGAATAAAAATAAGTCTTTGCATGGTGTGGTTCTC
>MNCI01034636.1:1318430-1365655 GCA_015680685.1 Gnetum montanum
CAACGTGGCTACTACACCTCCAATGTTGCTTCAACATTACTCTAGTGTGGCTATTGCACCCCCAACATTTCTCGAGTGTGGCCCTAGCACTTTAGCATTGTTTCAACCTCAATAGTGGTTCTGCAACTTCAGCGTGGGTGTTATGCTCCAACATGGATGTTATACCCCCAATGTGGTTTCTACAAGTCTAGCATTGCTGTTGGAAGGCTCAATGTGAGTGAAAGAAGCCAGCATTGGTAAAATTCTCATTTACTATTTTTGGTAAATGGAATGGTTTTGATGCCATGGGGGTATCAAAACTTACCATACATAGTAACCATGTTGGATTTGGACACCTGCAACACATGTACATAACATCAATTTGTTAGTAATTAGGTAGAAATTTGCAGAAAAATTCATTTTCATAAAGCCTATATAACCTAGACTTATGCACCATGAAAGGGTTCACCATTTTTGAATCCTATAGCTTTGACAATCCCTTGTAAATACAAAGCTATTGGAAAATTTTAGCATGGAACCCATAGCCATTGTAACCACTTTTACCTCCCTTGAGATTGTGTGTGGTCTAACACCAACGTTGAGCATCTTGGGCTTTAAGACTTCCAGTGTGGTTCTTCTTAGATGCCCAAAGCCCCCAAACATGTCATCCCCCTACATCACCAATGCTACAAATTTGGTAAGGATTGCAACAAGGTTTTACGTTTTTGGCAGTAGTCAAGCATTCAAATTGTAAAGTTGATTGTGATGTCTAATGCTACTTACTTTAATAAATTCCAAGTACCCATCAAAGTCAACCCCCCTGGCATCCTCAAGAAACCCCTTATACACATTTTTTGGATTTTTTTTATTTTTTCATAATAAATTTTACAGTCTTATTTGTGTGCAAGCTAGATTTATTTTTTCATTCTGCACATTTAGTTTTTTAGATCTACATTATTTTCATTTTGCATTACCCCCATTTACATTTTCTAAGTTCGTGGATGATCAGCAAGACCATCTAGGATACCTTAGATACTATTTTTTGAAGGCCCTTGGGATTCAAGGTTAAAGGTGTTTTATTGCAATTTTTGATTTTACTGCAACCAAATTTTTTAGGCACTATAGTTTTCTGGTACTAGAAGAAGGATCTCTATCCAAGTTCTACATCTACTCCTATTTTTTGTTGTAATCACATTGCTTGCTAGTTGAAAACTTTAAATTTTACAGCCAAAACTTTTAAATTTTCACAACACCCAATGCTGCCACCCATCCCCCTGCCACCTAAGCCCAGCATGGGTGTTTGGGTTTTAGTAAAAAATTCACAACAATTATTGGATTTTTCTAAAGCTAGCATATGTTTTTGGGTTTTGGCAGAAAATTCACACTAGTTGCTAGATGTTTCTAAAGCTAGTGTAGGTGTTTGGATTTTGGTAGAAAATTCACAATAGTTGCTGTATTTTTCTAAAGCCAGCGTAGGTGTTTGGGTTTTGACAAAAAATTCATATTAGTTGCTAGATTTTCTAATGTCAGTGTGGGTGTTACAACCACCATCATGGGTGTCTGTCATATTCCCCAATGTAGCCAACCTATAGGCATGATTCATCATGGTGAGCACCAGACTTCATGGCCCAACACCACTAAGACTATGACAGCGCTCCCACTATGCTTGTTGTACACTATGTACCTTTTGAGACCCTTTTGAAATTAACTACACTTCCATTTGGGGTGGTGTTCCATTTCTCTCTCCTATTTCTAACATTTTATTGCATTTTTCTTGCATCTTTTCACATTTTTTCATGCGTCATCACGTTGTACTACACTTGAGTAGTAGTCTCCATAGGTTGACACCCTTGTTTTGATTGAAATTATTGGCTATGCTCACCCTCATTGTGTGGCTACGCTCTACACTTAGCACTACAAAGCATTTCTTTGACACTTAATACCATTTCATGTCACTTGCATTTGCATTTCGGCTAACCATGCCAACCACCCCCCCCCCCCCCCCCCCCCCCCCCCCGCCGATTGCACCCACCACCACAGTTGCAATCGATAAAGTTCCTATTCGATCAACAAGACCATTTAGGGCACTCTACCTCCGTTTCTAGCAAGGCCCTTATGCAGAGGCAGGATTAAGGCTATGCATCCATTGACCCCTTGGTGATTCTAGCCATTGATGTTTTTGATCATTATAGTTTTTGGCACTAGAATAAGGGCTTCCCATTCCTTCTTAGTTTAAGGGTAGTCTTGTGTGCTTTCTACACCTTCGTTACTAGTTGTTGGTTCTTGTGGAACCCCATAGGATGAAAGCCCAACTGTATCCATTATGCTAAACTCTGGATGCTCTAGAGAGCATAACAAGTTCTCAGAGTGTAGCAAGCTCCAACATAGCAAGCATAACACCAAAGTTAGCCATTTTCAACAACTTCCATAGTTAGCATTTTTTTTCTGCATTTCCGTACTTAGCATTTTTCTGCATTTTCATACTTAGCATTTTTTCTGCATTTTCATACTTAGCCAAATTTTTGTAGTTTTCATACTTAGCCATTTTTCTACATTTTTACACTTAGCCATTTTATTTTTTATTTTTTTTTTTTGCTACTGTTAGACTTAGTCATTTTTTCAAAAAATTTCAGAGTTAGCTGTTTTTTGCAAACAACAACTCTCACAACCTGATTTGTGAACATGAGTCTAGAACAACCTTCCATGTCGGTGTCTAACACACTTGACATCATGATCCACCCAAAGCATGCTGTGCTAAGCCATGAACAATACAATTTTGTTTGTGCCAAAATCCAAGTAGGATTACTAGTGGATTATCTTGATTTGGAGGTAAGAAAGGACTACGAACGAGTCCACCAGGACAGATGAGAATACAACCCTACCTTGTTTAATATAATCCCACTCATGGAGTCCTACCATTAGCTATTGTCCTAAGTCATTTGAGCAAACAAGCATGATGTAGGGACAACCTACGAGGAATCCTCATAGGAAGAAGGAGATGAGTTCAAGGCCTGCTTCAAATGCGAGAGCCTCCTTTGCACTATCTTCCAACAAATACTCCCTAGCATGGCCCCTCCTTGGTTTGGTTCGCATGTCCCCTCCAAGATGGTGACCATGCCAATTCAGCCTTCCTAACAAGAAACCATTGCATTTTTCCAACCCTATGCTCACACGGGGGCCACCTCCTAGCCCCAGATAACTCAGGCATCCTACATCTCACGTATCCCATCGGTGCCCATGGCATCCATCCAACCCACTCGTGTGTGGCCCACCTCGATCATCATGCCCATCACTTAGCCAACACATCAACTAAACCCATTTGCTACAATGTTAAACTAGCAAACTTTACAATCAACGATCTAACCCTATGTTATGCAACCAACACAAGCCCAGCCAATGCAACCAGTTGACACATCCTCAAGCTTGGATCAAGTAATCCAGTTGATCCAAAGCTTGATAGAGGAGATCAACTGACTTAAGGCTACCAACTCTAATATCGTCAACGTGGTGAACTTATACTAGGATGATCCCAAAAGTCCTACAGTACCACCTCTAACTCTCCCAACGGGAGTGTAACTGCCTCAACTCACCAAGTACAATGATAAAGGGGATCCCAATGCACACTTGGTCACATTTCAATTTGATTATCTACTCCTCCAAGCTTGGTCACATGCCATCATGCACATGTTTTCCATGTCACTCATTGGCAAGGCCTTAGACTGGTATCATGCGCTACCCAACGCCTTAATCTCTTCTTTAGAGAATCTCATCAGCTAGTTTGTGACACAATTTAGGTAGAACCTAAAGCCTGAAGCAACCCTTGACTAGCTCATGTAGGTCAAGCAAGAGTTCCTAGAGCCCATGCCAAATTCCTCCAACATTGGAACATCACATTGAGTGAAATGCATGAACCCCTAGTAGAGATGCACCTACTAGCCATCTTCAGGGGTGTACTAAATGACTTCATCAAGTCCAAACTATATTACCTAGCCCTGAAGTCTCTCAGCCAAGCCTTTACCCAAATGAAAGACATAGAAGAGGTAGTCCAAGCTAGTAATGACTTGGCGTATGTGGCCTATAGAAATCAACATGCATATAAGAAAAAAGCAACAATGGCAATAGTGGCCACAAGCACAAAAGAAACCAACCAAGGCCTGATGGCTAAGTAGCCCAAGGCCCCTACTCACACAACCACCAACTCTAGCACTAACTTTCTTACATCAATAGGGCCCACCCCAAGGTCCAACTTTGAGTGCAACGATTGCTCAAAGTATACACCACTACCGATGGAACCCTCTAAGCTGCTAGAGAAACTCCTAAAAGTTGGAGAAATCAAATACAAAGATGTATCAGAAATTACCTACCAAAAACATGATAGGTATTGCAAACTACTAAGGAACCCCACCTCAATGGCATCGAATGAGCCCCTGGTTCCACAACACTTTAAGTTGGACCAATGCTGTCATTACCACCAGCTGTCTGGTCATAGTATAAATAACTGTCATGCTTTGCAAGATGACCTTCAAAGTATGATAGAATGCAACCAACTAGTGCTTGATGCAGTAAGCTAATCCAATGCAGAAGATGCTCCCTATTTTATAAACTCCATCAACATATGTGGCAAGTCTAGACCTACACAACAACCTTTTGTGATTTGTGTGCCTCCCAATAAGGCAAGGATCCCCTCAGCCTCCACAAGCAAGATAGCCCCCTTTGTTATCAAAGTGCCACCTCAAGCACCCACAACATCCTTTGTGGTCAAGGTCCCATAGCAATCATCTACTAAAATGTTAAACTAGCAACCAAACCAACCATTCACTAAGATGTTAAACTAGCAAGATGCAGCAACAACAACTGCTAAGAAACATTTTGTCATCAAGGTGCCACAATAGGTTGGCCCTGCAACAACTCTTAAACCACCATTTTTCATAAGGGTATCACAACATGATGGCCCCTCACCCACCCGAAGCCCAATAATAGGCAAGATCTTGGTCCCTCCTCCTTCAAGGGCTGACCCCACTAGTAACCTAGGTAGGCTTACCAAATGGCAATGCAAGAGGATGAATGAGCACCTTGCAACCCTTATGGTCAAAGAAAAGGCTATAACCAACAAGAAACAACCAAACACTAGGGCCCCTACCACCAAGTAGGCCAAGCAACCCAAGCCCAAGTCCCCTTCATGAGAGATTTGTCTCTCAAGCCACATGGAGGAAGTTAAGGCCAACACAACAGCCAACAACAAGGACTTCGTAGCTGCACCAGCCTAGGTGAAACAAAAGCTCAAGCAAAAGAACACAATGTTGAGCTTGTAAAACCTGGTCATAAACTCATTTTCTCACTACCAAGCATAGGCCTAGATGTTGGCCTCCATTCCTATTATGGAGGAAATCCTGGTAGATGAGACATCCATCCATGTAGTCATGTTTCCTCCTATACTATAGGAATCAGGTTCAACATCCCTAGCCTTTCACAACGATGTAGTTAAGTTCAACCTGAATGAGGGGAGGTCACTACAGCTCCACTATCCATTAGCATATGTGTTAGGTAGTAAATGATCATCAAGGTGCATGTCGATGATGGTGCAACAAAAAATGTAGTCTTGTACTCCATCATCAACAAGCTAGACCTAGTAGACAAAATTAGGCCAACCAAAACTATGTGTCTAAAATCCTTCAATGGACCATGTGTCACTATCAAGGGTATAATCAACTTAGCCTTCATGGCAGGAGAGAAATTCCCCACTAGTGTATATTTCACTATCATAGAAGAGATGCTAGGCTTCAACCTAATCCTGGGCAGGCCTTAGCTAGCTTAATTACGAGCCGTCTCCTCTCCCATCCACCAAGAATTCCAGCTTCCATATGAAGGTGGTCAAGTTATCATCTACTCTGATAATGTCCCCCCTCTAGCTACCCATAACATAAACATGAAGCAAGTGTTAGAGGTGGAGTTTCTTGGTGGTACACCTGTGATGACCAATGCAACACCTAAGGCTAACACACCTGAACGAGTGGTTGAAGCCAACAACCTCCTAGAGGACCCTAAGCCCTGTGTGTCCCCTAACCCAAACCAAATTAGGAAGTAGCTACATAACCAAGACTTTCCCTTGGCCAAAAATGCACTAAGCACCTACTTACCCCTTACCTCCATTGGCCATGCATTTTTGATTTTTGCTTGCGTTGCATTTGTTCATGCATTTACATTTCACCTGCTTGTCTAGTTTAGACTCTGCTCACTTTGTTTACATATTTCTACTTTGTTTACACATTCATTGACTTCGCTTATACATTGCATTTGAAAAACATCAAAAACACATAAAAAACATAAAATTACAAAAACACATGGTTCAAAAAGACCTTAAACTAGCCCATGGCCTGAAATGGCCTGAAACTATCATTTTTGAATTATTTTCCTTTCATTCATGCATTTTAACTCTATTTACAATAGGTGTCACTTAATGTTGTGTTTCGAGTTATTTTTTCTTTTGTAGGATCTTGTAGGCACACAACCTGACTACGCATGCAACATCGCACCTCACACAAACAAGGTAACCACAGAATGTCTGCTACAACATTAAACTGGCACAAAATGTCTTTGGGCTATGACATTAAACTGGCACCCATAGCATGGTTCGCTATGACCTTAAACTGGCAATCCATTGTCCACTACGACATTAAACTAACATAGTGGTCTACTAGGACCTTAAACAAGCACATCATGATCTATCAAGACCTTAAACTACATCCACGATCTGTAAGGACCTTACATTAGCATAACATGTAGTCTACCAAGACCTAAACTGGTTTTGTAGTTTAGCATCCATAGTTCAACAAACATAGTTTTGTGGAAAAACAATCATGAATACTTCCAACCATCCATCACCTACTCACACCTCTTGAGTAGGATGGGATGGGACATTACAGTTTTAGAATGAAGTTCACGTCATCAAGGAAAAATCCTTTGGAACATTTGTAGCATCACTACCCTTGGCATCTTGTTGATCATATAGAGATGCGTTCAAGCATCTTGCTGACCTTCCAAAGCTATCGCCACCATCGTCAATCATTTTGGTTGGAGCTCTCATCATTAGCTTCAATTGCTAAAGAACTAGTGATACTGTGGCCTAGTCACAGCACTACCATCCTCTAGCCCTCACCATTTCTTAGGCTTGGAAGAGCATCCAACACCATGGCTTCCTACCATGCCACTAGGTCTCCTAGCTCCTGTCCTTAGTGAGGACTCCTGAGCACCTACATCGTCGATGCCTTTAGCCACTTGGGTGCTCACTTCTAGTGTGGCTGTTGGAGCTTTTGAAGCTTGCCACCACCAGTGCCTGCACTAGCCTTCCTACCTTTGACACTACATGCACCTACAATTAACATAGCATTCGTGGCCCTTGTAGTACCCTTGCAAATAGGAGTTCACTTTCATCTCACATGGTGTGCTTATTTTTCTTGTTTTCTCTGTGTTGTGTTTGCAAGATGAAGCCTTAGAGATGGTTGTTCAAAGATGCATTTCACTATGGCGGAAAATCACCACATTGCTCTGATGTGTTCTCTTTGACTCGCCAAGCTACTCAAGAGTGCACATCCCTATTATCTTGTTATAGCTTATTCACATTTCCTCCTCTACCTTACACTTTCCCGCATTTCTTGCAAGCTTCTTCGATGCACAGAGCATCCTTCATTCAGTCAATCATAGAACCCATGATGGACGTAATGCAACTTGTCCCATGGGGAGCCTTTGTGGGTTGGTCAAAGCCCAAGCGGATGTAATGCAACTCATCCCAAGGAGGAAACACCTATCCTATAGATGTGATGTGGTTTCTTCTAAACAATTTTTTTTGAGTGACACGTAGTCTGCCCAACAACAAAATGTTTTCAAAAAAAAAAGAGAAGGAAAAAGAAGCAAAAAAGCAAAAGAAAAAAAAAAGAGAGAGACAAAAGAAAAAAACCAAAAGCAAAAGAAAAATGGAACAAAACAAGTGTCCAAGTAAAAATAGCAAAGTTTTCATTTCACAACAAGTCCAACCGCAGATCGACCATCCCATAAGCACTCCTATGAAAGGTCAAAATCTTAGAGGTAAGCCATCTTCATATGATGACTCCCTTACAAAAATTCCAAGGAGGAATCATGACTTGGCAACAAGCTATTGTGGTGCTACACCCCACCACCGCATGCACAATGAGCATCCTTCCCACTTGTTATCTCTTGATCCATCTCCTTAACCTACTCCCTGTCATACTTTGTATCTTTAGCACTCTCAAGCGCAGTGAAGCATTGTCTAATTGGGCACTTACGATAGCTTTGGTATCATGTTTGCTATGGTGTTTCATATTCTTTTTCAACGTCTCTCGAGCCACTCCTCCAAACGTCAACAAAGAGGGGCCAATGAAACACCACCAATTTTGGGCCTCAACACTTCAACAGAAAATTTGTCTAAGTTTCAAAACTTGGCAAATTATTTTTCTAAGTGTTGGTACTACGCTCCCTAGTGTAACTAGCGTAGCATGCATCAAGGACTATTTTGCAAAAATTTTCTAAGTGTCAACAACAGCTGTATGAAAATTTTTCTAAGTATCCTACTATGCTCTCACTCTGCCTACTACACTCCTCAACGTAGCACATACTTCCATGGCTAGTTTGCCCAAGTGTCAAGCCAAAGGTTGTCAAGATTGCTTTGGATGGACAAAATAGTTTGGTAAATTCTCTATCTCCTGGGTTGCTATGCTTTGCTAGGCTTTAGAGCATAGCCAATGTAGCACACTTTTTAGTGGCCAGTTTTGCCTAAGTGTTAGGCAAGAATCCATCAAGCTAGCTCAAAATGGAAGAGGCATTTGGTAGATTTTCTAACTCCTAAGGCCACCCCTCCCGCTATGCTTTAGAGCATAGTTAGCATAACAAGAACAAAGATAACAATCTTCACCAGATTCTTCTAAGTGTACATGCTACGCCTTGTCCTCAGGGAGTGCCTCGTGTCCCGCATGTAACATGGGACAAGTGTAGCAGCCAATGTCTCATGTCTCGCACATAACACAGGATGATCGTAAAAGCTAGCATCCCATGTCTCATACATTACACAGGATGAGTGTAGTAGCCAACATCCCGTGTCCTACACGTAACATGGGACAAGCATAGCGGCTAGACTTAGAAAATTTCTAAATTTTTCTTATGGTCCCACCTACTGCACTACCATGTCATGCCTAATCCATATCTTAGGCTAACCCTAGCCCTATAAAAACCATTTTTCCCCAATGTTTTAAGGGGTTGGCTTCCATTTTTCACCAAGTTGGTAGTTGGCACTTTCATTTGGCATTTGGCATTTTGGCATCTTGGCACTTAGCTTTGTGCACAAATGAGACCCAAAGCACACCACACCAATAGAGAGGCATCCTTGCACCACATGGTACACTACAACCCTATTGCAACCTTGCAAAGCACCACACAGTACACCATGGTGGCCAACTTGGTAGGCACAATTCATCACGACGAGAACTAGACTTCATGACCCAACACCACCAAGACTATGACTATGCTCCCACTATGCCTTTTATGCACTGTGTACCTTTTGAGACCCTTTTGGAATTAACTACACTCCCATTTGGGATGGTGTTTCATTTATCTCTCCTATTTCTAGCATTTTATTGCATTTTTCTTGCATATTTTCACATTTTTCATGCTTTTTCACATTGTACTATGTTCAAGTAGTAGTTTCCATGGGTTTACACCCTCGTTTCAATCGAAACTCTTAGCTATGCTCACCCCCATTTTGTGGCTACGCTCTACTCTTGGCACTACAAAGCATTGCTTTGACACTTAGTAGCATTTCACGTCACTTACATTTGCATTTCAGCTAACCACACCACCCCCTAGTTGCACCCACCACTCCAATTGCAACCAGTAAAGTTCCTATTCGATCAACAAGACCATTTAGGACACTCCGCTTCCATTTCTAGCAATGCTCTCATGTAAAGGTGGGGTTAAGGCTATGCATCCATTGACCCCTCAATGATTCCAGCCACTAATGTTTTTGGTCATTACAGTGATGTTGCATTAATCACTCAACCTCGCAAGGTCCTGTTAGGCTTGGAATGTGGTTTCCAAGCTTTTACAATCTTTACAATCTTGAGCTCTACTCGGTAGTGTTGTGTTGCAACACCAACCACTCAATCTTGCAGGATCTCGACAAGCTCAATCAAGATGCCTTCCTGTAAGAAGGACATCAACCACATAGGGTAACAAGGGAGAACAAAAATTACAAGGGATGAATGCAACCTAGTTTTCTGATCCTTATACTTTGAGGTACAACACACTTTTACAATGGACAAATGATAATACAATGAGGAGCAATAATGATTACAATTATTGACAATTGATTACATAATGATAGTACAAGATCTTGCTTATTTCCCAATGCATATGATATCTTCTTATTCTAGTTTTGATTTTGGAGAAAACTGAATAGTTGCTCAAACACCCAAGTTTACATTACTTACGTATTTTGAGAACTTTCTCATGGATATTATTAACTGATCTTATCCCATTTATTTTGTACTGAACCAAGTTTAGAAAATATTAAAAAAATCAAATAATTCCTAAACGAATTCAATATGATGATATCTAAGAAAAAATCTATGCTCTAATATCATCCATGTAACTCCCCTGTTAATTATCCATAAAATCCTATAAATAATTGATAAAAATGCTATAAGACCCTAAGAATTTAGATTTAACTTTGATTTAATAACTTAGGAAGTAGATGTAAAATTAAAAAAATCAATTAGTAGCATAAATACATTAGAGCAACATAACATAATAACATTTCTTAGTACTTTTATAAATAATTAAATAAAATTAATTTAAAGAAAATGAAAATTAGAATAACCACAAAAATATAAATAACAAAAAATTCAACTAGTCACATCATTAAAAAGGTACAAAAAATTATATTTACAAAACTTTTCTTTACTTCCATTAGACATTTATAAATAAAGATATTCACATTTCAAGTTTACTAAATTAATTATTAAAAATAATAATTGAAATTAATAAAATAAATAAAGATATTCACATTTCAAGTTTACCAAATTAAATATTAAAAATAATAATTGAAATTAATAAAATATTAATATATAAGCAAATAATATTATTTTTTTCAAAATCTATAGTGTGTGCTAAAATAAGATATAATTCTTATAACATCACAAATCAAATGACATAGATGGACATTTCATATCTATCATAGTTTATAAGTTATTCATAAAAATATGTACATGGCTAAAATATTCAAAAATTATATAAGGTTTCTATTTTACAAAAATACAAATTATACAAGAATTATCTTTCAAGTTCAAAGAATCCACCTAATATAGAATTGATTCATCTTTCATCCCATGTTCCTCTTCTAGAAGTTTCCATGCTACTCTCAGCTCTCTACACCAAAATGTAGGAGTCAAAAACTCTCAAATAAGAAATGTTATTTTATTTCCCTATTCATGGAGTATAAAAGTTTTGGACAAAAATTTTAAGATATATGATAGAAAAGGTTTTCAATTATTTCAAAAACATTTTATAGTTAAGAAATTCCATAACTTTTTTAAAAATCTAGATATTTTATATCTTATCTAGGAATCTTTAAAGGATATATCTTGGTTACCTTCACTATTAAACAAATATATCGATAGGCCTTAGAACAACCTCACTACTAATATTATATTATCCTTTTCAATATTTAATGCTCAAAAATATCACAAAATCCAAATATTATATATTTTATCTTGCCATCTCTAAAGGATAGGCCTTTGTTACCCTCACTACTAAAGAAATATACCAATAGATCTTGGAATAATCTCACTACTAAAATTGAATTATCTTGGTGACTTCAAATGACTCACTCATAGTTGGGTCTTGGTAATAGCCTCCATATTAACATCCTCCACAACTGAGACACATACATCATGAGAAGGATAGGTCTTAAGTGTGCCTTATAGCACACAACTAGACTCATCTACTTAGTGTCATGGTCTTGGCTAGTTCTGCAACCTTACATTAATTTACAATTTAAAATCAAAGATGGAAAACCCATCCAAACCCTTGTTCCTATTGGATGAGTCACATGAAGGAATACTTCACTATTGCATGCACATGGGGATATCTAAAAGCTTTGTGGCTCCCACTACTAACTATGCATACTCAATCATATTACATATATTTTATATTATATTTTAAATTCAAAATAACTAAAATTTCAAAAAAATTCATAAAATTTATTTTATGTCAAAGAATAATCCAAAATAATCATAAAATATTAAATAAAATAAGTTGAGAAAAGGTTTCACATATTCCAAAAGTTCATTGAAAAATAGAAAATGATCTGGACAAAACTTACGATACCAATTTCCATAAAAAAAATAATCCCAAATAGATAAAAAATTCTATAGTCTCAACATAGTAATTAAAATCATCAAAGAATAATGATGAATCATGAAGTAGATAAAAAGAATAGAAAATCCTCAACAAAATGAATAGGAAATTTAGTTCTCATATGTGCTTCATTTTTTCAAGTTGTTTCTTGGTTCCTATATCATTTCCAAAGAATATTTACCATCGGAAACTTTACTTCATAATTTTCTTTCTTTTCTATCTGTAATCCTTATGGGATATTCTTGTTAGGTAATAATTAGTTGTAGATCTATTTCTTTCCATTGTATAATATGGATCTAATCTAAAACACACTTTTTTAAGAGACACACACAAAAGATATCATGAATTTATCGTAAACTTGATGGAAAGACTAATTGATATGCTACTTTTCTTATTTTCTTTACTATTTCAAATGGATCTACATATCTTAAGGCTAACTTGCCTTTTTTTTTCCAAATCTTGAAATTTATATTCACCAATTTGAAATTTAAGTGATATTCTTCTAAAGTTAGAATACTTGGTATATCTATTTGAAGTAGCCTTAATATACCCTTGGACTATGTGAACCTACTTTATGGTTTAATCAATCAAGTCTATACTTAACTACATTCTATCCTTCATAGTGGTCTAGTAAATAGGTGATCAATACAACCTACCGTATAGTATTTCATAAGGAATAACTTTGATACCTACCTAACAACTATTGTTATATGAAAATTCTACTAAAGGCAACACTTCATCTCATTTTTTCTATTAAAGCATACAATCTTGAGGCATATATTCTAAGACTTGATTTACTTACTCTATTTATCCATCCAATTTGGGATGATAAGTAGAACTAATATTTAATTTAGTACCCATATCTTCTTGAAACACTTATCAAAATCTTGATACAAACTTGGGATCCCTAGTAAATGTTATCTTAATAGAAATCCCATGTAATCTCACAATCTCCTTAATAAATAACTTAGTAATATCCTTAGTTGTTGTAGTGAAATGGAAAGCAAGAAAATGAGGAGATTTTATTAACAAAACCACCACTATTAGTATTGCATCATATTTCCTTCTAGTCCTTGGTAATTTCAAAATTAATTCCATGCTAATGACCTCCTACTTTCATTAGGGTATGTCATGAACATGAAGTAGTCCTCCTAGTTTTTGATGTTTAACTTTGAATTGTTAATAAATTAGAAATTTTTAAATAAATTTAGCTATCTCTTACTTCATCTTTGATCACTAGTCCTATCTTATTAAGATTTGAAATATTCCATTACCTCTAGGATGCATTTAATATCTACTAGTTTGGGCTTCTTTCAATAGTTTTTGTCTTACAACTTTAGCTATATATAATTTTCCTTTGAATTGTAATTCATCATTTTCTCCTTTCGTAAATAATCAAAAGAAATTTGATTTAATTTTTGGAGCTTTTCTTAGTAACAAGCATCTTAATTTTATTCTTTTATTATCTCACCCATTAAAGTTGATTGCACAACCAAGTTGTTTATCTTTCTAGTATTCTTACTAAGTCCATTTGCTACTACATTTGTTTTTATAAGATGATACTTAATATGATATTGTAGACTCTTATGGTTTGTTCATAAAGTTAATTTCTTCTCAAACAAATAATTTCATCATGTCTTTAGTGAAAAAATAATAGATGTTAACTCTATATCATGTACAAGATATCTAACCTTATGATTCTTTAATTATCAAGAAGCATAGGCAATAACATGTCCTTATTACATAAGGATGCATCCTAATCCTTTACTCGAAGCATTAGTCCACATGTTTAATGGAATTCCTGGGCTAGGTAATATAAAATAAGGGTTGACGTGAACTATTTCCTTGATTCTAAAAATGCTTGGTCATACTTCTTCATTCACTAAAATAATTGATCCTTGATTAATAAATTGGTTAAAAGAGATGGAATTCTAGCAAAATATTTAATGAACCTTCAATGGTAACTTCCTAACCCCCTAAGAAACTCCTTACTTCTGTTACAACACTACACCTTTGCTAATCCCAAATCACTGAAGTCTTCATTGAGTCAATTGGTATCCTTAATTTTGATACTATGTGTTCAAAAAATTGCACTTCTTTCTGTCAAAATGAGCACTTAGATGATTGGACATATACTTGATTTTATCTTAAGAGCTACAATAATTTTCTTAAATGGTTTACATGTTTCATTTCACTTTTATAAACTACCATAATATCATCCTTAAATACTATTACAAATTTATCTAAATAAGGCCTCAATACACTATTCATTAAATGCATGAACACTATAAGATCATTCATTATCTTAAATGGGAATACAAAGAATTCATATTGCTCATATCTTATCCTAAATGTAGTCTTTGGAACATCTTCTTTATTAATTTTAGGTTAATGATATCTGGATTTTAAATCCAATTTGGAAAATATAGCTACATCTCTCATCTAATAAAAAAGTTAGCTACTCTAGGTAGAGGTTATTTATTCTTAATATTACTTGATTTAACCATCTATAGTCAATTCATAGCCTTAAACTCCCATCTTTCTTTTCCACAAATAACACTTGTGTTCCCCAAGGAGAAAAACTAGGTCGAATAAGATATTTATCAAAAATTTCTTACACTTGTATCTTGAGCTCTACTAGCTCAATTGAGGATATCTAATATAATGCCTGAGAAATTCATTTTTTTCCATTTTAAGAGTAATTTTTAATTCCTTTTCGCTTTTTGGAGGTAGCCCTGGTAATTTTTTTGTAAATACATTAAGAATTCATTAACTACTAGAATATTAACTCTACCATCTCTTTTATTTATTAATTTAACAATAACTATAAAATAGGTATGTCCTTTCGTAAACATTTTCATGAAATTCTTAGAAAAAATAAATTCAACCTTAATGGATAATCCTTTAGCTATAACCAAAACCTTTTATCCATCTATTAACTCTAGTTATACTATCTTAGTCTCTCAATAAGAAATCTTGTTATATCTACTTAACCAATCAATTCTCAAAATGATATAATATTCTCCTAAGTCTATAATAAGTTAGTGGAAGTTCATTATACTCATGTTCAAGTATGTACTCACTATCTCCCACAACTTGAGAAAATAATGGAATTTCTAGTTTTTCGTATGAAAAATTTAATCTTTGCACTATTTGACTATTAATAAATGAATGAATACCTCTAGGATCCAAAAGAATAAGAATATGTTGTATATCGAGCATACCTTTAGTCTTGACCACAATGTTAAGTTGCTCCTCTATATTTCATTTTATCATAGCATAGAATCAACTCTGATTCATGGGTATTTCACCTCTTTCTTAATTATTACTAATTCCACTATTCTTTTATGACTAATTCCACTATTCTTTTGAACCATCCTAGGATTACTAACAACTCCTCCATTATTTTCTCATACAATCCTAGGATTCAGAACCACAAGTTTTATTCTCATAATCCACATAACACATTCCCTCTAAAGTAGCTTGAGGTACTCTTTTTAAAAATGGTCAACATCTTGACAATAAAAGAAAATATTAGATCTTGGTAGAAACCTAGGATTAAATGGTTGAACTAGTCCATTAAATCTTCTAGTTTTCTATTGGGCTAATCCATTCAGTTTCCTGAACCACTTGAACTTTTTCTAAACAACTCTAGTTGATGCTTCTTTATTTCTCTTTCTATATCTTTGAGCTATATCCTCCATTTATTTTCCTTTTATAATAATGGCTCTATCCTATGTCTTCTCATAGTTATGCAACACCAATGCTGCAATTATAGTTTTAATGAAAGGCCTTATTTCATTTATAAATTTTCTAATACACAGCTTTATTTTGTAAAACATGAAAAATGTATTCACATAGTTCAATAAATCTATTATTATGGTTGTGGCAAACATGGATCCCTGAAATAGTCAATCAAACTCATCTTATTTCTTTTCTAGATAGGCCTTAGATAGATATCTATCTTTAAAAATATTAATGAATTATTCCCAATCTATTTCATCATCCCCAAATATCTAATTCTTTTTTTTTTTTTTTTACATTCCACCATTACTCAGTTGTATCTTTTAATTGATATAAAGCCAAAGAGATCTTCTTAATATTAGTCCAATGTAAGCTATAAAAATTTTTCTACAATTATTTCAACCATTCCATAGCAATAGTGGGATCTTCAGTTCTTGAAAAGGTAGGAGAATTTAGGCTCATAAAATTTTGAATTAGTCACCTTTGCTCTTGTTCGTTTCCTTTATTTTTCAAGCCCTCATTGTGATTATTCTAATTTTAATTTTGGAGGAAAATTTTAGGAACTTTCTCATAGAATATCATTGACTAATCTTGTCCCTCTCATTTTTTACTAAACCTAGTTTAGAAAATTTCAAACAAATCAAATAATTCCTAAAAGTATTCAATATGATGATGTTCAAGGAAAAATCTATGCTCTAATACTACCCATGTAACACACCTATTAATATATATATAATCCTTAAAATAACTAATAAAAATACTACAAGACCCTAATGATTTGAATTTAACCTTGATTTAATAATTCAATATCAACATAAAATAAAAACAATTATTAATTAAAAGCATAAATATAGTAGAGCAACACACCATAGAAACATTGTTTAATAATTTCATGAATAATTCAATAAAATTAATTTTAAAATACAAATTAATACACCCACAAAAATGTAAATGCCAAAGAAACTCAAGTAGTTGCATCATTAAAAAGTACGTAAAATTACATTTTCAATGATAGTTGTTTCACCTTAATCAAACATCTAAAAATAAAGATATTTACATTCAAATTTTATTAAATCAAATTATTATTATTATTATTATTATTATTAAAATATTAATATATAAGAAAATAATATTATTTATTCCCATATATATAGTATGCATCAAAATGAAAATGATCCTTAGAACCTCATGAACCAAGTGACATAGATGAAAATTTCATGTTTATCATATTTTAATATTTATTGAAAAAAATATATACATGACTCAAATATCCAAAAACTGTATAAGGTTTCTATTTTACAAAAATACAAAATATGCAAGGATTATTTTTCAAGTTTAAAAGATCCATCTTATACCGAATTGATCCACCTTTTACTACATGTCCCTCTTCTAATGATTTCTTGGCTACTCTACACTCACTACTCTAAAAATGCAAGAGGATTCAAAACCCCTCAAACAAAAGGTTATTTTAGTTTCCTATTCATGAAGCATAAAATGTTTGGACTAAAAGTATCATGATATATACAAAAAAAAATTCCAATTAATTCAAAAATGTTTTAAAGTCTAGAAATGTCACAAATTTTCTAAAACTTCAAATATTTTATATTTTATTTAGGAATCTTCAAAAGATAGATTTTGGTTACCCTTACTACCAAACAAATATATTGACAACTTTTGGAATAATATCCCTACTAATTTTAGATTATCCTATTAAATATTTAATGTTCAAAAATATCACAAAATTCAAATATGATATATTTTATCCTAGCATCTCTAAAGGATAGCTCTTCATTACCATTACTACCAAAGGAAAATACCAACAGGTCTTGGAATAACCTCACTACTAATATTAAACTATTCTTGTGACTCTAAACAAGTCACTCATGGACAAGTCTTGATAATAATCTCACTACTAACATCCCCTATGACTAAGACACAAACATCACTAGAAGGATAGATCTTAACTATGTCTTACCATACATCACTAGACTTAACTTCTTAGTACCATGGTCTCAGCTAGTTTGCCAACCTCACATGAACTTATGATTCAGAATCCAAAGTAGGAAATTCATCCAAACCCTTGTTCCCATGAGGTGAGTTTCACTAAGGAATACTTCACTAATGCATGTACATGACTGCACCTACTAGATTTGTGGCTTTCACTACCAACTACACAAACTTGATCATATTATATATATATATTATTTTATTATATTTCAAATCTAAAAGATTTTTAAAATAGCCAAAATTCCAAAAAAATTAAAAAAAATTCTTTATATCAAGGATTAATCCAAAATAATTATAAAATATCAAAGAAAAAAAGTTGGGTAAAGTTTTCATATATTTCAAAAATTCACCAAAAGATAGAAAATGATCTAGAAAAAATGATGATACAAATTTCCATATAAGAAACAAGCTTAAATAGGAAAAAATTCAATAAATTAATTAAAATCATAAAAGAATAATGATGAATCATGAAGCAAAGAAATAGAATAAATAATCTATAATAAAATAGGACATCCATATGAAAAGGAAACTAAAATAAACTTTCTTACAATATTGCAAAGTCATTTTAAATCTTCTTATTTACTTTCTTTGCCATCATCAATTTCTATAATATATTTTCACTTTGTTGCAAACCTATATACCAAAAACCTCCCACAAACCAAAACAAAATATATGAAAAGGTCAAAATCTATTTATAAGTAGAAGAATTACATGCAATGTGATACATGATCCTAATACATGTTGAAAAATGAAAGAAACAAGCTTGAATTAGGATTAAAATAAATTTTAAATGAAGAAATCATTTCTATTATTGAAAAATAGAAAACCCAATTCATGGGAAAGAGATGTGGTGGAAAAATAAGAAAGCATTTGATACATAAGATGTATACATGTTATCTATATAACATATTCTTACTTTATGGACTTTTCTTTTTATGTTTTAATTTTTAACCATCTTATTTTTTGTAATTCAATTTTTAATTATAATTTTTTCTTTCCTATTTCATATTCTCTCTCTAACTAATATCCTAATACTCAAATACTCATAATAAAAATACTAGAAATTCAAATCAAATTCTGTTTGAACCTATGACATCCTCCTTAAGTGCACTACCTAATCATATGCCAAAATCATATTTGAGCATAAATCATCATAAATATATGGTTCAAATATTTAAATTTTTATTGGATTTTTAGCAAACTAAAAATGTGATATTTTGAGAATTGTAACTCTGATTCTAATGAACTAATAGTTAAAATTAGTATTTTTAAACATTCAAACACATTGTTAAAGTTAGATTCTAGGTAGAACATCATCCTACGTTACTTCATTAATAAAGTTATTTTGTATAATATTTAATTATAATTAAAAATGAACTTCAAATTTGAGTTTAATGACAAAAGGTGAAAACAGGTATAGCACGCATAGGTTTAGGGTCCAAAATGCTCCATGAACAAAGTATTATATAATCACATGTGCATAATAAAGAATAAAATATGCATAATTAAATATACATAAAGAATAAAATATGCATAGCTAAATACTTATAAAGGCATGAGAACTATAAAAAATAAAAAATTTCAAGGGTAATTAAATTTTAACATCTAGTCATAAAATATAAAGATAACCTATGACTAAGCTCCATTAGTAGTAAAAGTAAAGGATACAAAACTTTAATAAAATACTCTAGCAAGTAGATTTATTCATTTATATAACAATAATAATAATAACCCTAATAAAATTAGAAAAAACCTATTTAAACACATTTGACAGCATTAAATTAAATAACTAAACCTATGCAAATTTTAGATTATGATAGTTGTATCAATTATATTCTAGGGTAATGAGTTGATTACCATAAAAAATCATTCAACATAGTATTCACAAAATACAAATGATGGATATAGTGCTTAAACAAGTCAATTCATTGTTAAGCAACATAATAGTTGTGCTTCTAGAAAGAGTCTAGAGTGAAGAAAAACTAATAATTTAATGCTTGTATTTTATTATCCCCCCTAGATAGTTGTTCAACTTACTCTCCTAGTTCAATGAATGAAGAAGTTTTACATCTAACAAAGTAGAGAATCAAGACTCTAGTGGCATAGTAAATGTATAGTAGTAACCCTTAAAGAGTATGATTTTATTCTTGGGATTGACTAGTTATTTATGTAAAAAGAATGTTTGGATTGTAGGAACAAAACCCTCATACTTCAATGTCCTCATGGAAAAGAAGTGGTAATCCAAACAAGTAAAGTACAATATTTAACTTAGTGATAGGCAAGAGTTTTCCAATGATTGCATAAATAGGGCATTGCTACTATAAGGTGTTAGTACATAATGTGACTAAAAAGGATGTAGAATAGAGTTTAGTGATTTAGGATTTTTTGAATGTATAAAAGGAACTTCCATGTTACCTCCCATTCTAGATGTTGAGTTAGAGATCATAGTCAAGTCTACAACCCAACCAAATTCCAAGACACCTCATAAAATATCTTCCATGGAACTTATGAAGTTCAATATTAAAATCCAAGAGTTGTTGAATACAAGTACGAATAAACCAAAAGTTTCACCTTAGGATGCTCTAGTATTCTATATTAAGAATAATGGTAAAAACGTAATATTGTGTTGTAACTATAGATAGTTGGATTAGTTGATAGTCAAAAGCCTGTATTCATTACCCAAGATGAATGATCTATTGATTAACTAAGGAAAGCTAAGGTGTTCTTTAAGATATATTTGAAGTTTGGATTACACCAAGTCAAGGTAAAGATAAAGGATATATCCAAAATAGTTCTCAATACAAAGTGTGAGCATTAAACGTTTTAAGCATGCACTTGAGATTTATCTAGGCTCTAGTACTTTTCATGAATTTGATGATTAGTGTAATACATAATTACTTAGTGTAATTGTTCATTGTCTTCATTAATGATATTCTGGTCTACTCTAAGGAGGAAGAACAACTTGAGGAACACTTAAGGATAGTACTACATATTTTAAAAGAATAACAACTCTTTCCTCATGCTTCTAAGTATGTCTTCTAAAAGATATCGATTTAGTTTCTTAGCCATGTGGTATTAGGAACAAGTGTAGCATTGGATTCTTTAGAAGTGTTAGTGATTAAGGATTGGCCCATTCTAATCCTAGTGAATGAAGTAAGAAGCTTCTCTGGATTGGTAAGATATTACTAGAGATTTGTAGAAGACTTATCTAAGATAGCAACACCTCTACTTAAGTTGCTAAAGAAAGATTATTTCTTCTCTTAAAGTGATGCTTATTAGAAAGCTTTTGAAAAGCTAAAAAAGAGATGAACCACAATACCTATACTAATCTCACCAACTTCTAAAATGCCTTATGATGTCTACATATATGCTTTGGGAGAACAATTTGAATGATTTCTCATGTAAGAAGGAAAAGTAATGGCATATGCTTCAAAATAGTTAAATCCTTTTGAGACAAAATATCTAACACTTGATCTAAAGCTTGGTTCCATTGTATTTTCTCTTAATATTTGAAGACACTATTTGTATGTTAAGCACATTATACATTGTACTAACTAGAAGAGCTTACAATATGTGATGAGCTAGCAATATATGAAGATGTTATAGAGAGCATGGATTGAGATGTTAATAGAATTAAACTTCAACAACTTAGTGTCATCCTAAAAAAGGCAACATAGTGGTAGATATACTATGAGAGATAGATGTAAAGCTCAATAGTCTCATTATCTCATCTATAAAAAATAATGATATAACCCCTTAGTAATTTTCTAACCCCTTAAATTAAGAAAAGGTATGGGTGCTTCTAGAAAATGATTAATTGCTATAATTGATACTTAAGACCAATTGAAGTTTAAAAATAGAGTTTTTTATTAGCATCAATTAAGAAAGTGGTCAGATAAGATAAATTAAAGCTTGGAGGGCATTCTCAAATCTTGTGCCTAAATTATAAAGACATTTTAAATATAATTATTCTTTAGCAAAGGTTATTTTCAATGATAGTTATTAGACCAATTGAAGTAACATTGTAGAAAGTGATATATGGTAGACCTTATCATACATCTCTTCATTGGGTTTCTTAAGGGATCAAATAGAGGAACCACTTAGATGTCATCAAAGAGGCTTTAAAAAAGATCATATTATTAGAAAAATACTTAATAAATACAAGATAAGTATATCAAAGTCTCTCAAAAATAGGAAAGAATCTTCAAAATGAAACCTTTATGAAAGTTTTCTTTAAATTTAAAATTTGAAAGAAAATATAAGCTTCGGTTTAAGATGAAAGTTATCACCATGCTAGATTAATTTCCTCTAATTTTTAAAAAGAATGGAGTAGATACATATCAAATTAAACCTACACTATAGTTCAATCTATTCATGGTGTGTTCTACTATTGAGAATACATACATACATCAAATCCTAGTCATGTTATAAAGTGGTAGGATGAGCATATTCAACCTAATGATAGTTATGTAGAATGGTCAATTGATATTATACAATGGATGATCAAACAAATGAGAATCAAAGTTATTTTATGATTAATATTTCATAGGTAAAGGCTTGATGCATAAGAAGCAACTTGGAAGGAGCAAAAAAAGGAATTTGTTTACTTTCAAATCTTTCAAGTGAAAGATTCTTGTGGAGGGAAGAGTGTAATACATCATTTCTAGATATCCAATTCTAGTTCCTACATTTTATGGTTTGAATCTTTGATATTTTTTTTTTCTAAAGTTCACTTTGTATTTGTACCCTCTCTTTGATTATACTTGGAGTACTTAGGTAGGGTTATGTATTAGTGGATTGTATGTATGTATCTTATCTTTTTTGATGATTATGCTTTGAGTTTATATGAGCTTGTATCCTACTTTTAATTTTTTATAATTTTCATATTTTAGTTGTTATACTTGTATTTTATTTTTATTTCTATTTTGTATGCAATACATAGTTGATGTATTTACTTTATAGATACATTGTTAGGATGTTATTGGTATTTTAATTAATTTCTTTTAATTGAGACTAGTGTATTATATAGTTTAGCTATGTACTTTGTAATTAAATTTTAGGATTTATTTGATATTTGGATTTATTTTATTTTTATCATATGTGCATTAACGCCTTTGTTGGAGTTTTGGCCAAGCATATATTAGCTATTGGATGGATCATTGGCAAATGGGATTCTACATTAGGAATGTAGTATACTTCGTTTGTTATATGTGAGACATATCTTTTATAATTATTGTAGTTTTTCAATTTTAATTCTATAGTAGCATTGAGGTAGTACCCTAAATAGTTACATTTGGATTTGTACCTTAGATCTTGGTTAGTCTTTGGAGAGGACATAACTATTAGGTAGTACCTAAGGCATCCTACTAGAACAATAGTATACACTCTTTTAGAAATAATCCTTTTTTTATTTTAAAAATTTGAGGTTAATTATATTTTCTTTTTAGTTTTAGTTTCCGCTTAGTAGTTACCCAATTAAATTAACCTTTACATACTCTTGTGAATATAGATACCTAGAAACAATTCTATTAGAATTCATCCATTTGCTTCACTAATGTGACATCCCATCCCCAGATGTCATGGAAAACATCAAATATACATTATATTAGACATTATGCGTACAAAGAAAATATACCAAATGTGAAATATAAGTGATATTCAACACTATGTATAAAGAAAATAAGAGGAAAATGCAAAAATAGAAATAAAAGAATGCTTTATTGATATGGAATAGCATATCCAAATCATGCTCTGAGAGTGTTCCTTGGGGTTTTCTTCCTTTGGAATCTATCCCTTAAAGGAAATCTAGCACTACCACCATGGTAGGCCTATAATTTGGCTAGAAGGGATGGCTAGTCCACTTCCTATCCTGCTTTACCTGGCTTCCCATGACTTGCCTATACCAGCTCTACCACTCCATGCTAGCACGACCTCTAACCCTAGGTATAAATGTCTTAGGTCAAACCCCCAAAGGTTACCTTAAGAGACATGTTTGTTAGTACAACAGGCCCTTTTAGGTCTCAATTACAACTACCCTTTTGGGTCTTGTTAAGATAATAATAACACTTGTTATGAAGAGACATCATCTTTATTAGGCAGTAACATCATTTGGAAATGAGGATGTGACAATCTATCCCCCTTAGGTTTCATTCATCCTCAAACAAGTCAATGTTATCTATCTTTTTCCAACTCCAATGCTTTCTTTCATGATCATGTGCTCAAATAATTTAATTTCTCCTTTGAACTTGAAGTTGTTTCTTACTTATTCTACAAATAAGATATATGTGAGAAAAATTATATGTAAAATTGAATATTTCTTTCTTGATACTTACTTCATTTTCTAAGATAATGTCAAAAGGTGAATTAAAGATTTATCAACCACCAATCACTTGTCCTAACTAGGATCACATAAAGTGCAACTTGAATCTAGTTACCCAAGTGAAGGCAAGGAGAATTCTTTATCCCCAATTTTTATTATCATAGATATTTTACTTATCTAATTGAAACATAAATTAAACAATGAATAAAATAATAAGATCATCAAATAAAAGTAAGGGTGAGCTACGTCTTGATCTTGATCAACATTATGAACTAATGGGAGTAATTGTAATTCTACCATAAGTGGTATGTGATCAGATGGTCTTGTTCAGAATGGCAAGACTTGATCTTGATTCTTCTCAACTTCTTCTTTAGAAATTAATTCTAGTAACTTGGTAACTTGAAAGAATTGGGCATCGTAACAAATATAATCCAAAGTCTCAATGAAGAATGTTGTTGATCCATCTTCATTAATCATAGTAGACCAATTGGTAAACTATGGTTCTTGATGAGTGCTATCCATCAACATCATCTATTCCTGAATTCTAGAATCTAATTTATCTATTGAAGATTCAAAATAAGCAGAATATGCACTAGCCAATGGAATTGCATATTGAATTGATGGAAACATCTTTTTCAAATCAATTTCATCTTCCAGAGATTCGTTTACAAATCCATATTTTAAGAATTAATAAACACTACTTCCAACTTTTGCATTGAAGTCTCCACAAAGAATAAATGGAACTAGATCAATATAACTTAGGAATAACTTCTTCTTCAAACTTTCTTCTATTTTCTTAATCAAGTATTCTCCTTGAAAAATTCTAACATCTGAACATGTTGGTTTGGCAATTAAATATGTGTTAACTATGCACACACATCTTCTTCACAATTCAATTTTTAAAATCAATGCCAAGGCTATGTGATTTTTTTAACTATTCCTTCTTATCTATCACTTGAAGTTTTGGAATTTTAAAAATCATATTTTGTAAACTTCATTCAAATCTTTGTACCAATTCAAGCTTGGCTTCTTTATAAAAGATTGCACAACCATCCATGTTGTAATTTCTATAGTATGCTAATCTATATGGCTCAAAAGAAGAACTTCCATAAGAACCTTTTTACTTATAATTACCTCTGTATCCCATCTTTTCAAAGTTTGGTTGGAATTGATATAGAAACTCCCGTGATAAGATTTCTTGTAAGCACAAGACATTAACATCCAAATCTTCTAACTCTACTAAGATGCATGGATATCAATATTCATGCCAATCCAAGGCCCATGATCAACATAGTGGATGTTTTTTCTCATTTACTAGTGATCTTGTAAGCATGTTGTATGTTGCAAGCTTCATTCTCATTCTTGGATTCTTTTTTTAAATCATTTCTCTTAATGACTATCATACTCCTTGTTAAAACAAGATTTTGAATCTCCATATTGTTTTGCCCTTTGTTATGATTTCAGGATGGACTAATATACCCTTTTCTTGACAGTTGAATATTTTTCTATTCCTTCAACTAATTCTCCAACTAATACATCAACTAATCTTTAACTAATACCTCAACTAATTCATTAACTGATAATCAATTGATACCGATACAGCAATTGATTCTCCAAATAACTTAATTACATCATCTAATTTTATAATTACATTACCTAATTTTAGTAATATTTTATGACATCATATAATTTTAGTAATATGTAACTATATTATCTAATTCTTAGCAACCTTTCTACCCCTCTTAAGAGCACTAACTCCAATAGTGTAATTATTGACATTCCAGAGTGATCTTAAGACTATCTGTAAAAGTTATGCACTAAATCTAAAAGCCCAAAAGGTTGAATTTATGATATCAGCAAATTATTAGGTGCCTAGATGATAAATTTGACCTTACCATTAAGTTCATAAGGGTGAAAAAATGTTGGAAATGACTATTCATATGTTAAAAATGGACATTGTATGCTTGAGTGATGCCAAAATTAAATTTTTGAGGATCTTGAGGCACTATATTGGGCAAGGAGAAAAAACTAATTTTTGGGATTCCTTGGGATGGATCTAACTACACCATTGGGTCCAAAAGGTTGAAATCTATAGGAAATGACTCTTTGTTTACCAAAAAAGTCTTTTGAAATCAAACGTTATGGCTTCTGGAGTCTAAGACCTTTGATGCAGAAAAATAAGACTTCCCGAGAGGTCACCCATCCCAATTCTACTCCAAGGCAAGCATGCTTAATTATGAAAGATTTATTCTTGTGGTTACTAGGATTCCAAATTCAATTTTGAAAATTAATTTTGCAATAAACTAATGGATTAACAATGAAAATTTGAATTTTTTGTCAATTGATGGAATTTCAAATTTTTCCATCAGTTGATGGACAATTAAAAATTTTCCATCATATAACAGAGAATTTGCCATTTTGTTCCAATGGTAGCAATGGTCTCAGTGATGCACTGGCAATGGCCTTAATGGCTGCTGGGTGATGTTGGTAGCTAGGTTGGGTGCATCTAGGAATGGTTGCAGGTGACATTCAATGCACTGCCACAGCCTACAATTTGTGATGGTGTCTGAAGAGGAAATTTTTGGCGATGTTGGAGGTGATTTTTGATGGTGCTAGAAGTGGTTTTCAATGGTGTTGGAGGTGGTTTTTAGTGATGCTAATGGGTAGTAGCGACATAGTCAATGATGATTGCGAAAAAAGTGGCAAGGTTTTCTATGAACTATAGGCACAAGTTTCTGTAGCAAGCAACATAGAGAAATCCAAGGCATGACAAAATCAGTGCTCCAGGGTAGTGGTTGCAAGGTAGTGTGATAACAGGTAGTAGGTGGTGGTTGCAGAGTGCAATTATAAGGCTCGTGACTGTAGTAGTAGTGAATAGTAGGCAACAATTGGGCAGCAGTAGCCCATGTACTACGACAGGCCTGGAGGGTGAAGCAATGGTGCTAGCATGGCTATGCGAGGGGCAGATATATGCAATGTGCATCAAACAACAAGGCAGTTGATAGAGGGCTATGGTGGACATACTAGGGCCAACATAGCTTGCAACGCCTACGTAGCCCTAGTAGGTCTTGTGCAACCTGCAGGGCCTATGCCCCTCCTATTGGGCCTACACGACCCTTACATGGCCAACGTAGCATGTAGGGCTTGTGCATCTCTTTTTGGGGTTGTGTGGCCCCAAAAATGTTTTTAATATATTTTTATTATCATTATTATTTTTTAAAAATTTTATTATGTTTGATTTTATTTTTTAAAAAAATAAAACTAAGTTGAGGCTTGGGATTGAACCCAAGACCTCTTGGTCATCATTTTTTTTCATTTTTAAGAAATAATATATATATATATATATATTATTTTTATTGCTATTATTATTTAATTAAAGTATTTTGGGGTGTGAGATCAAACTTGTGACCTTCCGTTCCATAAGTATTTTAAAGTTTTTTTATTTTTTTAACTTTTTATTATTATTTTATTCCACCTTACCTCGGTGGTTGGAAAATAGCAATTCTAAGTTAATTTTTGGCCCTAAAATTTTGAAATTTTTTAAAATAATAAATTAATAATTTTAATATTACTTTAATGCACATATAATGAGAAAATTTAAACATCAATATCTCTCAAACCATAAGTTTGATCGAGATGAAATTTGTACCATTTGAATCATCTCAACGAGTACTATGCATTGGACATAGTTTTAGGTTCAAAAATGAAGTTTATTTTTCAAGAATTAAAAAAGAACAAACTAGCCTATTTCATTGAACTCACATTTCTAGGCTAACATATGGTAACCAAGAATCTTCTAAATTACTTGGATAAATTTCAACAAACTAAAATCAATTTAGGTCATGGTTACCAACTTTCTGGAAAGAAATTTAACAATGAACTAATCAATTAATAATTATAGTATTAAGATGGGTAAGAGTTACTTGGACCAATGTATCATTGTCTTACCAACATCTCTTGTAATTGATGAATCTTGATGAGGTGTAATCAAATCTTATCAATTAATGATATCCATGAAATAATTTTTTTGGTTGCTAGGATATAGACGCTTCATCCCTTATTCGTGAAATCAATGGAAAGGTATCTTCTGACTTACATCACAGACATATGATGCATCAGGTGATCATCAATGGCTTTCCCTATGTTGTGGCTTCTAGGTTCATCATTAGGTTCATGTTGTAGGTGGCCCATGGTTCTAAATGACCCTTAGGTTGTGTTTTGCTCTGATACCAATTATGACATCCCATCCTTGGATTTCATGGCAAACATCAAATATACATTATATTAGACATTATGCATACAAATAAAATATACCAAATGTGAAATATAAGTGATATTCGACATTATGTATAAAGAAAATAATTGAAAAAATGTAGAAAGAGAAACAAAAAAATGCTTTATTGATATGGGATAACATATTCGAATCATGCTCCAAGAGTGTTCCTTGGGGTTTTCTTCCTTTGGCATCTACCCTTAAAGGCAATCTAGCACTACCACCATGGTTAGGCCTATAACTTGGCCAAAAGGGATGGCCAATCCACTTCCCATCCCGCTTCACCCAGCTTCTTGTGACTTGCCTATACTAGCTCCGCCACTCCATGCTAGCACAACCTCTAACCCTAGGCATAAATTCCTTAGGTCAAACCCCCAATGATTACCTTAAGAGACACATCTATTAGTACAACATGCCCTTTTGGGTCTCAATTACAACTACCCTTTTAGGTTTTGTTAAGATAACAATAACACTTGTTATGTAGAGACACCATCTTCATTAGGTAGCAACATCATTTGGGAATGGGGATGTGACAACTAATATTTGGAAGTTTCAATTAAAGAGGAAGATACTGCATGTGTAGACATTCAAATCTATGTAAGTGTTTTCCATTCTAGGTTTCATTTTAGATCTCATTTGTATACTATCTTTGTCTTTTACCTCCACTTAGGGCTTGGATCTAGTTTTAGGAGATTTTACCTACGTGATCGTTTCAAGCTAAATACAAGGGTTTCTATCTATGATTCCTTTAGTCAGGTAGGAAAATTTATTATAATCTTTATCTATTGGAATTTAGGATATTTTGGTTAGTGCAAGTTTGGTTTAGATTGGTTACTTTTTGATGACTTATTTTTGGGATATTTCTCTACTAGATTTAATTTGATAATTCATGTTTCTACCTCTTTAGTTTGGAATTCTAATTTTATAATATTATCGTTTTTGAATCTTGAATTATATTCAATTTTGACTCTGTTTCACTTTGCCAAAATTCCAAGACATAGAGCTAGGATTTTTTCTATTTTTCACATTTTAAAGATTGAGATGATGACAGATGTTGATAGCATAGAAGAAAATGTTGCTTAAAGTACCAACATAATTCTTAGCATATCCTTTCCAACCTAATCTAGTTCATCTTTACTAGCATCATGGGCTATAATAAAGGTTACAATCCACTCTAAAGCATTTTTCAATGTTGTTTCTAGAAAATAATACTTTATTAAGAATGTTTTTACTATTAAAATCAACCCCCCCCCCCTAAGTGCCATATGAATGGAAATATATTTTTTAGCATAATTTGATAAGAAGAAAAAATGAAAACTTTAACTAATTAATTTTACAAATTGTAAATTCCCTAGGAAGGCCTAAAATGCAATATTAGATATTAGAACTTGTAATGTAGCATTTTTTATTCCTAAGGGATTAAATATGAGACTTAGGGCTCATCAAGATTTCGTATATTTATTTATGAAACTTGAAATTCAATATTATTAGTTAGTTTAAATCCCTATTTTACTAGGTAGATCATTCATTGATAGTAACCTGTGAAACTTATGGTTTACCAACATGGCTTTTATTATGCATTTCAATCATGTTTTTCCATCAACTAGGATTTTGATTTCATTAATATATGATTTACTTCATTATTTGTTACTTGAATTACCTCGCAATGAGTTTTGAATATGATTGATGAAGTTAGCATAGAAGGAGCTAACTAGTTAATCTTAAAAAAACCTTGAGACAGGTTCACTATCTACAGAAATAAAGTCCATGTCTAGTTAATCTTTAAACAATACCACATGAAGGAAGAAGAGAGTAGAGGATCATGGGCTTCTCACCCTAGTATACAAAAAAATCAAGACGATATTTGTTACTAAGCTTGGTGCTAGAGATAAAAAACTATAAATAAGTCCAACTAGCATATTTTGGTATTGGTTTTGGAATTAGATAAAAATCTTATTATTCACAATGAGTACATATTCCAACATTAACATATTAAAATTGAGTATGGGTGCTACTTCCACAAATTTGGGTTTGAATGATGGTGGAATTTGATTTGTACTTTTGATTATTCAATATTATTTATTGTTGACTTGGATTATAATTATTTCATGCTATGTTATTTGGATGTTTAGATGCTACCATTTTGGATGTAGAAATCCCAATGCATGATTATCCAGCTACATGATGCTTGGTTTTAAAATCCTTACGGTAGTGCTTGTGATTTATTTTTTTCTACTCAGTTTGTGGATTAACATGCCTTTTCTTTACCTTCAAAGTATTACAGTTGTTGTCTTTTAGAAGTAGTTGGAGAAGCAGAAGTTTAGATTACAATTTTTATATTTAACATTTTATTTAATTTGGCTACATTATGCTTTCTAATTTATATGTCCTTTGATTAACAATGTGAACTTTATACTTATCTATATTTAGTGCAAGTCTAATCTTGCTTTACTATTTATCTAAGTTGGTAACATTAATTTTAGAATATTTTATTTGAATAATATTTTTTATCATTACTAATCTAATGTTTTAGTAATATTTATGAATGCTTATTATTCTATTTTACTATTATAACTTTATCTAGAAATTTTGTACTTTGAAGTGGACATTAGATGCTTTGAAATTTTATTAGTGAAAACATTTAAGTTTTGTATACAATGGGCTATTATAATTTCTATTAAATATTTAAATTTATTTTTAAAAATTTTATATTTTATTTATTCTTTATTTTGTACCACTCAGTAACTATTTTATTTGAATGCCTGCTACATTACTTATGGATTTTATTAGCATCCTTCTACTTTTATTATATTGCATTTTATTTTTAAATTAATATCTTGTTAGACTAAGCCTACATTAGCTAGGTTTTACAACAAATCTAGGCAACATGAGAGGGATGCAAACCATGCATGGATCATGGTGGAGTGAAAAAGAAGAAAACTTAATTTTAGTGTCTCACATAGAAGACGTTCTCACAATGGGCCTTAAGCTAGGCCAAATGAGGATTTTGCATGGAAGTATAGATTTGACATGTAACATCCCTACCTAAGATACCCCTTACCACTTGGTATGCTTGTGGTTTGAACCTTTGATATTTTTTTTTCTAATCGATATCTATGTTTATTAACCCCTTTATTATATTTATTATGCTAAGACTCTTGATTTGGAAACTCTGATTCATGGGTTTGATTTTGGTAGGCAATACTAACTTATAAAGTTCTATGTAGATTATATATCTTGGAGTGTATCTATGCTTCAATTATTTCAAGTTCTGACTATGCTTTGTGAGCTATGTTCCTTTATTATTAGCCTTATTACTTTTTAAATATTATAAGGTTAATGTTACCTTTTTCCTTTTTTATTTTATTAGTTATAATTATTTTTCCATGTGAAGATTTTTTTTATAATTTTTTATATTTTAGTATATTTTTAATATCTTAGTTTATCATTTAATTTAGCACATGTGCACTAACTCATCTAGTTAGAGTTTTAAGTTAGCAAGTATCATATGCTAGATGGGTCATTAGCACATGGGATACTAGTTTGGTTTGATATGTTGGTTTGGATAATTTATATTTTTTTAATAAAATATATTTTTATGTTTTTTATTTTTATTTTATTTTATTACTAGCTTAAGCTTTTAGAAGGTCTTGGGACCTTTTGTTAACTATGCTTTTAGAAGGTCTTGGATCAACCTTTTGTTAACTATGCTTTTAGAAGGTCTCGGATCAACCTTTTGTTAACTATGCTTTTAGAAGGTCTCAGATCAACCTTTTGTTAACTATGCTTTATTAGTTAGGCTTAGTCATAGCTATTACCTTGGGATTAGACATAGTCATTAAGTTTGCATATAGGAGATGCCCACTATGTTAGCACATAGCACTAATTCATGTTAGAAATAGATTTAAGAATATTTTCAGAAATTAAAAATTCTTTTTCATTTGCTTTTTAACAATGAAAGTATCCTACCCAATGCTATCAAACCATTGTGAGATTATAAACCAAGCAAATTTTTCATGAGAGTAATCTTTTGCCTTACCTTGTCAACATCTAGGAGATTGAGTTAGAAAAGAAGATTCTTCTAAATTGACTAGGAGCTAGCTACATTCATATCTGCAACCAATTATATTTTTTCTATCAACCAAGACCTTGTGGTAAGCCATATTTCTAGATCTCATTTTAGATCGATCTTAGTTCCATTATTGATCTATCGTTTTGCCTAGGATTTAGAGCCTATTAGGGAGATCAAATCCATGCAAGGATCCTTTGCTACACTGTTGTTAGTTCCAAGTAGGACAATTTGGTATTTTACTTCTTGGATTTTGATATTCATTTAGTAGACATCTCATTTGACCAACTTAGTTTGTTTAGCTATAGTTTGTCGATTAATCTAAATCTTCATAGCTACTTAATATTATTATCTATAATTTGGCTATTTTTAGATCTATTATCATGCATGAGATAGTAGTTAATGTTTTAACCATGTTTTAGTTAGTTTAGCCCACATTTTATCTTTATTCTAAATTTTGCTGATAATTCAACTATAGAATTAGGGTTTCATACTATTTTTCATGTTTTCCATCTCTGGTACAATTCCAGATGAAATTTTCCTACAAGGTAAAGTTGTTCAACATGACAACATAGAGCCTAAGGATCCATTTATCGATGTGTCATGACTTGGTCCTAAGGTCACAACAAACATCTGACATCACTTTTGAACATATGATAAGAAATTGATAAACTTTTGTAAAGTGATCCCTATTCTCTACGTAATGAAATCTTATGAAAATGGTTAAGAAATAATATTTATAGAACTCCCAAAACATCTAAAAACTAGAAATTAGTAACTATTGATATTTTAGTAGTTGTAGAAGCCTAGAACAGCCATGAGAAAGTTAAATTTATTTTTTGGAAATATTTTAATATTTTTTAAACATTCATCTACATTCATACTTTGTTTTTAACCTCATTTGACATATTACAACTTTTGATTTGGCAACATTTATTAACCTATTATCCTACAAACTTAGTTTAATCTTTTAGCATATTTTGACACATGTAAGATTTAGGCTCATCAACTTTTTTTTTTGAAAAATGTCAGATTTAGGTTGGTTAATCATTCAACAAAAATATGAATTTTAGATTCATCAACTTCATATTTGATGTGATATCTAGGCTTACTAATACTTTAGTTGGAAATTTTGACTTTGTTGAATGTCAAATTCATTTTCCATACTACTTAGAGATTTTTCTTTTGGAGTTGCTATCTATTGATTTGATAATTAGTTTGGTTTGGCCAATTTGAAACATGTGGATTTTAGGCTCACCAAGTAATTAACATATTAGTTTTAGAGTTGTTAATTCAATAAGATATGAGTTTTGGACTCATGAATTTTACAACATAAGGGTTACAAACTCCAAAATTTGTTAATTTATTAAGGTATCTATTCAAATTCTATTTATTTGATATATTAGCTTCGGTTGTATTTTATCTACTAACTTTTGGCTATAACTACTCATATGCATGACTATCCAACTACTTGATGCTTCAACCAAACCCATAAGGGACTATCTATTGGTTTTATTTATCCTACTCAGTCTTAGGATTGATTCCCTTAGATTATGTGGTTTATAGGTGATCATATTAGCTTAGATGATGAGGTATTAGAGGATGTTGTTGATGGTTAATTCATGTTTTGAGATATTTTTTTAAAATTTACATTTTAGTTTAAGTTGGATTCTATATTGGAATATTTAGCAAGAACTATGATATTGATATTGGTTTGGAATGAGGACTGAGAACCTAGAAGGTAGTTGAATAATTTCCCCAATTCAAACAACCAAGACAACCAAAACTAAACACAAATTGAGGGGGTTTCTCAACTTGGGTACATCCATCCTCAAAGGGTAGAATCCTTACACATCTTCAAACTTTGTTCCTTCAAAAAGTGATTTAAAGGAAACCACAACCTTTACAATGTTTAAGCTTTGCTCGAAGTGTTTTCTCACTAGAAACACACTTAGCCTCGCAAGGTCCCAGCAAGCTCAAAATGTGGTTTCAAGGATTTAACATTTAGAATGACATGAGCTCTTCATGGAGTGTTTTCTTATTGGAAACACCCTCAACCCTGTAAGATCCCAACAAGCTCACAAAATGCCTTCTCATAAGAACCACATTAACCTTACAGGGCAATAAAGAGAGAAAAAGAAACAAGGAAAGAATGTAACTAACTTTAAAAATTCCTTGCAATTTTAGCTTACAAAAAATAATTCACAAATGATGGAAAAATAAGAAACAAAATAATTCACCTGATGTATAAAATGAATGAATATATCAATGAATAGTGATTTTCCTTATCACAAAGATTTCATTCTATCTTATAGCCTTTTTCCTTCCCAAATAGCCCTTGAAATTCATGCAATAGCTAGGAAACAACTAGTTGGGATTTCCCATTTACACTTGGAACATCTAAGTAAAAATTGGCCACTTGTAGGTGGGATGTCCCACTAGAAATTAGACCATCTCACTTGCGACATCCTAGCTAGGACATCTTAATAGCAATTGGAACATCTATTGTTTTTGTAGAATGTTTGGCCTATGACTAAGATTTCACCTCTAGGATGTCTGCTAATCTTTTGAGATGTCTAAATAGATACCAGAACATCTTCTTTTAGCTTGTAGGCTTTGTGCATTCTTAATATCTTTCATCATTGTTTTTTTAGTTGAGACTTTTTTCATCTTAGATTAACAACTCAGCTCTCATCATGATCTCAACTTTCTCTTTGTCTCGATCTCTTCTTGATATCATCTAAGCTCTTATCCCAAACTCTTACCTTAATATCATCTTATTTCTTTTCTCAACCTCTTGACTTGACATCATCTAAGCTCTTCTCTTGATTTTTTCTTGACCACATCTAGGTTCTTATCCTAAGCATCTTGTTCTTGTTTTTCTCTTTCTTAGTCCTACAAGATCTTACAAGCACATATTTTACATTGTTCATTTTTCAAGATTTTAACATACCAAAATGTCAACAATATTCCCCTTTTTGGTGATGTCAAAAACTTAATAAAATGGGTTATTATAATCCATAATATTATATGATAGATAGTTAAAGGCACAAACATTTGAAAATATAGCTAAGATGAAAAAGATAGGAATAGCCATTAATGAGTGCTAGTGTACATCCATTGAGAGCTACCCATATCTATTCATAGAACAAGTCAAGATTAGTAATCTATGAAGCATATAAAATCAAAGTTGTTTAACTATTATCAAAGATATTTTCATGAATAACCAAAGGTTGAACTTCAAGCAATAAAAAAAAACCAAAGGTTGAACTTCAAGCACTAAAAAGAATAATCTCTCTCTAATACCATAAGCCATTAGTAACAAAAACACTCTTTACTATTTAGGCCAAATTTTAATTTTATATCAGCTTACTTGATATGAGTATAAAGACTATATCCATAATAAATTCCAAGTCTTAACAAATAGTCTTCATCATATATCTACTATTACCAAAACCAATATCTCATAACATCTTCTCCCCCTTTTTGACATCATCAAAAAGATACTACAAGTAGAATTCATTACCAAGGATAGAGAGACAACACATTTTACTTTGAAGACCTTAGATCCAATATACATAAAATGATTATCAAAAGATTAGGATTAACCAATCATGTCCTTAATAGGGTGTCCATATTTATATATGTAAAATTGTAAATAGCAGCACCAAGAAATACAACTTAAGGTAAAAAATTTAAATAGAACTTTGACCAAAATTAGCTTATACTTTTACCTTAGATATTTTACTGGAATTCAAATGAATAAACCTTTGCTTTCTCATTTTCCATTGTGGGTGTTGGAGAAGGAAGTTTTGTAACTTGAGCATCTTTTAATGAGAATCTTTGAAGACTTCCCCCTATACCAATGGTCCAAAAGATAATTATTGTTGATGAGGTATAGGCTTCCCCTACATTAGTGGTAATTTTCTGTCAATTTTTTATAATGCATCTACTACTTGAATGTCCTTCCTTGGTTCACCTTGTTTTTGTATAGATGCATCCTTGAATTTCTACAATACCATAATAAGATCAAGTATGAAGATTTTTGGATGCCAAAATATCCCATTACTAGTATCTATGATAAAACATAAATTCCAAAATTTTCAGCAAAGATACAATAGATATTAGCATAGCATAATAATTTCCTATTAGATGTTCAACAAAGAGCTCCTTGTTCATGAATTATAGTCAAGGACCTTAGATTACTTGAAACCATTATGTACTAGTTAAGGGCCCAAAACTTGATTTACATCAATATTCATCAAAAATCTTTTAAAACCATTTGATACTTTAAAAGTAGCACAAGAAGACAACTATAACATATTATAGCCCAACAAGTAATACAAGCATAATATTTGCATCATATGAGCTAGATCACAAGGTATATATGTTCTAACAATAGTAAGATGATGCAAACTTACCAAATCCTACCTTGTGGGTTTTTGTACCTTCATTCTCCCTTGAGATAATTCATATCAATATTCATTAAAATTTTGATGATCATATGCTTATATTTGCAACTTAACATCTTGTAAGATCAAGTGAAGTTTTCCATCAATAACTCAAAATTTCCAATAGCATCCATTTAACTAATTTTCTAAATACTAACATTTATAAAAATAAACTAACCTATACTACATTTTAGCAAGCCAAAGAATGAAGATTTACCATTACTTACCTTGCTTGCATCTAGGCATGGACATGATTAATGAAGTTTAAGATGAGGTTCTCCATTATAGATTTCCTCCCTAGCATGCAATTATTCTTTATCTTTTCTTTTATTAGTATCTTTGTTTGAATTTCCAAATTGATTTTAGGTTGTTTCTTTGTCTTGTTCATGTTCTCCAAAATATGGGGATTGATAATTTTTTCTAGTTATGGGTTCTGATCCTCCAATTTCATTAGAGATTATTCCTTTCTCTTATTCATTGATTCTCCAAGCCTCTATACCCTCCAAGCTACACTTATATGGCTCTTCTTGACAAACCAAGTAGCCACATTATTTTTCTCTATTGGTAGTTGATAATAACCTTGTTCATGTCTGCATACTTTGCAGAAAAAATATAGGATATTTCTAATTTTTATTGGATAATCAAACCTAGTCTTGTTTCTCCTTTTGGATGATGCCCAACTTGTGTAAGCATTATTTTTAGAAGCCTCTTCCATATCTTTGTCATTATGCTGATTTAGAGGCACTTCTTGAGTTTTGCTAGTCCTTGCACCTTTTGTGTCTCTATGCTTCTACTAATATAAATGAGTTAGTAATTAAACATCAACCTTTATATCTAATAGTTCCCTTTTTAAAGTGTAGCATATAGTATAGAGTTTATAATTTTCATTTTCTATGCATATGTTTTTCTTGGTTTTTTAAGTAAATAATGAAGAGTGATAATTTCTTCACATAACTCACTATATCATTCTTCAACTTTACCTTTAGATGATTCAAGGACTTTTATAGAATTTTCATGTGTAAGATCCATGCAAATAAGATGTGAATTTGCCATAGAATCATCTAATCCTTCCTTAGCTTATTCATAATCATAGTTGGTGTAAAGATTTTTATTTTTTATTTTATATTTGAATTGATCCTTCTTTGTAAACCTGCCAACCATAAAACCCTGCAATAGCTCCCGACTCATAAGGATAGCTCCCTCAGGAAGGTGCATACGGTTTGGTGCTCGGGGTAGCAGCCAGCACCAAGAACCTTCAACACTTGAACATTGGGAGGCCACATGGACTCTACGACCAAAAATTAAACATTTTATAGAGGATGCATTAAGATTTGAAATTTTAAAATTCTTACCTCTTTCCTTACCTTTGATGCTAGATTGGTTGAAGCCCTTGTTCTTTTATGCAAGTAAACTTTGAACTCTCCTAGACAAGAGAGCCAATTCATCTTTGCTATTTACTTCATGTTTAGGTGGCTCCTTCTTCTTTTATGCATTTTTGAATGCAATAGGCTTTTCTTTGATAGCATCTTTACTAATGAGATTCATCTCATAAGCAATGAGTGCACTTTGAAGCTCTTGAAATTTTAGAACTGAGAAATCTTTGATTTCCTCCATGGTTGTAACTTTTGGTCTAAACTTAGGCTACAAATTTCTAATCATTTTAATAATCACATCACTTTTAGGTAATTATTTTTCCATTCCATTTTTTTCTCTAAAGATAATCCTTGATTTTTTCTCCTTCTTTCATTTTGAGTTTATCATACTCACTTTGTAGCACTAGAAGCTAAGATTGTTTGACAATAGATGTACCTTCATGTATTGCTTCTAGTATTTTCCAAATTTCTTTTATGGTTTTTCACCCAAATACTCTACTAAATTTAGATTTACTCAAAGCACAATAAAGAAAATTTTTTTCTTTTGCATCAAACATGAACTTATCTTTTTCATCTTGCATCCATTTGCTTCTTGGCTTGGTAGCTCTTGTGGTGTTGTTGATGGATGGCATGTAATTTTCAAGAATAGACTTCTAGACTTTGAACTCTATGGATTCAAAGAATCCTTGCATTCTAGCCTTCTAGTATGAAAAGTTGATCTCACTAAACATAGATTACTTTTTGTAATGTCCCTTCCATCATTTACTCTTAAGACGTTAAGCTCTAAAAATGACAGAATCAAGCTACCACACCACTTGAGGACTAAGAACTTAGAAGGAGGGTTGAATAAGTTTCCCAATTTGAATAACCAAGACAACCAAAATTTCACATAAAGTGATGTAATTCCCCAACTTTGATACATTCACACTCAGAGGGTAAAATCTTTGCACACCTCCAAACTTTGTTTCTTCAAAAAGTGGTTTAAAGGACACCACAACCTTTACAATGTTTGAGTTTCTCTTAGAGTTTTCTTGCCAAAAACACACTCAACTCCACAAGATCCCAACAAGCTCAAAATATTATCTCAAGGATCCCACAACCTTTACAATGATGTGAGCTATGCACAAAGTGTTTTCTCACTAGAAACACACTTAACTTCATAAGGTCTCGACAAGCTCAAAAGATACCTTCTCACAAGAAGCACATCAACCCTGTAGGGTAACAAATAAATAAAAATAATCAAAGAAAGAATGTAACTAACTTTACAAATTCCTTATAATTTAAGCTCACACAAAACAATTCATAAATGATGGAGAAATGAGAAAAAAATAATTCACTTAATTTATGCAATGAATGAATATCTCAATGGACAATTCTTTTCCTTTTCACAAGGATTCCATTCTATTTTATAGTCTTTTTCCATCCCAAATAGCCTCAAAACTTGTTCAATAGTTAGGAAACGACTAGTTGAGATGTCCCATTCAAGCTTGGGATGCCTCAATGAAGACTAGCCACTTGCAAGTAGTATGTCCCACTAGATATTGGGACATCTCACTTGGGGCATCCTAGTTGGGACATCTCAATAGCAATTGGGATATCTACTTCTTCTTATTTTTTTTGGAATGTCTAGGTTGAGATTGAGCTCTCATCTCAAGGACATCTAATCTTTTGGGATATCCTAGCAGATACTGGAACATCTTCTTTAAAATTGTAGGCTTTATGCATCCTTAACATCTTTCATCTTTGTTTTCCAGTTGAGCCTTTTGTCATCTTAGATTGACAACTTAACTTTGTCTTTTTTTCAATCTCTTCATAGCACCATCTAAGCTCTTTTCCCAAACTCTTGTCTTGACACCATCTTAGTTCTTTTCCCAATATCTTCTCTTGACACTATTGAAGCTCTTGCCTCAATCTTGTCTTGATAGCATCTAGGTTCTTGTTCCAATCATCATGTTCTTGTTTTTCTCTTTCTTAGTTCTACAAGATCTTACAAGCACATTTTCCATATTCTCCATTTTTCAAGATTTTGACATACCAAAAGTTCAACATTGAACTCATACTATGCTTTTTCTATTTTCAATGCAAGCAAATTTTGTTTGGATGTTAGTTATAATACATTTTTTTGTAATTAATGGCTCCATTTTTTAAGCAACATTAGTGCCTAACGCCTATTAGATGCAACTTTCATTAGATTATAATATTATCTCATGTGATTTCATTAGATCTTAGTGTAGCTTTGTAATTTCAATATTTATATTTTAATTTAAATTCTTCTATCAAATTTTTACCATTTTGATTCTTAATTTTTAGATTGAAAAAATATGTTATGTTCTATATTTGATAGTAAATAGGTTAGGTTTGGAATATATGAAAATTGCAAGTGCTATATACACTTAAAAATCTATAATTTATTGTCTAATGTTCTAAAAAATTAGATTCTTTAATGAAAACTATATTTTATTGAAGATGAATTTATTGAAACTTATTCTATTAGTAAATTTATATTTTGGTTTAGCAATATTATTTGGCCGAGAGGCCATTACCAGTCATAATTCAGTAACTCTAATTTTGTCCATAACGCTGACTAACGTTGACTTTCCGACAGGCCATTTTGGTAACACCAACTTTGTGCATAACGCTGACGTGTTATGAAAGGTTACGTCTGTTGCAAAGTGATAGAACGTGAAAATAGTGCATGGAGCAGCAGTAGCAGGAGGGCTCAAGTTCTACATAGAAGAAAATCCAGCATTGTGGTCAAAGACAAAAATGACGCGCAGATCGGGACAGAGAACAGGATCAGAGTGCGGATCGGGGCACGAAACAAGAGGTAGAGGCCAAGGGGGACGTGCATGCTGCGTAGAGGGCAGGAGGTGGGTGGATCACCCAGATCAAAAACACGAAGGGCCACCAAGGCCTAAAATTCCAAATCTACGGCTAAAACTCGTAGATCTGTTAGAACTATGCCTCTGCTGCGACCACAACCAGCAGATCTATCAGATTTGCTAGATCTACCAGAGCCATGGCCTTGGCTGAAAAAGTGTGTATCTAGGAGGCTTCTACGATGGCATTGTACAACTGGCCTAGCCTGGTGCTTGATAAAGAAGTAAAGCAGCGCTTGATAATCTTACCAGAGTCAATGCCCTGATCATGGGGGGTGTGACAAAGACATCTCTATGGGCAAGATTTTGTAGCGTTCCAAGAAAAGTGGTATCATTTGACGAATCCAAGCATTGTTTGGTTCATTGATCCAACAAGCTTTGAAGGAATGCATCAAAGGTGGAGGAAAATTTCTTCATGCTCCAAATGGTGGGCAAATCTAAGAAGCGCAGCCATGGCACAAAATCTCCCTCAAGTGGAAAGGATGCCAATTCAAACATATGTGCGACAAGATTTATGAGAGGTTCCAGCCGCTCTGGGAAGGTGTCCCTAGCAAGTGCAGGCCACAAGATGTTAAAGGGAAGTGCTCCAAATGCCTCCCAGAGATCCACCGCCATGGCACCTCTACAACTTCTGTGTCACAGTTCTGCAACCATGGCTTTGCTTTCTTCCTTGCGAACATGGCGAAATGACTTAATCTGCAGTTCACAAGTAGTAGTTCAAAAATTCACTGAGTTGAAAAGATGCATAAGCTATTTGGTCAATCTTGCTTATCCCAATTACGAAAATTTCAACAATATATCTATATGAAGAGAAAATATGGATGAAGCACCGTACTTCCCCTGCGAATGTCGATGTCTCCCTTCAAATCATAGACAACATCATCACAATGTAAATATGGGATAATAGTCATACTCATAATACAGAAAAAAAATGAAAGTAAAAAAATGGAAAAAAAATCGCAACAGTAACAATGTAAAATTTTTAGGTATGTTCGTTGCAGAGACAGCAGAGACATAGCAACCAGGATGTCTGTACTTTGTATTGCTTTCGGGAACATTGACATTAAAGTTTAATCATCCTTACAAGGTCTAAAACCCCATCAACTCCAGATCCAAAAAATGGCTTTTAAAACCCACATATATCAAATCATTTTCAGAAACCCACAAAAACCCACCAGAATCTTCGGTTCACATGCGTACCAACCAACATCAAACTGAAGAAATCGGTCCCTTGCAGGACCAGGAAAATGAGAAGGGGCATCTGCGAGTTTCTCAGCCTCTAAGCAAATTGCAGATGTGCACTCCCCGATGAAGGACGTGCAAACAACAGTGAATGCCACAAAAGGTAGTTGTAGTGGATGAAGTGACGGACAGTGGAGGTCTCTCCTCTCCCAATCAAGTAGAACCAATCCTAAGTTGAACCAACATCAGGAATCACAAACTTAGAGCACTAGATAAATTTTAATTTTAATTTGGATTTTTGTTTTGTATCATTTATTTTACTCCAAAACTACACAAATGTTTAATTTGATTATATTTAATTTTGATTTTTATATGTATTTCAAAACATATAGAAAGCTCCTAAAATTAAATTCAAGTTTCAATATTTTGTTTAAAATATTATTATTTTTGTTTTATCACATAACCATTTATTCCCGATTTCATACCCATATGAAGGCACCCTATGCAATAGTCTCTTAAAATGAGTTTTCACAGGTGTTGGCGTGTCCAAAATTTAAGCATGAACAGGCATCTCTGCCAATTCAACATTTTCATATTCACCTAACCAAGCAGGCCTTCAAAGTTTCTCTGTGGACTTGAGATTTATTTTGTGCAACTCAAATTACATTCTTTATATGGTAACAGTTTCAAAATTCTTTTTACAGTTTTTTTTTAATTTATAATTAGTAGAAAATTTCAGTTACATTCAGATTCAAAGTCACCCTCCGTCACAGATGCAAGATGAGAAGGCCCTCTTCGCAGCTGTGAACCGATGCTACACGCTGCTTCAAGAAGTTGCTAGGTGTGCTTCACCTACGTCTACAAAAATCGCATTCCTAAGGCCAGATCATCGTCACAGTCTCCTTCTCCAAAGAAATTTTTCCACTTTTCCTTAGTAAAAGCAAAGGAAGGCGAATTCGCAAGAGCTGCGCTAGAGCAGTGAGAACATAACAGTGTCCATGAACACTGCCTAGCTAGCATTATGGTATTGCGTAATAAATCTCTCTAGGTCATAAAATGTACATTGGAGCCGCCTGTGCATTGATGCACAGGCCAGGGTACACCGGTGAGGCGTCAGTCACCAAGAAATTTGGAAACTCCGCTACGTCAACAATAGTGTTTGTCAGCACTTTCCAGAGCTGTTGCTTATGAATATTGTCTCCTTCATCCATGAACACCAGCAAGGTCGTTGCCTCGCTCTGTTTCTCTTTCCGTCTCTGGATTTGGAAAAGCCATTTTGACGATGATATGCAACCTCCCATTACGATTTCACAAACTAAATACAGAGGCTCAATGCCTTTTTGATTGGGCAAATGAGGGAAAGCTTCGCTTTTTTGAAGTGGCTACCTTCAAGCTCAAGGTTAGGTGGTATAACTTTAAGAAATAAAATAAGACCTCAATACTTTTGAGCAGGCTCAATAGATCAAAGAAAGCCTAAAGTGTAGGTCACACCCAGTTATTACAACTTAAAAACCAGCATCTTTGTCATTACTTCTAATGATAATACTGAAACTGAAATCCTACTTATGTTTGAATCTTCACACCTCTATGAATTTAAAGGTTCACAGAAAGAAATGTGTACATCAATTTGCCTCCATACAGTTTGGTGCATTGGGAGTCACTAAGAAAATAATATATAGTCCACACTGTCAACCTCCACAATTTCCATCGTATGTCATCATTGAGTTTGACTCCTATATTGGAGTACCGTATGATAATGAACATCCTCGACAAGTACCCATTCCACCAATCATATGTGGAGGATCTTGCCAACTACCACTTAGATTAGCATGGGCTTTAATGATACATAAGTCACAAGGAATGACATTGGAGAAAGCGTGTATAGATGTTGGTAGCAAAGAAACAACAGGTCTTACATTTGTGGCACTATCTCGAGTGAGGAGTATTGACAGTTTAAAGATATTCCCTCCGATCTCCAAAGAAAGATATATCAAGATATTTAAGGCTTCACACCTTCAAAGTATATTGGATGAAGAGCAATGCATTTAATCTAATGAAGAATGATCTCATTCTTTTCTGTCAACTAATTTTTACCATTTTGAATGTCAGAACATTTGTAACTATACATTTTCAATACCACAAGTTTGTACATTGATCATTTCTACTGTATTACAACATGTTTATAATCATTTAATAAAGCATTCCATGGTCTTATAATATTTTTATCTATTATGTTTAAATCATCACTACAGTAGATGACTGGCGATCACTAGCTTAGTTATATATTTATAATATATATCTATAAATTGGCCGAGAGAATTTTATTAGTTTATAAGTAAAAAGTTCTTTGAGTAAAAAATTTCACAACTTTTGGATGAAGAACAAGATTTAAAAACCCAAATTTTCATGCCTTCTGGACGAAGAACAAGAGTTCTATACCTTATTTTTCCTAAGGATGGTTTTTCTGAAAAAAAAATTTCCATGAACTAGTGTATGCTCTCACTCTCGGCCAAATTTGCATTATATATCAAAAACAACAAATTCAGTCAAGGGTGAGAGCATACACTAATTGATGGAAATTTGTTTTTCAGAAAAACCATCCTTAGAAAAAATAAGGTACAGAACTCTTGTTCTTTGTCCAGAAGGCATGAAAATTTGGGTTTTTAAATATTGTTCTTCATCCAAAAGTCATGAAATTTTTTACTCAAAGAACTTTTCACTTATAAACTAATAAGATTCTCTCAGCCAATTTATAGATATATATTATAAATATATAACTAAGCTAGTTTTACTTATCTTTCAATAATTTATTCTAGTGTTTCAATCTCTATGAATAGAAATATAATTTCTTCAAATTTGGATTAAAAACATATTTATCTTGTAAATGTATTCCACTAAATTTTATTTGTAATGTGATTACAAACCTTGATGAAATCTTAAATCTTCAGCCAAAATCATAATTTTATTAAGCTATGGTTACAATTTTCATAATTAACATTATATAGTCTCTCCAATATTTTCACAAATATTCTAAAATTATATAATTTTCCTTTTTCCTTATTTAAAAATTTTTGCTACTTAAAATTTTCTTTAGTAGATCTTCAACAACCTCTCTAGCCTTTTTATTTATCTTAACATTGCTTATGTCTACTGATTTCAATATCCATGCATATACTCTATTATTTGAATTTAGATATTTCTATCTTAAATATATTATATTTACATGTCAATCTCTTTGAAGTAAGTGTTTTTTCAAGTTTCCCTATGGCTTATACCATTCAACATGTGAAGTGTACAACATCAACGATGAGTAATTGAAATAACCACAATCTCAAAGAGAAGAGAATTGAGACATACATCAAACACCTTAACCTCAATATTTAAAATCCATGAAGTGTTACATCAAGCAGAGTGACCAATCAAAATTTCTTGTAATAGTTACAACTAAGTATTAATAAGAAAATTAACAAAAATTAATTAAATAAGAAAAATTAATATGACACTAGATGGTCAAACACCACAACAATGTTAGAGAGCATAACAATTACAGTGTATAATGACGAAGTAAATAAAATGTTAATACAAAACATAACAAGAAGTTTTTGTAAGAAATAATATCTTTACATCCTCTATCAAATGAAACATCATGTTTAGCTTACACGTATCAAAGATTTAATCCATTTATAAAAAGTATTGAAATTTCTAACACTCAATAGTTTTTCTAAACCATAAACAAGTTTATCTTTACTATTGATGTAAGTGGACAAGATGAATCTTTTGACAAAGACATGTCAAATGTAGAGCACTACATTTTTGATATGTTTGGTTATTTCATGGAATACTAGGTTTTTAATCAACTCGATAGCACTTTGATTATCATAAAAAATTACTATTGGTAAGAAACTATCCTCTTTGAATTTCTTAAATAATTGATGAGCCATTTCAATTTAGTACCTATTGGCGATCGTTTGGGACGCGACCACCAACGAGTGTCCTCGAACAGGATTTAGGTGTTGCTGTTCTTTGGCAACACCAAGGCCCAGATACCTTCAAATAGACTCAGTATTTAATGTGAGTATGTGTGTGTGCTGTTGCGGTATGTGGTTGTGAAAAATGAAACAATTGCGTTGTGTGTAAACTACAAATGACTTATCTTAAAGAGATTCATCCAACTTTGCCAAGTAGTGTGAGTTGTTGAGAGTTCCTATTTTGTTCAATTGCCTAGTCTACGCAGTCCTTATAATACCTACTTGTAACAAATAAAATTTTGCAAAAACATTTTAGCACAACTCTATGAATCTACTTCTAATTTTCCCCAGAGAAAGAGATAGTTTCACAAGAAAACTAGAAATAGAGCAAGATTCAATGGAAATTAGAGATAAGAGAAAAAGAAAGCAGATTTGTGTAAAGATCTCAAATATTTAAACAAGGTAAAATGATACGAGTAAACACTTCACAATAAAGCTATCCCCAAATTCAATAACTACGAATTGTTCAAACTTCCAAGGCCCAAATAAGCAATTTCT